>JAKZAN010000049.1:0-237187 GCA_023053545.1 Lepidurus packardi
CGTCAGCTACGACGTTAGCCTTGCCCGAGCGATGCTTAAACGTGATGTCGAACGCCTGTAGGGCCATCACCCATCGCCCAAATTTCGCATGAAGGTCTTGTTTGGAATAAAGCCATGTGACAGCTGAATTGTCCGTGACTACTATAACCGGTCTTCCGTAGACATAGCTTCTGAACTTTTCCATCGCCCACACGATGGCCAAACATTCGAGTTCGTTACTATGGTAGCGCTCTTCCGTGGCGCTAAGACGCCGACTAGCGAAAGCAACAGTAACTTCTTCGCTCTCTTGTCTTTGGACCAGCACAGCCCCTAGGCCAGAACCACTCGCATCCGTATGGATTTCTGTGGTTAAATCGTCCCGGAAGTGTGCGAGGACAGGGGCACATGTCAGTGCGTTTTGTAATTCTCGAAATGCGTTTTCTTGACTCTGCGACCAGCGCCACACACTCGCCTTCTTAAGAAGTACCGTAAGAGGGCTCGACTTTGAAGCGAAATTTTCAATGAATCTTCGATAATAGCTTGCCAACCCTAAGAAGCTCCTCAATTCACGAACCCCCGTCGGTGCTGGGTATTGACGGATAGCCGTAATCTTTTCTGGATCCGGACTCAGTCCCTCGCTACTAATTACGTGGCCGAGGTACCGTACTTTAGGTGCGCCGAACTTACATTTATCCAAGCGCAATGTCAAGCCACTGGATCGAATTGCTTCTAGGACGCGGGATAATCGCTGCAGGTGTTCTTCGAAAGTGTCCGCGTATACCAGAACATCGTCTAGATATACCAAGCATTGGTCCCATTTGAGGCCGGCAAGAACACGATCCATAAGCCGCTGGAACGTGGCAGGTGCGTTATTCAAGCCGAATGGCATCCGATTAAACTCAAAAAGACCGTCCGACGTAATAAAGGCTGTTTTTTCCCGATCCTGGTGTTCAACGGGCACTTGCCAGTATCCACTTGCTAGGTCTAGGGAGGTGAAGTACCGGGAGGTACCAACGCGGTCCAGGATGTCGTCGATCCTTGGGAGAGGGTAAACATCCCTTTTGGTAATCGAATTTAGGCGGCGGTAATCAACACAAAAGCGAATGCTACCGTCCCGCTTTGGCACGAGGACTACAGGGGACGACCACGGACTCGTGGATTCCGCGATAACCCCTTCTTGAAGCATCTTCTCAACTTGTTCCGCAATCTGTTCCCGCTCCTGAGGAGATACGCGACGGGGTCGAGAATGTATTGGCGGATTTCCTCCCGTGTCAATGTTATGTGAGACAACGTTGGTGGCACCTAGCCGCGAGCCTGGGATATGAAAGGCATCCGCGTACCTCTGAACGACGGTCAACATACCGCTACGTTCCTCCGTGGTTAGGGAGTCGTCTAAGTTAATGTACTGTCGCCAGTCTGTGTTAATACCTCCGTTTGTGGCTCGCCCTTCAGAGCCCACAGCGGATCCTGCTGTAAAAGGTATGACACTAACAACCGGACTCACTGTCATTAAATGTTTGTGCTCTCGAAACCTCAGTGGAGCGTCACTTAGGTTTACTATCGGTACCCCCACTTCATTGTTGCTGACCGTCACGATGCACCCCGGTGTAATCCATTCGCCCTGGGGCCGGGCATTCAAGGTAGTCGGGAGACACAGTGTGCTGGTTGCTCCGTGCGGGACCTTCGCCCGTACGAATTTCATGGACCTGGGTGGAATGACGCTAGGAGCGGCACATACTAGGGCCCCCAAGTCATCCTCTCGTCGTTCTTCCTCACTCAGGACGTGGCGTAGAAACTCTTCGGTGTCCTGGGGTTCATCATAGGGTGCCACCTCCGAAGAAGGGTCCGTATCCGGTTTGGAGGGTAAAATGTGGAGTTTTCGATCACGAATCAGGAAGGCAGGTTCAGCTTCCAAAATCCAGTCCATGCCTAAGATTAGTGGAAAAGGAGCGCTTGAGATCACTAAAAAGTCGTGTTGCCCCCTATTACCGTCAGTCTCCCAAGCAAATTCTAACACGATATGTCCAACAATGGCTAGTCCTTCATCATTCGCCCCGACAATGGGCGGCCCGTCATACGGCAGCATATTGGACCCCATCGTACCTCGTAGCTCGTTGTACCGGATCACGGAACATGAGGCTCCCGTATCCACAAGGGCAGCAAATTTTCCAACTCCTTGGACTTCGACAGATATGGTTGGAAGTAACGCCCGCCCTGGAGGCGACTTCACTGTTAATGCGGGGACTTGGGGACTTAAGACCGGCCTTGCCCCTCGGGGCCGGCATGCTCGTTTCCCGATGGTTGAGGTCCTTGAGGGCAATTACGGGCGAGATGGCCGGGTTGCTGACAACGGTAACAGAGACCACTTGGACGTCCCCCTTCTCGGCTGGGGCAATCGCGTGCCAAGTGTCCACGGCGGTTACATTGGTAGCAAGTTACCCCTAGTGGGTCGCGACGAGCCCTCGGTATCGTGCCTTGATCCTTGCTTTCCAGCCTCTCAAGCCGAGTGACTAACTTCTCGAGTGCGGCTCCAAGGGAATCGTACGATGAAGGTCCCGTCTTAGGGTCCGCGGCAGCAGGATAAAGCGCTGCAGGCGTACTGGTAAGGTGTTGTCGTGGTGGGTAGGCTGATGTTACGGCTGATGCCAGTGTGGCACCCACAGGTGCGCACGGTAGGAGTTTTTCCGTCCTGTCGAGCAACTCCAGGAAATCCTCTATCGTGGTCGGGTTGTGGGTTATGATGGACGTAGCAACGTCTGACCGGGCAAGCCCTTTGATAATTCGGTAAATTTGCTCTGCCTCTGACAGGGGTACTGGGCATCTCTTACAGAGCCTCAGTTTCGTGTAGACGTAGCTGGTGGTTGGTTCTTGAGGAAGCTGGCGCCTGGTCTCAACTAGGTTACTCCATTCCTCCAGGGTCAGCGCCCGCCCAAACGCCTTGATGAGCGCCACCTTCCAGGCAGACCATGTTTTGTTAACATAGCCTTGGGTCTCTTGCCAGTGCCACACTGCACCAGCAATCTTCCCGAGCACAGCCCGCAACAAGCAATCGTCACTCCACTTCTCCATCTCTCCTACACGGTTCACTGTCTCCAGCCACAGTTCCACATCTTCATGTTGGTCTCCAGAGAAAGTGGGTATGACGGCAAGGCTGCTACTCGAGATCTTCGACCTCGGATCCTGCCGCTCTATGTTTTGTTGCAGAGCTTTTATAATTTCCGCCTGGTTCTCTAACAATTGCCGCATTGCGTTGCTTGTGTCTTCCATGGCCATTGTCGTTTCCGGACGCGCTGACTCGCTTTGGTTTGTTACGGGGAGCTCCTGAGGCGTTTCACGATTTTGTTCTTTTTCCGACCTCTTGGACCGAGTTTGCATGTCCACACTTAACTCAATTAATAGGGCGTTTTGTCCATCCCACTCCTGACACCAAATTGTTACACACCTCTTTGTATTTCACACACAATTCCCCAAATTATTACACTTCTCTCTCTTTGTTCCACGCACCCTCCTCTTTCTCGTCTTACCTTCCTTCCTTCCCTCCTCGTTCTCCCCCCTTCCCCGCAGTCCCCTCTCTCTCGCTCGCTCCCTATCGCCAACGTTTGGAAGTCGTCTAGTATGACTCACCAGACCGCGCAACTGAGGTGCTACCCGTTCCTAGAAGCTACGGGCTTAATTGTACCAAAAAGGGATATGCTACACTGACAAGAAAAAGGACGAAAACGCTACAGTACATAAAGAAATGGCTTGAGTTAAATCTTTTGCTAAAATACCATTTTTACCTGGAGTTAAACAGTTTATTTCTTACTTGGCTAATCGTTAGTTAATTGACTCATTTAAATTAGCTCCCTATAATTCATTTTTTGAATTAAATTAAATTTAAAATCTCCCTTCATTAACACCCGTTTCAGAGAGCACAGTTAAAGGAAACATTTGACTACAATTACATGGCAAGTAACCGTCGTTTTGATCAATTTATTATTAGTTTAGAATCGCTAAGGATTCATTACCAGTACATAATGAAATGGCCTGAGTTAGACCTTTTGCTAAAATACCATTTTTACGTTTAGTTGGGAATCAGTTTATTTCTTACTTGGCTAATCGTTAATTAATTGAGTTATTTCAATTAGCTCTCTACAATTAATTTTTCTACAATTTCTCTACAATTTTTTTCATTTCATTTAAAATCTCCTCACATTCCCATCCATTTCAGAGAGCGCAGTTAAATTAAACAGTTAATTGTCATTATTGAAAAACTGAGTTAGGATAAGGGAAATATTTCAAAACTAAATAGTTCTGTTTGCACCGTTAATGCGCAAAAGCTCTCATAATGGCGCTCGGGTCGTATTGCGCAATTAGAACGCAGCTGTGGCTGGGTGGCAGCCCCTAAGGAAGTCCTCTCCTGTTTGCGTTTAGCGTGTTTTGTCAGAATAAGTGGCTTAGAAAGTGGAACTTTTTGGAAGTTTTAGAGGTAAGAAACAAGTGGAGAATATTTGCATTCACGTAGATTTCATTAATGTACCAAGTTTAACGTCTAAGTATGCCAGTTAAGCCCGTTCTTGCCATTTTTAAGAGCGATAACAGGCTGTCCGTTACCTCCACACTCCAACGTTTAGACAACGTTTAGATTTTTCTAAACAAACGAAATGTTTAGAAAAATGAAAGCTTTTTGTATTTTTACTTTTTTTCTATTTAACATAAGGAACTAACAATAAAAATAGCTTACTAGCATACAATGGGATAGAGTAGGCGCATTGAAATTGGCGTAATAAACTGCACGTGGTAAGCGTTCACTTTTGCGTGGAATTTTTCAGCACGATTGTGGAAAAACGTCAGTACTTTCCAGTTTCATTGCCATTTTTTATTGGTAGATTGGTTTGATTTCCATTTAATACTATTTAATTTAATGCTATTTAAACATTATTCGTAAAATGCATGCTAGCTTTAATATGATAATTAGATATCAATAATTGTTTTCATAGAGTTTTTGTTTCTCTTGGCAAATTGGTCCCGCCCAGGGTAGCTAACTTTGCAGTGAACCAGCAGCCTTTTTGCGGCCATCTGGGTTCTTCTCTGCGTTGTACTTTTGTTGAGTTTTTCTGGATTCTTCAAAGGTTATTTAAGCTGAGAGTGTTCGTGTCTTGACACGAGGTGTCTCAGCTGCTGCTAAAACATTCACGGTCGCGGAGACCGCGATATGGTGGCGTGCCAGAATATGGTTGTGTCCAGATCTGGACGGGAACGCACGACATGCTTCACTGCCTCCCTTATAGAGGTGAGCAAGAACGCACTTTCGCGTCATCTTTGACATAGTCCGCCTGCTGTATATACATGAAGAGGGTGTCCTTCTCTGCGTTGTACTTTTGTTGAGTTTGTCTGGATTCTTCAAAGGTTGTTTTAGCTGAGAGTGTTCGTGTCTTGACACGAGGTGTCTCAGCTGCTGCTAAAACATTCGCGGTCGCGGAGAACGCGATATGGTGGCGTGCCAGAATATGGTTGTGTCCAGATCTGGACGCGAACTGGACGAGTTTGTCTGGATGAGTTTGGACGAGTTTGTCTGGATGAGTTTGGACGAGTTTGTCTGGATGAGTTTGGACGAGTTTGTCTGGATGAGTTTGGACGAGTTTGTCTGGATTCTTCAAAGAGGGTATTGTTGTTGTTGTTGACGACAGGCGAAATGTCGTCGCATCGTCGTCTGCAGCATTCCCAAGAGATCTCGCTATTTAATTCTCTTCTGTTGCTAGTTTCCTAGGACCAATCACGAATTTACATTATCTTATTGGATTGGGCGTGCACATGAAAGTGCCTGGTGGTGGAATAGGATAGAATCTAGACCTTCGCCGTTCAATTGCTTATGTTACGTTCTTCGTGCTTAGGCTAAGACCGCCTGTATTAAAGTACATGGCTGCATTTTTATACCAGGTCATGGTCACTTATTCAACATGGTCAACGTAGGTCAACGTCTGCATTAGTCACGTAGTCACAGTGTCAAGTCTCAAATGGAATTACAACATCACATTATACTACACTTATAATTTGTCAACTAGTCCTGTGACTTTTATGTAGTCCACTAAGAAGGACTGGGCTAGGAATTGCTTATGTACTGTAAGCTTACAAAAACCCAGTACGTTTTCAATCTTGAGTTCAATACCTTCTTTATTCATTTTGTCTTTTAGAAATTCTCGTTCTATCGAATAGCATAGAGATTCCATGATCTTATCCTCCACCGTATCGTTCCTCTCTCTACACCCATCACAATAGCTATTTCTTTTAAGTTAAAACCTGTGCATCCATGCCCCTGTTTTCGCATGTCCACATCTCCGTCGAAAAAGTGCTACTGCTACTTTCCTGTTTTTATGCAATAGCCAGGGCGCTGGCCTAATGGTAGTAGGGCCTTGTACAAATTTTTGAGTCGTACTATTTTTTAACCTTTGAAGTATATTTTGCTCTAATTTCTGTTTGAATATGGCCGAGATTTCGTGTCTAGTGAGTGCTCTCAATTCTTTTTGGTTGGAGTTTTTGCCTATCTTCGCCGCCGCATCCGCTGCCTCATTCCCTGCGATCCCAACATGCGATGGCACCCATTGCAAAGTGATGTCAAATTTGTTACTTTGTAAGTTTCGTGTTCTCTTCTGAATTTCTTGCACGATCTCGAAATATGCCCTCCTCCCATACACGGCTATAGCACCGAGAGCCGCATTGGAGTCCAACAGGATGAGATATTTACCTGTGGGTGAACTATCAATGATTGCTAATGCTTCCCTGACGGCATACAATTCCCCTGCCATTACCGACGACCACCGAGGAAGGGCAAAAGCAACGGATTTGTTTCCGGATTCTATATGTATCCCTGATCCCACATGACCATTTTCATCTCTAGATCCATCGGTATAAACTTTGGTGTGGTTAGGGAACTTAGTATTTATGTACTCGTACACAAGTGGTTGCATTCATGTAACTGTTCTTTTTTCATTTTTATTTTCGGAATCTCTTTAATTATACTCCTGGGATCAAAGTCCCATGGTGGTAAGGGGTTCTCAAAAAAATCTCCTTCTTTTGCTTTCGCAGTTCCAAATGCCTCGTACCTATGTTTGAATGACGTCCATATCGAGGTACTGCGGTTGTTGAAAACCCTTTGAACCACTAGGTCGTGCTTATGGCACTCGACCATTCTGTTGATGTAATTAGTGGTTAACAGATCCCTTCTATCACTCAGCGGTATTACGCCTGTTGCGCATAAAAGCACTGCTATCGGAGTAGTTTTGACAGCTCCTAGGATAATCCTTAGTGCTCTATTTTGGATTGTCTCAAGACATTGAAGTTTTTTTGCATTTATATCTTTGAAAACTATGTAGCCATACTCCAGCTTTGGTCTAATTAACCCTTGGTAGAGGGTTTTCATTAATTGTTGGTTACTCCCCCAACTGGAACCTGCTAGTCTACTAAGCATCCCTATCGCTTTAATCCCTTTTTTCCTGATTGCTCATCTGGGTTCTTCTCTGCGTTGTACTTTTGTTGAGTTTGTCTGGATTTTTCAAAGGTTATTTTAGCTGAGAGTGTTCGTGTCTTGACACGAGGTGTCTCAGCTGCTGCTAAAACATTCGCGGTCGCGGAGAACGCGATATGGTGGCGAACTGGACGAGTTTGTCTGGATGAGTTTGGACGAGTTTGTCTGGATTCTTCAAAGAGGGTATTGTTGTTGTTGTTTAGTTGTTAAAGACGACAGGCGAAATGTCGTCGCATCGTCGTCTGCAACATTCCCAAGAGATCTCGCTATTTAATTCTCTTCTGTTGCTAGTTTCCTAGGACCAATCACGAATTTACATTATCTTATTGGATTGGGCGTGCATATGAAAGTGCCTGATGGTGGAATAGGATAGAATCTAGACCTTCACCGTTCAATTGCTTATGTAACGTTCTTCGTGCTTAGGCTAAGACCGCCTGTATTAAAGTACTACATGGCTGCATTTTTATACCAGGTCATGGTCACTTATTCAACATGGTCAACGTAGGTCAACGTCTGCATTAGTCACGTAGTCACAGTGTCAAGTCTCAAATGGAATTACAACATCACATTATACTACTGAGTAAAAAGACAAGAAACTTAGGCACCAGACGATTAAACGACAGTATCTGGAGTATCAAAGTAACGAGTAAACCCACGAGTACAAAGCATAAAGGGACAGCAATATAAGAATTCATCTCGATTATACCGCATATTCATTACTTCTCGGCAGCAATACGCTTAGTGGCTGTACCAATATGGCAGCTGCTCACTTTCGTGGCAAAGCGAAGCGAGTTAACTGTTTCACTGATGCAATTATCTTTCGGTGACACATTGACAAACATCAAAGTCATAAAACATTCACGTTCGCGGAGACCGCGATATGGTGGCGTGCCAGAATATGGTTGTGTCCAGATCTGGACGGGAACGCACGACATGCTTCACTGCCTCCCTTATAGAGGTGAGCAAGAACGCACTTTCGCGTCATCTTTGACATAGTCCGCCTGCTGTATATACATGAAGAGGGTGTTCTTCTCTGCGTTGTACTTTTGTTGAGTTTGTCTGGATTCTTCAAAGGTTGTTTTAGCTGAGAGTGTTCGTGTCTTGACACGAGGTGTCTCAGCTGCTGCTAAAACATTCGCGGTCGCGGAGAACGCGATATGGTGGCGTGCCAGAATATGGTTGTGTCCAGATCTGGACGCGAACTGGACGAGTTTGTCTGGATGAGTTTGGACGAGTTTGTCTGGATGAGTTTGGACGAGTTTGTCTGGATGAGTTTGGACGAGTTTGTCTGGATGAGTTTGGACGAGTTTGTCTGGATTCTTCAAAGAGGGTATTGTTGTTGTTGTTGACGACAGGCGAAATGTCGTCGCATCGTCGTCTGCAGCATTCCCAAGAGATCTCGCTATTTAATTCTCTTCTGTTGCTAGTTTCCTAGGACCAATCACGAATTTACATTATCTTATTGGATTGGGCGTGCACATGAAAGTGCCTGGTGGTGGAATAGGATAGAATCTAGACCTTCGCCGTTCAATTGCTTATGTTACGTTCTTCGTGCTTAGGCTAAGACCGCCTGTATTAAAGTACATGGCTGCATTTTTATACCAGGTCATGGTCACTTATTCAACATGGTCAACGTAGGTCAACGTCTGCATTAGTCACGTAGTCACAGTGTCAAGTCTCAAATGGAATTACAACATCACATTATACTACACTTATAATTTGTCAACTAGTCCTGTGACTTTTATGTAGTCCACTAAGAAGGACTGGGCTAGGAATTGCTTATGTACTGTAAGCTTACAAAAACCCAGTACGTTTTCAATCTTGAGTTCAATACCTTCTTTATTCATTTTGTCTTTTAGAAATTCTCGTTCTATCGAATAGCATAGAGATTCCATGATCTTATCCTCCACCGTATCGTTCCTCTCTCTACACCCATCACAATAGCTATTTCTTTTAAGTTAAAACCTGTGCATCCATGCCCCTGTTTTCGCATGTCCACATCTCCGTCGAAAAAGTGCTACTGCTACTTTCCTGTTTTTATGCAATAGCCAGGGCGCTGGCCTAATGGTAGTAGGGCCTTGTACAAATTTTTGAGTCGTACTATTTTTTAACCTTTGAAGTATATTTTGCTCTAATTTCTGTTTGAATATGGCCGAGATTTCGTGTCTAGTGAGTGCTCTCAATTCTTTTTGGTTGGAGTTTTTGCCTATCTTCGCCGCCGCATCCGCTGCCTCATTCCCTGCGATCCCAACATGCGATGGCACCCATTGCAAAGTGATGTCAAATTTGTTACTTTGTAAGTTTCGTGTTCTCTTCTGAATTTCTTGCACGATCTCGAAATATGCCCTCCTCCCATACACGGCTATAGCACCGAGAGCCGCATTGGAGTCCAACAGGATGAGATATTTACCTGTGGGTGAACTATCAATGATTGCTAATGCTTCCCTGACGGCATACAATTCCCCTGCCATTACCGACGACCACCGAGGAAGGGCAAAAGCAACGGATTTGTTTCCGGATTCTATATGTATCCCTGATCCCACATGACCATTTTCATCTCTAGATCCATCGGTATAAACTTTGGTGTGGTTAGGGAACTTAGTATTTATGTACTCGTACACAAGTGGTTGCATTCATGTAACTGTTCTTTTTTCATTTTTATTTTCGGAATCTCTTTAATTATACTCCTGGGATCAAAGTCCCATGGTGGTAAGGGGTTCTCAAAAAAATCTCCTTCTTTTGCTTTCGCAGTTCCAAATGCCTCGTACCTATGTTTGAATGACGTCCATATCGAGGTACTGCGGTTGTTGAAAACCCTTTGAACCACTAGGTCGTGCTTATGGCACTCGACCATTCTGTTGATGTAATTAGTGGTTAACAGATCCCTTCTATCACTCAGCGGTATTACGCCTGTTGCGCATAAAAGCACTGCTATCGGAGTAGTTTTGACAGCTCCTAGGATAATCCTTAGTGCTCTATTTTGGATTGTCTCAAGACATTGAAGTTTTTTTGCATTTATATCTTTGAAAACTATGTAGCCATACTCCAGCTTTGGTCTAATTAACCCTTGGTAGAGGGTTTTCATTAATTGTTGGTTACTCCCCCAACTGGAACCTGCTAGTCTACTAAGCATCCCTATCGCTTTAATCCCTTTTTTCCTGATTGCTCATCTGGGTTCTTCTCTGCGTTGTACTTTTGTTGAGTTTGTCTGGATTTTTCAAAGGTTATTTTAGCTGAGAGTGTTCGTGTCTTGACACGAGGTGTCTCAGCTGCTGCTAAAACATTCGCGGTCGCGGAGAACGCGATATGGTGGCGAACTGGACGAGTTTGTCTGGATGAGTTTGGACGAGTTTGTCTGGATTCTTCAAAGAGGGTATTGTTGTTGTTGTTTAGTTGTTAAAGACGACAGGCGAAATGTCGTCGCATCGTCGTCTGCAACATTCCCAAGAGATCTCGCTATTTAATTCTCTTCTGTTGCTAGTTTCCTAGGACCAATCACGAATTTACATTATCTTATTGGATTGGGCGTGCATATGAAAGTGCCTGATGGTGGAATAGGATAGAATCTAGACCTTCACCGTTCAATTGCTTATGTAACGTTCTTCGTGCTTAGGCTAAGACCGCCTGTATTAAAGTACTACATGGCTGCATTTTTATACCAGGTCATGGTCACTTATTCAACATGGTCAACGTAGGTCAACGTCTGCATTAGTCACGTAGTCACAGTGGTCAACGTCTGCATTAGTCACGTAGTCACAGTGTCAAGTCTCAAATGGAATTACAACATCACATTATACTACTGAGTAAAAAGACAAGAAACTTAGGCACCAGACGATTAAACGACAGTATCTGGAGTATCAAAGTAACGAGTAAACCCACGAGTACAAAGCATAAAGGGACAGCAATATAAGAATTCATCTCGATTATACCGCATATTCATTACTTCTCGGCAGCAATACGCTTAGTGGCTGTACCAATATGGCAGCTGCTCACTTTCGTGGCAAAGCGAAGCGAGTTAACTGTTTCACTGATGCAATTATCTTTCGGTGACACATTGACAAACATCAAAGTCATAAAACATTCACGTTCGCGGAGACCGCGATATGGTGGCGTGCCAGAATATGGTTGTGTCCAGATCTGGACGGGAACGCACGACATGCTTCACTGCCTCCCTTATAGAGGTGAGCAAGAACGCACTTTCGCGTCATCTTTGACATAGTCCGCCTGCTGTATATACATGAAGAGGGTGTTCTTCTCTGCGTTGTACTTTTGTTGAGTTTGTCTGGATTCTTCAAAGGTTGTTTTAGCTGAGAGTGTTCGTGTCTTGACACGAGGTGTCTCAGCTGCTGCTAAAACATTCGCGGTCGCGGAGAACGCGATATGGTGGCGTGCCAGAATATGGTTGTGTCCAGATCTGGACGCGAACTGGACGAGTTTGTCTGGATGAGTTTGGACGAGTTTGTCTGGATGAGTTTGGACGAGTTTGTCTGGATGAGTTTGGACGAGTTTGTCTGGATGAGTTTGGACGAGTTTGTCTGGATTCTTCAAAGAGGGTATTGTTGTTGTTGTTGACGACAGGCGAAATGTCGTCGCATCGTCGTCTGCAGCATTCCCAAGAGATCTCGCTATTTAATTCTCTTCTGTTGCTAGTTTCCTAGGACCAATCACGAATTTACATTATCTTATTGGATTGGGCGTGCACATGAAAGTGCCTGGTGGTGGAATAGGATAGAATCTAGACCTTCGCCGTTCAATTGCTTATGTTACGTTCTTCGTGCTTAGGCTAAGACCGCCTGTATTAAAGTACATGGCTGCATTTTTATACCAGGTCATGGTCACTTATTCAACATGGTCAACGTAGGTCAACGTCTGCATTAGTCACGTAGTCACAGTGTCAAGTCTCAAATGGAATTACAACATCACATTATACTACACTTATAATTTGTCAACTAGTCCTGTGACTTTTATGTAGTCCACTAAGAAGGACTGGGCTAGGAATTGCTTATGTACTGTAAGCTTACAAAAACCCAGTACGTTTTCAATCTTGAGTTCAATACCTTCTTTATTCATTTTGTCTTTTAGAAATTCTCGTTCTATCGAATAGCATAGAGATTCCATGATCTTATCCTCCACCGTATCGTTCCTCTCTCTACACCCATCACAATAGCTATTTCTTTTAAGTTAAAACCTGTGCATCCATGCCCCTGTTTTCGCATGTCCACATCTCCGTCGAAAAAGTGCTACTGCTACTTTCCTGTTTTTATGCAATAGCCAGGGCGCTGGCCTAATGGTAGTAGGGCCTTGTACAAATTTTTGAGTCGTACTATTTTTTAACCTTTGAAGTATATTTTGCTCTAATTTCTGTTTGAATATGGCCGAGATTTCGTGTCTAGTGAGTGCTCTCAATTCTTTTTGGTTGGAGTTTTTGCCTATCTTCGCCGCCGCATCCGCTGCCTCATTCCCTGCGATCCCAACATGCGATGGCACCCATTGCAAAGTGATGTCAAATTTGTTACTTTGTAAGTTTCGTGTTCTCTTCTGAATTTCTTGCACGATCTCGAAATATGCCCTCCTCCCATACACGGCTATAGCACCGAGAGCCGCATTGGAGTCCAACAGGATGAGATATTTACCTGTGGGTGAACTATCAATGATTGCTAATGCTTCCCTGACGGCATACAATTCCCCTGCCATTACCGACGACCACCGAGGAAGGGCAAAAGCAACGGATTTGTTTCCGGATTCTATATGTATCCCTGATCCCACATGACCATTTTCATCTCTAGATCCATCGGTATAAACTTTGGTGTGGTTAGGGAACTTAGTATTTATGTACTCGTACACAAGTGGTTGCATTCATGTAACTGTTCTTTTTTCATTTTTATTTTCGGAATCTCTTTAATTATACTCCTGGGATCAAAGTCCCATGGTGGTAAGGGGTTCTCAAAAAAATCTCCTTCTTTTGCTTTCGCAGTTCCAAATGCCTCGTACCTATGTTTGAATGACGTCCATATCGAGGTACTGCGGTTGTTGAAAACCCTTTGAACCACTAGGTCGTGCTTATGGCACTCGACCATTCTGTTGATGTAATTAGTGGTTAACAGATCCCTTCTATCACTCAGCGGTATTACGCCTGTTGCGCATAAAAGCACTGCTATCGGAGTAGTTTTGACAGCTCCTAGGATAATCCTTAGTGCTCTATTTTGGATTGTCTCAAGACATTGAAGTTTTTTTGCATTTATATCTTTGAAAACTATGTAGCCATACTCCAGCTTTGGTCTAATTAACCCTTGGTAGAGGGTTTTCATTAATTGTTGGTTACTCCCCCAACTGGAACCTGCTAGTCTACTAAGCATCCCTATCGCTTTAATCCCTTTTTTCCTGATTGCTCATCTGGGTTCTTCTCTGCGTTGTACTTTTGTTGAGTTTGTCTGGATTTTTCAAAGGTTATTTTAGCTGAGAGTGTTCGTGTCTTGACACGAGGTGTCTCAGCTGCTGCTAAAACATTCGCGGTCGCGGAGAACGCGATATGGTGGCGAACTGGACGAGTTTGTCTGGATGAGTTTGGACGAGTTTGTCTGGATTCTTCAAAGAGGGTATTGTTGTTGTTGTTTAGTTGTTAAAGACGACAGGCGAAATGTCGTCGCATCGTCGTCTGCAACATTCCCAAGAGATCTCGCTATTTAATTCTCTTCTGTTGCTAGTTTCCTAGGACCAATCACGAATTTACATTATCTTATTGGATTGGGCGTGCATATGAAAGTGCCTGATGGTGGAATAGGATAGAATCTAGACCTTCACCGTTCAATTGCTTATGTAACGTTCTTCGTGCTTAGGCTAAGACCGCCTGTATTAAAGTACTACATGGCTGCATTTTTATACCAGGTCATGGTCACTTATTCAACATGGTCAACGTAGGTCAACGTCTGCATTAGTCACGTAGTCACAGTGGTCAACGTCTGCATTAGTCACGTAGTCACAGTGTCAAGTCTCAAATGGAATTACAACATCACATTATACTACTGAGTAAAAAGACAAGAAACTTAGGCACCAGACGATTAAACGACAGTATCTGGAGTATCAAAGTAACGAGTAAACCCACGAGTACAAAGCATAAAGGGACAGCAATATAAGAATTCATCTCGATTATACCGCATATTCATTACTTCTCGGCAGCAATACGCTTAGTGGCTGTACCAATATGGCAGCTGCTCACTTTCGTGGCAAAGCGAAGCGAGTTAACTGTTTCACTGATGCAATTATCTTTCGGTGACACATTGACAAACATCAAAGTCATAAAACATTCACGTTCGCGGAGACCGCGATATGGTGGCGTGCCAGAATATGGTTGTGTCCAGATCTGGACGGGAACGCACGACATGCTTCACTGCCTCCCTTATAGAGGTGAGCAAGAACGCACTTTCGCGTCATCTTTGACATAGTCCGCCTGCTGTATATACATGAAGAGGGTGTTCTTCTCTGCGTTGTACTTTTGTTGAGTTTGTCTGGATTCTTCAAAGGTTGTTTTAGCTGAGAGTGTTCGTGTCTTGACACGAGGTGTCTCAGCTGCTGCTAAAACATTCGCGGTCGCGGAGAACGCGATATGGTGGCGTGCCAGAATATGGTTGTGTCCAGATCTGGACGCGAACTGGACGAGTTTGTCTGGATGAGTTTGGACGAGTTTGTCTGGATGAGTTTGGACGAGTTTGTCTGGATGAGTTTGGACGAGTTTGTCTGGATGAGTTTGGACGAGTTTGTCTGGATTCTTCAAAGAGGGTATTGTTGTTGTTGTTGACGACAGGCGAAATGTCGTCGCATCGTCGTCTGCAGCATTCCCAAGAGATCTCGCTATTTAATTCTCTTCTGTTGCTAGTTTCCTAGGACCAATCACGAATTTACATTATCTTATTGGATTGGGCGTGCACATGAAAGTGCCTGGTGGTGGAATAGGATAGAATCTAGACCTTCGCCGTTCAATTGCTTATGTTACGTTCTTCGTGCTTAGGCTAAGACCGCCTGTATTAAAGTACATGGCTGCATTTTTATACCAGGTCATGGTCACTTATTCAACATGGTCAACGTAGGTCAACGTCTGCATTAGTCACGTAGTCACAGTGTCAAGTCTCAAATGGAATTACAACATCACATTATACTACACTTATAATTTGTCAACTAGTCCTGTGACTTTTATGTAGTCCACTAAGAAGGACTGGGCTAGGAATTGCTTATGTACTGTAAGCTTACAAAAACCCAGTACGTTTTCAATCTTGAGTTCAATACCTTCTTTATTCATTTTGTCTTTTAGAAATTCTCGTTCTATCGAATAGCATAGAGATTCCATGATCTTATCCTCCACCGTATCGTTCCTCTCTCTACACCCATCACAATAGCTATTTCTTTTAAGTTAAAACCTGTGCATCCATGCCCCTGTTTTCGCATGTCCACATCTCCGTCGAAAAAGTGCTACTGCTACTTTCCTGTTTTTATGCAATAGCCAGGGCGCTGGCCTAATGGTAGTAGGGCCTTGTACAAATTTTTGAGTCGTACTATTTTTTAACCTTTGAAGTATATTTTGCTCTAATTTCTGTTTGAATATGGCCGAGATTTCGTGTCTAGTGAGTGCTCTCAATTCTTTTTGGTTGGAGTTTTTGCCTATCTTCGCCGCCGCATCCGCTGCCTCATTCCCTGCGATCCCAACATGCGATGGCACCCATTGCAAAGTGATGTCAAATTTGTTACTTTGTAAGTTTCGTGTTCTCTTCTGAATTTCTTGCACGATCTCGAAATATGCCCTCCTCCCATACACGGCTATAGCACCGAGAGCCGCATTGGAGTCCAACAGGATGAGATATTTACCTGTGGGTGAACTATCAATGATTGCTAATGCTTCCCTGACGGCATACAATTCCCCTGCCATTACCGACGACCACCGAGGAAGGGCAAAAGCAACGGATTTGTTTCCGGATTCTATATGTATCCCTGATCCCACATGACCATTTTCATCTCTAGATCCATCGGTATAAACTTTGGTGTGGTTAGGGAACTTAGTATTTATGTACTCGTACACAAGTGGTTGCATTCATGTAACTGTTCTTTTTTCATTTTTATTTTCGGAATCTCTTTAATTATACTCCTGGGATCAAAGTCCCATGGTGGTAAGGGGTTCTCAAAAAAATCTCCTTCTTTTGCTTTCGCAGTTCCAAATGCCTCGTACCTATGTTTGAATGACGTCCATATCGAGGTACTGCGGTTGTTGAAAACCCTTTGAACCACTAGGTCGTGCTTATGGCACTCGACCATTCTGTTGATGTAATTAGTGGTTAACAGATCCCTTCTATCACTCAGCGGTATTACGCCTGTTGCGCATAAAAGCACTGCTATCGGAGTAGTTTTGACAGCTCCTAGGATAATCCTTAGTGCTCTATTTTGGATTGTCTCAAGACATTGAAGTTTTTTTGCATTTATATCTTTGAAAACTATGTAGCCATACTCCAGCTTTGGTCTAATTAACCCTTGGTAGAGGGTTTTCATTAATTGTTGGTTACTCCCCCAACTGGAACCTGCTAGTCTACTAAGCATCCCTATCGCTTTAATCCCTTTTTTCCTGATTGCTCATCTGGGTTCTTCTCTGCGTTGTACTTTTGTTGAGTTTGTCTGGATTTTTCAAAGGTTATTTTAGCTGAGAGTGTTCGTGTCTTGACACGAGGTGTCTCAGCTGCTGCTAAAACATTCGCGGTCGCGGAGAACGCGATATGGTGGCGAACTGGACGAGTTTGTCTGGATGAGTTTGGACGAGTTTGTCTGGATTCTTCAAAGAGGGTATTGTTGTTGTTGTTTAGTTGTTAAAGACGACAGGCGAAATGTCGTCGCATCGTCGTCTGCAACATTCCCAAGAGATCTCGCTATTTAATTCTCTTCTGTTGCTAGTTTCCTAGGACCAATCACGAATTTACATTATCTTATTGGATTGGGCGTGCATATGAAAGTGCCTGATGGTGGAATAGGATAGAATCTAGACCTTCACCGTTCAATTGCTTATGTAACGTTCTTCGTGCTTAGGCTAAGACCGCCTGTATTAAAGTACTACATGGCTGCATTTTTATACCAGGTCATGGTCACTTATTCAACATGGTCAACGTAGGTCAACGTCTGCATTAGTCACGTAGTCACAGTGTCAAGTCTCAAATGGAATTACAACATCACATTATACTACTGAGTAAAAAGACAAGAAACTTAGGCACCAGACGATTAAACGACAGTATCTGGAGTATCAAAGTAACGAGTAAACCCACGAGTACAAAGCATAAAGGGACAGCAATATAAGAATTCATCTCGATTATACCGCATATTCATTACTTCTCGGCAGCAATACGCTTAGTGGCTGTACCAATATGGCAGCTGCTCACTTTCGTGGCAAAGCGAAGCGAGTTAACTGTTTCACTGATGCAATTATCTTTCGGTGACACATTGACAAACATCAAAGTCATAAAACATTCACGTTCGCGGAGACCGCGATATGGTGGCGTGCCAGAATATGGTTGTGTCCAGATCTGGACGGGAACGCACGACATGCTTCACTGCCTCCCTTATAGAGGTGAGCAAGAACGCACTTTCGCGTCATCTTTGACATAGTCCGCCTGCTGTATATACATGAAGAGGGTGTTCTTCTCTGCGTTGTACTTTTGTTGAGTTTGTCTGGATTCTTCAAAGGTTGTTTTAGCTGAGAGTGTTCGTGTCTTGACACGAGGTGTCTCAGCTGCTGCTAAAACATTCGCGGTCGCGGAGAACGCGATATGGTGGCGTGCCAGAATATGGTTGTGTCCAGATCTGGACGCGAACTGGACGAGTTTGTCTGGATGAGTTTGGACGAGTTTGTCTGGATGAGTTTGGACGAGTTTGTCTGGATGAGTTTGGACGAGTTTGTCTGGATGAGTTTGGACGAGTTTGTCTGGATTCTTCAAAGAGGGTATTGTTGTTGTTGTTGACGACAGGCGAAATGTCGTCGCATCGTCGTCTGCAGCATTCCCAAGAGATCTCGCTATTTAATTCTCTTCTGTTGCTAGTTTCCTAGGACCAATCACGAATTTACATTATCTTATTGGATTGGGCGTGCACATGAAAGTGCCTGGTGGTGGAATAGGATAGAATCTAGACCTTCGCCGTTCAATTGCTTATGTTACGTTCTTCGTGCTTAGGCTAAGACCGCCTGTATTAAAGTACATGGCTGCATTTTTATACCAGGTCATGGTCACTTATTCAACATGGTCAACGTAGGTCAACGTCTGCATTAGTCACGTAGTCACAGTGTCAAGTCTCAAATGGAATTACAACATCACATTATACTACACTTATAATTTGTCAACTAGTCCTGTGACTTTTATGTAGTCCACTAAGAAGGACTGGGCTAGGAATTGCTTATGTACTGTAAGCTTACAAAAACCCAGTACGTTTTCAATCTTGAGTTCAATACCTTCTTTATTCATTTTGTCTTTTAGAAATTCTCGTTCTATCGAATAGCATAGAGATTCCATGATCTTATCCTCCACCGTATCGCTCCTCTCTCTACACCCATCACAATAGCTATTTCTTTTAAGTTAAAACCTGTGCATCCATGCCCCTGTTTTCGCATGTCCACATCTCCGTCGAAAAAGTGCTACTGCTACTTTCCTGTTTTTATGCAATAGCCAGGGCGCTGGCCTAATGGTAGTAGGGCCTTGTACAAATTTTTGAGTCGTACTATTTTTTAACCTTTGAAGTATATTTTGCTCTAATTTCTGTTTGAATATGGCCGAGATTTCGTGTCTAGTGAGTGCTCTCAATTCTTTTTGGTTGGAGTTTTTGCCTATCTTCGCCGCCGCATCCGCTGCCTCATTCCCTGCGATCCCAACATGCGATGGCACCCATTGCAAAGTGATGTCAAATTTGTTACTTTGTAAGTTTCGTGTTCTCTTCTGAATTTCTTGCACGATCTCGAAATATGCCCTCCTCCCATACACGGCTATAGCACCGAGAGCCGCATTGGAGTCCAACAGGATGAGATATTTACCTGTGGGTGAACTATCAATGATTGCTAATGCTTCCCTGACGGCATACAATTCCCCTGCCATTACCGACGACCACCGAGGAAGGGCAAAAGCAACGGATTTGTTTCCGGATTCTATATGTATCCCTGATCCCACATGACCATTTTCATCTCTAGATCCATCGGTATAAACTTTGGTGTGGTTAGGGAACTTAGTATTTATGTACTCGTACACAAGTGGTTGCATTCATGTAACTGTTCTTTTTTCATTTTTATTTTCGGAATCTCTTTAATTATACTCCTGGGATCAAAGTCCCATGGTGGTAAGGGGTTCTCAAAAAAATCTCCTTCTTTTGCTTTCGCAGTTCCAAATGCCTCGTACCTATGTTTGAATGACGTCCATATCGAGGTACTGCGGTTGTTGAAAACCCTTTGAACCACTAGGTCGTGCTTATGGCACTCGACCATTCTGTTGATGTAATTAGTGGTTAACAGATCCCTTCTATCACTCAGCGGTATTACGCCTGTTGCGCATAAAAGCACTGCTATCGGAGTAGTTTTGACAGCTCCTAGGATAATCCTTAGTGCTCTATTTTGGATTGTCTCAAGACATTGAAGTTTTTTTGCATTTATATCTTTGAAAACTATGTAGCCATACTCCAGCTTTGGTCTAATTAACCCTTGGTAGAGGGTTTTCATTAATTGTTGGTTACTCCCCCAACTGGAACCTGCTAGTCTACTAAGCATCCCTATCGCTTTAATCCCTTTTTTCCTGATTGCTCATCTGGGTTCTTCTCTGCGTTGTACTTTTGTTGAGTTTGTCTGGATTTTTCAAAGGTTATTTTAGCTGAGAGTGTTCGTGTCTTGACACGAGGTGTCTCAGCTGCTGCTAAAACATTCGCGGTCGCGGAGAACGCGATATGGTGGCGAACTGGACGAGTTTGTCTGGATGAGTTTGGACGAGTTTGTCTGGATTCTTCAAAGAGGGTATTGTTGTTGTTGTTTAGTTGTTAAAGACGACAGGCGAAATGTCGTCGCATCGTCGTCTGCAACATTCCCAAGAGATCTCGCTATTTAATTCTCTTCTGTTGCTAGTTTCCTAGGACCAATCACGAATTTACATTATCTTATTGGATTGGGCGTGCATATGAAAGTGCCTGATGGTGGAATAGGATAGAATCTAGACCTTCACCGTTCAATTGCTTATGTAACGTTCTTCGTGCTTAGGCTAAGACCGCCTGTATTAAAGTACTACATGGCTGCATTTTTATACCAGGTCATGGTCACTTATTCAACATGGTCAACGTAGGTCAACGTCTGCATTAGTCACGTAGTCACAGTGTCAAGTCTCAAATGGAATTACAACATCACATTATACTACTGAGTAAAAAGACAAGAAACTTAGGCACCAGACGATTAAACGACAGTATCTGGAGTATCAAAGTAACGAGTAAACCCACGAGTACAAAGCATAAAGGGACAGCAATATAAGAATTCATCTCGATTATACCGCATATTCATTACTTCTCGGCAGCAATACGCTTAGTGGCTGTACCAATATGGCAGCTGCTCACTTTCGTGGCAAAGCGAAGCGAGTTAACTGTTTCACTGATGCAATTATCTTTCGGTGACACATTGACAAACATCAAAGTCATAAAACATTCACGTTCGCGGAGACCGCGATATGGTGGCGTGCCAGAATATGGTTGTGTCCAGATCTGGACGGGAACGCACGACATGCTTCACTGCCTCCCTTATAGAGGTGAGCAAGAACGCACTTTCGCGTCATCTTTGACATAGTCCGCCTGCTGTATATACATGAAGAGGGTGTTCTTCTCTGCGTTGTACTTTTGTTGAGTTTGTCTGGATTCTTCAAAGGTTGTTTTAGCTGAGAGTGTTCGTGTCTTGACACGAGGTGTCTCAGCTGCTGCTAAAACATTCGCGGTCGCGGAGAACGCGATATGGTGGCGTGCCAGAATATGGTTGTGTCCAGATCTGGACGCGAACTGGACGAGTTTGTCTGGATGAGTTTGGACGAGTTTGTCTGGATGAGTTTGGACGAGTTTGTCTGGATGAGTTTGGACGAGTTTGTCTGGATGAGTTTGGACGAGTTTGTCTGGATTCTTCAAAGAGGGTATTGTTGTTGTTGTTGACGACAGGCGAAATGTCGTCGCATCGTCGTCTGCAGCATTCCCAAGAGATCTCGCTATTTAATTCTCTTCTGTTGCTAGTTTCCTAGGACCAATCACGAATTTACATTATCTTATTGGATTGGGCGTGCACATGAAAGTGCCTGGTGGTGGAATAGGATAGAATCTAGACCTTCGCCGTTCAATTGCTTATGTTACGTTCTTCGTGCTTAGGCTAAGACCGCCTGTATTAAAGTACATGGCTGCATTTTTATACCAGGTCATGGTCACTTATTCAACATGGTCAACGTAGGTCAACGTCTGCATTAGTCACGTAGTCACAGTGTCAAGTCTCAAATGGAATTACAACATCACATTATACTACACTTATAATTTGTCAACTAGTCCTGTGACTTTTATGTAGTCCACTAAGAAGGACTGGGCTAGGAATTGCTTATGTACTGTAAGCTTACAAAAACCCAGTACGTTTTCAATCTTGAGTTCAATACCTTCTTTATTCATTTTGTCTTTTAGAAATTCTCGTTCTATCGAATAGCATAGAGATTCCATGATCTTATCCTCCACCGTATCGTTCCTCTCTCTACACCCATCACAATAGCTATTTCTTTTAAGTTAAAACCTGTGCATCCATGCCCCTGTTTTCGCATGTCCACATCTCCGTCGAAAAAGTGCTACTGCTACTTTCCTGTTTTTATGCAATAGCCAGGGCGCTGGCCTAATGGTAGTAGGGCCTTGTACAAATTTTTGAGTCGTACTATTTTTTAACCTTTGAAGTATATTTTGCTCTAATTTCTGTTTGAATATGGCCGAGATTTCGTGTCTAGTGAGTGCTCTCAATTCTTTTTGGTTGGAGTTTTTGCCTATCTTCGCCGCCGCATCCGCTGCCTCATTCCCTGCGATCCCAACATGCGATGGCACCCATTGCAAAGTGATGTCAAATTTGTTACTTTGTAAGTTTCGTGTTCTCTTCTGAATTTCTTGCACGATCTCGAAATATGCCCTCCTCCCATACACGGCTATAGCACCGAGAGCCGCATTGGAGTCCAACAGGATGAGATATTTACCTGTGGGTGAACTATCAATGATTGCTAATGCTTCCCTGACGGCATACAATTCCCCTGCCATTACCGACGACCACCGAGGAAGGGCAAAAGCAACGGATTTGTTTCCGGATTCTATATGTATCCCTGATCCCACATGACCATTTTCATCTCTAGATCCATCGGTATAAACTTTGGTGTGGTTAGGGAACTTAGTATTTATGTACTCGTACACAAGTGGTTGCATTCATGTAACTGTTCTTTTTTCATTTTTATTTTCGGAATCTCTTTAATTATACTCCTGGGATCAAAGTCCCATGGTGGTAAGGGGTTCTCAAAAAAATCTCCTTCTTTTGCTTTCGCAGTTCCAAATGCCTCGTACCTATGTTTGAATGACGTCCATATCGAGGTACTGCGGTTGTTGAAAACCCTTTGAACCACTAGGTCGTGCTTATGGCACTCGACCATTCTGTTGATGTAATTAGTGGTTAACAGATCCCTTCTATCACTCAGCGGTATTACGCCTGTTGCGCATAAAAGCACTGCTATCGGAGTAGTTTTGACAGCTCCTAGGATAATCCTTAGTGCTCTATTTTGGATTGTCTCAAGACATTGAAGTTTTTTTGCATTTATATCTTTGAAAACTATGTAGCCATACTCCAGCTTTGGTCTAATTAACCCTTGGTAGAGGGTTTTCATTAATTGTTGGTTACTCCCCCAACTGGAACCTGCTAGTCTACTAAGCATCCCTATCGCTTTAATCCCTTTTTTCCTGATTGCTCATCTGGGTTCTTCTCTGCGTTGTACTTTTGTTGAGTTTGTCTGGATTTTTCAAAGGTTATTTTAGCTGAGAGTGTTCGTGTCTTGACACGAGGTGTCTCAGCTGCTGCTAAAACATTCGAGTTATTCTTTTCGTCGATGTCGGCTATTACTAGGTGTTGTAGTAAGAATGAATCAGGGTTTTTGAGGTTATTAGTGGTTTCCGACTTGTGTGTTTTTTCATTTAAATGCCATCTTGGGCCTCGGCTATTGACAGCTACTTTTATTGAAATTTCATTGTTATTACGTCATATAGTGTTTATGGCTTTGAACATTTCCATGTAAGGAAGGCCGTTCCTTTGCTCAAGGGTACTTTTCGGCTTTAATTTGGACATTTTCGACATAGTGTAAAGTTCAGGGCTTGGGTTGGGAGAGGTGACGGAATGTATAATGGCGTCCGGGAAGTTTTTTTTTTTTGGTTGTTGATTAAATCCAAAAAGGCTGTGGTATGTGGGATTTGACAGAATTGTTAAGTGCTACAGTGTAACGGTTTCTCCACAAAATTCTTAGGAGATGGATCGGTCTTGTAAGGGGTTCTCAATTGTTTCCCATCGACTTTTCGTTACTGCTTCCTTGATCCATTTCAGGGCTTCTGCTTGGCTTGTAGGTGTATACCTGTCCAGGTGGTCGACAGTAGGCACCTTGCTCTCTCCGAGCATGTGTGACTTGTGTCTCGGCTGCTTCGGTGGAAAGTACTATACCTTAAAAAAAACGAGTATACGGAAACCACAGTGGTCTAATCCCCTACCCGTGGGATTAATTACAGACTGTTTAACGAACCGATTTGCAGGTCTACTGTCTAAAAACCAAACCGAAACGTATAGAAAGCGGAATCCGTTTTAACCCTGAGCTGTAGAACAGAGAAAATACTCTTACAGAAATGCTCTTGCCAAACCCCTCTCCCCCAAAAAAAATTGAAAGTGAGCTGCTGTCTTTTCCTCTTAATATTTTGTAATGCCTCCATTGTTATCACGGCACATCTCCAATATTCTTGGCATTGATTCTGCTAATGTGATCCAAAAATCAGGGTCTTCCAATATTTCATCCCATACACGAAGGACTTGAACCCAGAGTTCTTCCTTTCCGCGTAAGGTCGAAGTGCTAATAAAAAACTGTGATTTTTTTAATTGATAGAAATTGTACTTATCCTTCGCTTCAGCATGGCCCAGGCATGCTCTATCGGGTTTAGATCGGGTGATCGTGGAGGATGTGGTAGAAGCGTAATGCCTTGTTCAGTAAGATACGTTCTAACTGATCTTGCTGTATGCACAGGTGAATTGTCTTGCTGAAAAGCCAAGTCATCGCCGAGTGCTTCGCCCATTATGGGAAGTTCTTGAGAAAGAATCTCGACATAATTTTCCGCATTCAGTTTTCTTGTTATTCTCGTAAGAGAACTAAATCCATTAGTAGCAGAAAACCAGGCAAACGCAGATACTGAAAACCTCCCACTTCGACAACTGTCCCTCAGCATCTCATCGCTATAGCGCTTGTTTCTCTAAGAAATTGTGCAACTGATGTGATGACGAATCTTATTAGCCGAAGTAGTAATTACCTCGCGATAAACTATAGTAGGTTTGTTGGAAACAGAAGAAATTGTTGTTTCGTCCGAAAAAACAACACTTGCCCAATACTCATAATCCCGATTTCGGAATTGTTCGCAGAACCGAGCTCTGGCTTCTTTGTGTCGCTCTGACAGAATAAATTTCTTAGCGGGTCTTCGAGATCTGATACCTGCTTTCGCCAGAATTCTGGATCCTGTTTGCGTTGAAATATCATGTTCCTGGCCAGAAAGTTGAACAAGTTCTCTCATTGGCAAAGTTGGATATGCTACGGAAGCAGCAATCAAGTTGATTTTCTCATTTACGCTTAATATTTCTGGACGAGCAGAGCCAACCTACAATATTACATTGAAAATTCTGTTCAACAAACATTTTCATTCTTATCTTCCTCTCCACTTTTCCTTCATTTTCTTTCCGATTAACCCACTTTTGCACTGTTGCTTTGCTTACATTTAACCTCAACGCTATTTGTTTTATCGAAATACCACTATTTCTCATTCCAAGAATTTCTCCCTTTTTGTCTGATGTCAGATGAGAAGCCATGTTTATTAGAAACTGACATGCAAGTGTGATATAGACTAGTAATATTACCTTTCGCAAAAATAACCCCACCTCGGAGAAACTAGGATTCTACTTTCCTTAGTTTTGGTTTGGTTTTAGAGAGGAGCGGGTTCGAACGAGCAAATTTTAATTAATCCCACGGGTAAGGATTAGCCCACTGTGGTTTCCCTGTACTCGTTTTATTTTGGAAGGTATAGTACATCTGGTGGGGTTTCCACTTCCTCTCGTTCCGCGGACGGTCCGACTTCTAAGGGGTATAGCTTTGTGATCGGTCTGTTAGTAATTCCATCTGTAGTCCTCAATTCAACGGCTCGGGTTAATCCATCTCTACCCGGGAGTAGTTTGCTGATTACCCCTAGTCTCCAAAACAGCCGTTTTCCTTCATCGTGGATACGTACGAGATCTCCAACTTGGATCTTGGACGAATTACGCGTTGAAAAATATCCATGACGTTGACGCATATACTTTTGTTTCCTTCAGCTGGGGTTTCTATCTTTTTACTTATCTGAAAACTCGCGCGACTACGGGCGGATCAGACTCCGAAAGGCTAATTGCTGGTAAATCGGCACAGTTATTTGTCTTGATGATGCCCAGAACATTTCGCACATGTATGTGGGGGTGGGTTCTTTACACTGAAAGGCAGTGTGACCGTAACATTGGCAGTTAAAGCATTGGAGTACGTTTTCTTTTCGGCGGTCTTCGACCTGTACCCTTCTGCTGAAGGCGAAGATAAAGAACAAAACATTTAAAAACTAAAAAAGCGTTGTGTAAAGGAAATTCATAATGACATGCAGCTGCGCTTTTGCTTAGTGTTGGCCGGGTCAAGACTTTTGAATTGAGCTTCTTTGAGTTTTATTTCTGCAGTATTCCTGGCTGGTCGGCTCTCGAACGTTAAGAGGCTCCTCTTCGAATTTGTCTTGCGGGCCATGGTGGGGTTTGTTGCGTTAGGCCCGAGAGCCTGCAAGTCTTGGCCCAGCGTTTTAAGGAGTTGTTGTCTCTCCATGTTTTGGTCTTTCTTCGCCACATCTTGTTGTTCCAGTAGGAGAGTTAAGTCGTTGACAAAAATGCTGGGTTGGGGTATGGGCCTGGGCTTGGGTGGGGTTGGTATGGGTCTGGTGAGGTTACTGAGCGATGGCCAGGATTGTTGCGGGAACGATGGGATGGAGGTGGGTGGAGTTTGTTAACCGTCTCCTTTACAAACGCAGTCTTCTCTTGATCTTTCTTTTTAACTCCCACCTGCTAGTACCCTGACATCAAATCGAGGGTGCTGAATATCTTGGCACCTTGCATGCTTTCTAGCGCGTCGTCAGTTCGCGGTAAAGGATAGACATCCTTAACCGTTACAGAATTCAACTTCCTGTAATCGACGCAAAAGCGCCAAGTACCATCTTTCTTCTTGATTAAGACTACTGGGGAGGACCAGGGGCTGTTAGACGGTTCTACCACCCGGCCTCCATCATCTCCTCTACCTGCGCTCGGATGATCTCTCTTTCTCTGTAGGCACTGCGGTAGGGTACCTGTGATACGGGCAGTGCGTCGCCAGTATCTACCCCATGTTCCACCACATTCGACTTCCCTAGATCCGCGGAATTTTCAGCAAAGCACAGATGCTTTCTTAGCAATTCTCTCATTTCTAGCCTTTGCTTACCTTGTAATTGATCGGAAACGCAGCTTTCGAAGGCCCTATCGTTGACTCTCTCCTCATCTTCTCTCTCAACACCTCTGAGTGGACCCCCTTGGGGAACCAGGGACCCAGAGTGGTCCTACGTAATGCCTAGAACTGCTCCCGCAGCCACCAATTGGGCCTCTGAGCCAAATTTCCCTTTGGCTGAGAGGCCCAATCACCTGAACAAACATCACCTGACCACACTCTTTTTCGAGAGTCACAACGCATCTACTGTCAGTGAACGCCGCGATAGAACGCTTGCAGTCTATCAGAGTGACGCACTTTCCCTGAAGTGGCAAACTAACCTCATTAAATTTCCTATAGAGGCCAGCCAACTAAAATGCGTCTTTCTTAACCTTTTCCAGATCATTACAGAAACGAATCTCGCCGGTTTCTAAGTTGCTTAGCCACAAGGTGTTGCCTATGGACCACGCAATGAATTGAGAAGATGCTTGGCACTTCTTCTTTCAAAAAGGCGACCAAGCCTTTATAACGCCCAATCATAGAAGGGGCTCCATCAGTTGCGCATGCAATGATGTTCTTCAATGGTGTTTCGTTTTTTTCGAAATACAGTTTCAGTGCAGCAAATACCGATTCGCCTCTTGTATCAGTGACCAATTTCTCAGCAAAAAGCATTTCTTCTTGCAAAGCGCAATTATCGTCAAAATATCTCACGTATGCCATCAGTAAGGAAGAATTATCAGCCAGCGTTGTCTCATCTAGCTGTATCGAAAATTTCCTGGCTTTAAGCTTTGTGGCAAGTTGAAATTTCACGTCATTAGCCATCTCATCGATACGCCTTTGCATGGAGGTTGCACTCAGAGGTATCACGTTGAGAAAGTCAGCAGGGTTTTGACGCATGACTGTAGTAATGACCTCCTGCAGAACTGGCCGAATTAGCTTTTCGCCAATAGTGTGGGGTTTACCACACTTGCTAATAAGCTCGGCAATTTTATAAGAAGCGATAAGCCCATCTTTAGCCAACACATTTTTCTTCTGAAAGAGGGATGTAACGGTGGTACGGTTTAGAAATTTCTCCCGCACCTCTTTAAGAAAATCAAGCGATTTTTCCTTCATATCCGAGTGAATCACATTAAAATGTTCTTTCAGCCGTGATGGCTTCATTGCTTCGTTAGAAAATGATTTGTTACACAACAGACACAATGGGAGGCGTTTGTCGCCAGGTGACTCAATAAAACCATATGCCAAATAATCTTGTGAATATTGGCGTGTTTTGACCTTCTTAGGTGGCATGTTTCCACCAGTTAGAAAATTTCTATACGCAAGCGTACGGTTCCTAAATACGTGGAGTGGAGAATGAAAGTAAATCATGCAGTTTTTATAGAACCGCTACAGAAAAGATTTTTAAAGTGTTACTTACGGGAAATATTTAATGCAGTTTTGTTAATACAAATGGCGCAGATACAGAAGTTTAAGCTAATAAAAAGAGATCACGAATGGAAGAACATGTGCTCGAAAGGGCAGATCAGAAGCGACTGTATTTACTTGCGAACTCTTCCTTTCAGCAAATCCAAGCTTCTCTTTCCTCTTAAAAAAACTAGCAAAGGGGGAAGAATTCTGGAAAAAAAAACTAACCAGCCGGTCGTGTGGAGTAGTTTCGTATACTTATACAGAAAAGAGGTACAGTACAAGAGAAATAGAATAAGTCGTGATTGTTATGCATTCAACCAGTACAATACTTACACGTGCATCTAAGTCTTTTGAGAGACGTTGAAGGGAAGCAAGAAACGCTCTTACTGCGAGTCCAGGACTTTCCATTCTTAAAAAGAAGAACGTGCGCAGTGTTTCGGTCGAGAATATATAGCACCCTTTAAAGTAAGAGTAGAAAAGAGTTTGGCAATCAGTCTTTAAAGGTCCCGTTTATACCTCCGTAAATATTGGACGAACCAGCGAAATAGTTAGAAGAAACGAGATTTTCCCAATCGACTTTATGAATGAAAGTGCACGAATGGCATTTCACGGCCGGAAGGAATACATCATGTCGACCTAATGGGAAATAAAAAAGAAATGCAAGTGATAGGACAATACTACTTCTCTGACAGAATACCTCGCATGGACACGAATTTGCAGGGGATATCAATAATGCACTCGACTTCTCCAGAGCCGCACTTTTTACAATTGCTTTCAAGACTTGCCGGGATTGCACGATCTAAAGCAGATGAAAGAGTTCAATGTTTTTTCCTGATCGATTTCTTAAGAAGATACACCATCGTTACCCAGAGAGTATGATCCACCCTGCTGTAAAAGTAAAGTCTGACAAGGTTTAAGGGTCGTCTTAAAACCAACAGCCCAAGTATAACGAAGGTGCGTAGCTAAGAATTTGTGTTTTAATGTGTCACATGTGACGCACAAAGCCCCACAGCCGTCTTCGCACCTGCAATGCTTCACAAATTAAATAATAGAAGCACTTAAAAAGTACCTAATAATCGCCGGATTTGGGTTGCATTTAACACAATTCTTATTAGTGAAAGGAGAAGATTCTTCCTTGAAAAAAGCAGTGAATATTTCCGGCCTTCTTGCTTCCCACCCTGAAGATCTCTTTTCTCTCCTTTCAGTCCAAGTCCGAGAAGGAGGTGGATTTGGTTGTCCTTCAGTGAACGTATTTTCATCCAAAAGTTTCCCGAGCCTCACTGGCTCAACGCGATTACCTACAATAATAAAACATTTAACCAACGAGAATAAATATTCTAACTTAGCTTCCTTACACGCTTGGGCCTGGGGAATTTCTGGAGCTTCGGACACGAAAGGTTCAGAGGTCGACGCACCATCGTTAAGATTAAGAGTTTTCGCTATACCAGTGGTCTTAGTTTTGGAAATACGCGATGGTCGGTTTGAGGATTGCAATGTTCCGGCTCTTGTGTGTATATACAGTTTACCAGGACTTTTTCCGCCATTTTTTCTACTCTTTGCTTTTTCAGCTTCCCTTTTTCTTTTCTGTACAGCTTCATAACGTTCTTTCAACATTTCACCGATCGCCGAAGCCAACTTCTGCTCGGTCTTCCTAATATTCCTTTTATTCATTATTTTTTCCGATTTTCAACAACCAATGTTTGTAAACAAAAGCCCTAAGGAAGAATAACAGCACTCCTAGGGGCGTAAAACGCAAGTTCTTAAGGCCACGGTGTAGTGTAACTCCTTATGGCGCTATAGCATGGCAAACTTAAGTTACACCTTTCTCAGTCCCTTTGCAATATAATCAAATTGTATTGTGACAGTAATGTATGGTATTTCTTTTTCAATTTAACTGGGTTGCTAGTTTTTAATATTTGGCTTCCATAAATTTTTTACGTAGAAGAACATGTTAAAATATTGATATAGAAAAAAAAACCGAACCCAGATTTTTCGAGTTTATTATTATGATATTTTTAAAGAAAGAATTTTTCAATTATCTCTTACTGTTTACTTGGAAAGGTGTACTAAAGTTTATGAAATTCGGATGAGAAATTGTGCTGCCACTCAGAAAATAACGACCAGGCAGGAAACTGCATAGCTTGTGCAGAACTCAAGAATGAGGATGAAAAGGAGATACCGTAAAAGTAGGGGGAAGGATAATGACAAGTCACTAATTGGGTTTGCTCGAGCCTAAAGTAACCCAAGGGCACAAATACCTTGTGGCATTTTACCCTTTTCTTTTTGTCTCCGAATGGCTTTTCTCGAACATTTTCCCCCTGTTAGCAAAGAGGGGAAAGAGGTCAAGAAAGCGAACCAAGTTGGGTCTAGAAAAGGTGAAAAGATTTCCGGCTTGGTTACGAAAGCTAAGACTATAAGTATAGCTGCAGTTAGCTGCTTGGCGTGTAAATTTGGAAAATTTACAGTACAAATACATACATTTATTAAAGAAACTTACTGTAATGTATTTTAAGCTAGTAGCAAAACAAGCTTGTATTCTCAAAGGCCAAGGGCGGACTGGGCCTGTCATAGGGTTGAGTTCCTATGACAGGTCAGCCCGGGGCAATGGTGTACGTCACTAATGCCTCAAGCAAGTACACCACAATTCCTTCCCTCTTACTTTAGAAATCCCATCACCAACCCATCACCAACATTTAACACAGGCTAAAGCCACGAAACTCAACATGAAATAACAGGACAATCATTTTTTACGTCAGTCATCATATACATACGCACGATCTTTATTACTCTTCCTTAATCTGCTTGAGCGGCGTAACTCTTGCGGATTAATGACTGATGATTCTTGCGGCTCTTGAGGACTTGATACTTGGTCAGGGACCGTTACTGGAACAGGAATAGGAGGTTCTTCTCTTGCTTGTGCCTCCACTTCTTCAATGGGTAAATTTTCCTTAGCAGACACTGGTATGTTTTCCCTTTGAACAGCCGGAATCTTCATCTCCACTGGCACCGTACCATCCTCCACGCTTACATCAAATTGCATTTGGTCCACATGTCTCTTCATGACTATGGAACCCACTCGGACTTCGTATAATACGGTTCCGATACGCTTCATAACTACTCCCTTCTGCCACCGTTTCATAGGACATCTAAAATCCCTTACGAGAACTTGGTCTCCTACAGCAAATTTGGGATTATTCCATAGTGGTGTTACCACTTTCCTCGTTGGCTGTAGTAGGTCTAACCGCGTACGTGGCTGATAGTTCAACAGCATATTAGCAGGGGACTTCCCTGTGACAGCATGAGGAGTCGTTCGGTATGTCATGAGAAATCTCAGGATTTTCAGTTGTAAATTTGCAGAGTTCTCCGTTGACTTTGAGAGGTGATTTTTCACTGTCTGAACAAATCTTTCCGCCAAGCCATTAGTTTGGGGGTGATATGGGGCCCCCATTAGATGCTTAATGCTATTCCTACTCACGAATTCCTCCATTTCTTTTGAAGTGAACTGCGGTCCGTTGTCCGTGACTAGCTCGCACGGTAATCCAAATCTTGCAAATACTCCCCTGAACGCTTCAATAGTCTTTGAAATCCTGTTGTCATTCAGAACGAAAACTTCGGGCCATTTGGAATATGCATCTACCATTACCAGTAGCATCTTTCCATCCACTGGACCCGCGTAATCAGCATGCACCCGGTAAAAAGGTAAGTTCGGTGTAGGCCAGGTCGTATCTTTCACAGCTACTGGGTTCTTCGCAGCAGACTTGCAAGACGAACATTGACTTACTTTTGTTTCAATGTCAGAGTCCATTTTGGGCCACCAAAATCTGCTTCGAGCTAGTGCTTTCATCCGTACAATTCCAGGATGATTTTCATGCAGCAAATCCAGCACCGCTGGTCTCAAAGCTTCTGGAATAATCAATCTTCCATTCCAGAGGATAACGTCCTTCTCCATCGTTAGCTCAAATCGCTTGCTGTGGAAAGGCTGCAGCGCTCCTTTTGCGTCCTCTTGCGACCAGCCACTTCGCAACTTCTTTGTAACTTGCTGAAGAATTGGGTCTTTTCCATAGCCTGATTTTACTGCGTTGAAATCCAATTCACAGTTCGCGACGGCTTTAACGTGGTAACACCTCGCTATCTCGGAGTCTAGATCTTCAAATTCGCAATCGATTGAATTCCTGGATAAAGCATCTGCATTTCCATGACTGCTTGACTTCCGATACTGCATGTCGTAGTCGTAAGCTGCTAATAGCAACGCCCAACGTTGCATACGAGCGGCAGCTAATGGTGGAATGCCAATTTTCGGACCCAATATGGCTAACAGAGGTCGGTGATCCGTCACCAAAATGAATTTTCTTCCGTAAACGTAGTCATGGAAGCGCTTTACCCCAAACACAAGAGCCAAAGCTTCTTTGTCGATTTGTGAGTACATGCGCTCCGTCTTCGATAACGTTTTCGAAGCGTACGCAATTGGTCTCTCCGATCCGTCAGGAAAAACGTGAGTTAAAACGGCGCCTACTCCCACAGGTGAGGCATCGCATTCCATCTTCAGTGGTAAATCGGGATCGTAATGAGCAAGCACCGCATCTGATGATAGAATGCTTTTAAGTTTCTTCCATGACGACTCTTGCTCACTTGACCAATGCCAGACTTCAGAATTGCGAGTTAACTTCGTTAAGGGTTCCGCCAACGAAGATAGATTAGGTACAAACTTCCCGTAATATTGGACTAACCCTAAGAAGGACTTGACATCCCGTACATCCTTCGGTCTCGGTGCCTCCATGACGGCTAATATCTTCGCAGGATCCTTTTTTAGTCCGGATTTGGATACCACATATCCTAGGAATGGTACTTCTTCCACTCCAAAGTGACATTTCTTTCCTTCAAGCTTAACGTTGGCTTCTTGCAGACGAACCAAAAGCTGATTTAAATTTTCCCAATGCTCATCTTCATTCTTCCCAGCCAGTAAAATGTCGTCCAAATAGTTTTTTGTAAAAGGCAGGTCGCATAGCAGCTTCTCCATAACTAGCTGAAATTTGGCTGGAGCCGATGCTATTCCGTAAGGCATTCGCGTATACTGAAACAAACCCCAAGGTGTCGTAATAGTTGTCAAGTCTTGCGATTCCTTATCTAGCTCCAACTGAAGATAAGCTTGTGACAAATCTAGTTTTGAAAACAGCTTCCCGCCATTTAACGTTGCAAACAGATCATTGGGTTTCGGAAGAGGGTGTTGATCAATAAGAAGCTCAGGATTAACGGTCATCTTATAGTCTCCACAAATCCTCACCTTGCCTCCCGGCTTCGGTACCACGACCAACGGTGTCGCCCAAGAGGAATGCATGACCTTCCGGATGATACCCGCTGCTTCCAATCGATCTAACTCTTCTTTGACTTTAGCCTTAACTGCGTAAGGTAAGGATCGAGGACGTAGAAAACGCGGTCTTGCACCCGTCTTTAAGTCCAAATGTACCGTCGCAATCGGAGGTGCATCTTGCTCCATTTTAAATAACTTGGATAATGAGTCGCTATATCTTCTTGCTTCAAAACCGTTGCGATTCTGCAGACTCGGCTCCACTCCAATTCAAACTGCTCCAGGAGATCTCTTCCAAAGAGCGGCGGTCCGTTGATATCCACAACAAACAATCTCGCTTTCCTAGTCGTTCCACGAACAGCCATATCAACGACGATTTGACCCAACATCGGCAGCTTCCCTTCACCATACGTCCTCAATTGACGCTCCGGTTCAGACAATTTGGGAGTTTTCAATCTTTCCCAGGTCTTCTTAGAAATTACGGAATGTGCTGACCCCGTGTCAATCTCCATGGTACAAGGTTGACCATTAATATTCACAACCAATACATAAGGATTTGGTCCTTTTCCACTAATTGCATACAGCGAATCGCACGAGTCTTCATGGCTTTCGTTCATGTAGCAGGTATTGGAGTTCGAACCCGACTTCTTCTTCTGTTTGTCTGACGTTTGGCCTGCTTTAGGTTTCCACGACTTTACTGTATCCCTTTCAGCCTCGCGGCAAACTGCAGCCAGATGACCTTTCTTCCCACAATGCCGGCAACTTTTGTCCACGTGCGGACACTTGTTCGCCAAATGTGTAGGTTCCCCACAACGAAAACATTTCTTACCAGACTTGACTTCTAGCTTGTGTACTTCCGAGCTTGAAATTTCCTTAGCTTCGGCTGTAGCGGTTTCTTGCGAAAATGCAATGGCTAGCGCTTTGGAAAAATCCAAGGAAGCTTCTGCTAATAACTTCGACTGGATACGTGAATCCGCTAGTCCCAGAACAAAGGCATCTCGTAGGGCAGAGTCCAAGAAAGTACCAAAGTTGCAATCTTTCGACAGGCTTTTCAACTCAGCAACGTAATCCCGCAACGATTCTTCCATTTTTTGACGACGACGATAAAAATGAAAACGCTCCGCAATTTCGATTGTAGGTTTAACGAAATGCTTCCTAAGCGCTTCACAAATCTCGCCAAAAGTCTTTGTTGTAGGCTTTACAGGGGTGCAAACTTGCCACAAAACTTTACAAGCATAAGGTCCAGCCAATGTAAGGAAAATTCCCCTTTTTTCAGTGTCATCAACTACGCCATTCACAAAGAAATATTGTTCCATGCGTTCTATGTAAATTTCCCATGGCGTATCTGCAGTATAATGTTCAATATGTCCAATGACGCGGTCACGCCCACGCCCACTTGCCACTGCCATTGTATGATGCAGACTGTTCAAGCGATAATTTAAAGAGACACTCTTATTTCAAGACACACAGTCTAAGGCTCAACTTAAAATTAATCACGGAATTCAACAATTCCAATTGGCATAACGACTATTCAATTGTATAGCACGAAATCCCATCCTCGTCGCCACTTTTGTAATGTATTTTAAGCTAGTAGCAAAACAAGCTTGTATTCTCAAAGGCCAAGGGCGGACTGGGCCTGTCATAGGGTTGAGTTCCTATGACAGGTCAGCCCGGGGCAATGGTGTACGTCACTAATGCCTCAAGCAAGTACACCACACTTACCTTACGTGTTGGTTTGTAATAATGAAAACTAGCTTTACTTAGGCATCAGTTCTAATTTTGTCATCACCGGATGCAAGTAACTCTTAGCTCAATGGTATATTTAAAAGATACCATTTCACGGTGGCATTTTATATTTGACATCTCACGAGAGGCTCAAACTATCCTTTACTCTCAGGCATTAGTTAGTATTGTCATCACCGGATGCAAAAAACTCTTGGCTCAATGGTATATTTAAAAGATACCATTTCACGGTGGCATTTTATATTTGATAGCAACCTCTCGGATGCTTTTCATTGGTGAACTCAATGATTTCATGAAGGAAATCATCTCACGAGAGGCTTTGACGTGCATTTCATATAAGCTTTCAATAAGTTGACCTCACGGTACATTTATAATTTTAATCCATGTGCATCTTTGACCAACATAATATGTGCATCAGATCACTGATCAAGTGGTCTCTTTGCGGCCTTTTTACCGTTTGTTTGGTCTGCGACCTTTTTAGCCTCTATAGCGGCCAAAACGTAAGGCGGCTCCCGCGGAGCCAACTTTTGTCCCATCCGCGGGTCTGCAAGTTCAAGCAACATACAGTCCATGAAAAAGGCTCTGAGTTTTGGAAGCATTGTGTCTTCCCAAAAAACCCTGTCAAACACAATCCGCTCAACTTGCAAACTGTTCTTTGTCCATGCAACAAAATCACACCACGCTCTTCCGGTCACGGCAAGCTGTCCTGTAACTTGGTAGTAGTGATTGTGCGTTCTCTTCAATCTCAGTTTGTCACCATCAACTAACTCTAGAAAGCAGTCCTTCGGTTTTGATTTTACAAATTCAATGAAGGAAGACGCTGTCTCTGCCTTTTGGGGACACTTTATCTCGATAAGTCCTTCGTCACCTACAAGGCCGTCGGGAGATGCTCCCAGGTAACCTTGCTCAGGATGCACCCAAAACCCTGATGGGACTACAGTCACACAGTTCTTTATTTCGTAGTCTTTCCTGGCATTTGGCTCATTGGCCTGTCCGTAACGAATACCTTCTGTGCTAATGTTATTAGGACTTAGTATTGCTTGCAATGTATTTTGACGCAAAGTTGTATCTCTGAGCTTACACACTTTGCCAAAGTGAGAAGCGGTCAGTCTACTCGCCCTTGCATCAAACCAATCAGAAGAATCAGCCTGCTCTCTAGTTTTCTCTTCAAGGGCCACAATCTGCTCCCTGCTAAGCTGCTGTTGAGCAACAATCAGTTTGCACCTGTCACGTAAGATCTCCTCTGGCAAATCTGGCTTTCCATAATGGCAATCAGGTCCTGCGAAAGCTTCGCGCCTCCGAGTCAAAGCTTGTCGTGGAGAAGCAATAGCATTATTTCCCGTGACTTCTCTAACCGATTTCTGAACGAAAGAATATCGTCGTGACAATTCTTGGCAAAATTTTCTGTAGCAATGCTACAGGAACCATATTTTTTCAAAATAGTAGCCTGAAAACCTCGTCCATGGTGATATTCTAGAACAGCACCATAACATCGGTAATTATAAGATCCCCTTTGCGAGCGGAGAAATTGCTTGCCACCAGAGAATTTAGCCACCATGGACATAAACCGCTCTGCGAGGTTAGTCGTAACTTCGGTAAGCAAACCTGCAGCTTTGCTCCTACAGCCCAACAAGATCTCCATTACTTCAGTGTACAAAGCAGTGTGTACATTCTGTTTCAATTTCTGACCCACTGACTTACAACCCTTTCCACCATCGCTGGCCGCAGTGCAAAAAGTGTGGTCATTCAAAAGATAATGTCTGGGACCATTGCTCAGAAATGAACGAAGTTGATCAACATTTCCCTTCAATCTAGCGTTACGATTGATTGCACCTCGTGCTGCACCGCCAAGTTTACGTATCAAAAGAGGGGTCAAAATTTTCTTATTGGCAGGGGTTTTGCCCTGAAGTTTATACAGAGCTTTCGTGAAATTTTTCAATACATGATTTGCACACTCAAGCTTGCGGACGGTTTGCGGAGTGCGAGGAGTATTAGCGAGGATAGCATTATGGGTCGAAGAGTCCCCGTCACCAATAAACGTTCGATAGCGCAAGCCGTGCTTGTCTTCAGCATCTCTAAAACCATCTACAATAATGGAGCTTTCCATTGCTGTAGACGGACCGTCCCAGTTTTTGAAACATTCGTGGGGGCGAGGATCCACTTGTTTGTTCTTAGCTTGTTGACAAATGGAACAATATTTGTTACGAACTCCTACATGCAATATTTTCTTGGTCCGCGCACCAATGATTACGCCCACACCTGACTTGGCTGTGTACCTGGTGCCGTGGCTCCTTTGAGACCACCCACCATCGCCAATTACGGTTATGTACGGCGTGTTGTCTTCGTCGATTTGTTCAGCCCGTTCAGCCGATTCACGTTCTTCCTTCCCTGCATTTTCTATTTCTAGCTTTGCCTCTTTCTCCCATATTTTCCCAACTTTACGTTCCTGTTCAATAAATGAGTTGCGGTTCATTGAAGGAACGCCAACGGTTGCCATGAATTCTTCTAAGTGGTTATGGGCTGCACCAATTTGCATAATTCCCATTGCAATTTTTGTGTTGACGGACAGAGCCTGAACTTTATCTGACCTCAAGCGTGCAGCATGCGGCGAAATGTTCTTTTGGGTAGGCCTTACATGCGCATATGGAGAAACCTGGTCAGTTGTTATAAAAATATTCTCCTGGCATTTCTCACATTTGAAAGCAAAACTGCTCCAAAAACCTTTCTTAACTTCCTTTTGGAAAGGAATGGGTGAGCGACAAATATCGTAGTGTTCAAAAATCTTATTGTGCCCTGACAAGGAATGGCAAACATTTACTAATCGAAGTCCGTCAACTTCTTTCTTCATTTTTGGTTGCGAATACCAAACAGGTTCAATGTTAAGTTCTACAGCATCAATTTCTGCCTGTTCTTTAAGAATGCGTGAAATTTCGTCATCTTCGAGACAGTTCGTTTCTTTGTCAAGGAGATCTAAACTAGCAAAGCTATTGGAAACAACGGAGCTAGTGCTAGCTATAGGCTCAATGGAAACTGATTCTATAGCAGGTCTGGAACTTACAGTACAAGAAGTTTGTAATTTTAAACTTTCACCTGGCGATACTTCATCTGGATCTGCTGGGTGTTCTTGGCAAAGCTTTTCTCTTCGGTTCTTCAAAGCAACGCCTCTCAGTTTCTGTTTGCTACAGGATGACAGTATTTTTTTTCTTGCCATTTTCAGTCAGTAGTACCGATGCAAAAAACAAATAATGTAACAACTTGCGCCACTCAATGTTTGTACGACTCACGAACGCAGTAATGAACTTTTTCGTTGTCGTTTTAAATGATCAACTACAATGCTATAATGTTTGAAACTATTCAAGAAATTGGTAACACCGAAATCAAGAACCGCTGATGCTGATCTCTGATTACGGAATGCGTTCTAGTCAAAGTTTCATAACAATATTCCGAAAAGTTAGTGAAATAGTAAAAGTGAATGTCCTTTGAAATCGCATTTCGGCAAATTACACAAACACTACAAATTAAAAAGTCCTTCAGTTTTGAGAAATATTGAATTCCCCTCAGTAGAAAAATTATGCGTTTCCAGTTATTCCGTTGGGATATAATCAAAGCTTGTTGTTGTAGTGAATTTGAGATAGAAAGTGAAGGTTGTTGCAAAATACTGATCCTCAATAATTTGGAATCTATTTTATTGGTTACTTCCTTTGACTGATTCATGTCTAAAAGCTAAAATATTCAGTAACTTATTTTACATTCCAGAGTTTCACGCTGGGGCCAAGCAGGAAAAACTATTGCAAGATGTAATTTAGCGATCAATGACCTATCGGCATCAAGATAATCATCAGCGTGCATTACACTTTTCAGCAGGGCCATAGCAGTTTAACATGGCAATTTTAACCCGGTCATCAACATTTCGAACGAAAGCCCAAAAGAGCAAGATCTTCGAAGGCTATTAGTTGACTAGAGCTAGAATATAAACAGTGATCGCTAAGACGAGCGATAAGGTGGGTGGTAACCTTGAGTGTAAAGCACGGTAATGGCAATTTTCTATGAAAATAGTATTATTTAGTTAGGAACTTCTAAGTACACTTCTAAAGCTTGGAAATTGGATTATCCCTTCCATTGGTATTTTATACATAAAACGACGGTGTCAACCTTGACCATAAAGAATGGTAATGACAATTTTCTAAGAAAATATAATTGTTTATTTCGCCATTTCTAAATACTTACACGTCTACCGCATGCAAATTGGATTATCAGTTAAATTGGTATTCCCTCCCATTCTCAAGCGAACATAGGGAGGAAGTTCCTTAGCATAAGCTGACCTTTTCCCTTTACCCCATACTTTACCCTAATTATTGTGTGCAGACTTCTAGTGCGAGAAATTAGTCATAGGTGTATATTTATTTGTAGCATTCTCATGATATAGGGGTCTATGCCAGCGACATCTTTTGACGGAAAATAGTCAACTACTTACACCACACCGTGGCCTTAAAAACAACGTCCTTCACCCTACCTGCCCACTTCCCCCTTTTTGTATACATCCCCTAGAGAATCTCCATACCGTATATAAACTGTACTCAACATATAGGTGGGCAGAGTTTTGCCAACTCTCACCCTTTGCACAAGTGTTGAAATCAATCTTTCCAAGTCGCTATTAAATTCCCTTTAAATCGTCAGTTGAAGTCTTAGTCATTTTGGTTGACGCCCGATTGGCTTCCAAAACAATCGTACGAATCTATCTTTTATTAAACACAACGCAGGGACCTCTTTCTCTTTCAATCTGACCAGTAAATTCTCACATTTTTTGGTGCCGTGACCAGGATGGCATCTGCCTCACTTAAGCGTCAACGTGGTACCCTTCGTACCTACGTTACTAAACTTAAAAGCAACACTGAAGATTTTTTGAATAATGCAGAAACTCCTTCCGAGAAGATTACTAAATTAAATCGAACTTTCGAGTCATTAAACGCACATTTGAACAAAATAGCTTCATTTGACGAACAAATTCTTGACAGTCTTGAAGAAGATGAAATTGAAAACGAAGAAGAAGCTATAACAGATTACAGAATAACGCTTGAAGATACAATTGTTAGCTTTCAACACCAGCTTGTTTTTTTACAACCAACAAGCTCAACAGGCAACACCCCAAGCCCCGCTTCCTCCTCCGCGTCACCCCATAATTCCCCTTTTCAAAACCCAACCCGTAGGAAATCGAAACTTCCAGAGATGAAGTTGGCCTCCTTTGATGGGAACATCCTAGAATGGCAAGGTTTTTGGAGCAATTTCAAATCCGAAATCCACGACGACCCTGAGTTAACCCCAGTCATGAAGTTCAATTACCTCATGGGCCAATTGCAGAAGGATGCGAAGGATTTGGTAAGCGGATTTATCCCTTCCGACGACAACTATCAAGAAACCATTGACGTACTGCACAAAAACTACGGAAAAATCGACAAGCTAATCAAAGCTCACACGAAGACCATCAGAGAACTTTGCCCCCCAGATGAGTCTTTTGAAAAAATGAAGAAATTCGTAGTCACACTCGACATCAGCCTTCGAGGACTGCGAACGCTTGGCCGTAATGTTGACGGCTATGGAGATTTCATCATAAGCCAAATCGAAGATAAGCTCCCTACCTTATTCCGACAGCATGTCGAACGTAGGAAAGGGACTACAGCTTGGACGCTGCTCACTTTCCAGGAAGCCATGGATGCCGAACTGGAGATCTTGGGGTCAGCACCAACACCCCCACCCGTCCATAACCAACCCTGCCACGCGGCCTCCGAGAAACCTAAATCCAAAACCAATCCTAGGAACCCCCCAACAGCTTCAGCCCTTATTACCTCTACCAACGAATCTAGCCCGAAACCTAACAAATGCCCTTTCTGCACAGGTGACCACAAACCGAACGACTGCGAAAAATACGTGACACCTCTGCAAAGGTTGGCTGTGACCAAGGAGAAGCACCTTTGCTATAACTGCCTGACTAGTTCGTCCCACTCCATCGCCGCTCAATGTAAGTCAAAATACAACTGTAGACGCTGCAACCGCCGCCACCATACAAGTCTGCATGATGCGAACTTCTCCCCGAGAACTCAACCTCCTACAACCGACGTACAAAGCTCTCCCTCTACAACAACGCCCGCGTCCATCACGACTATGCTCACATCCACCCTTGAAGAAATTCCCGCTACTGTTTTTTTAAAAACAGCAATCGCGCCCGTAACGATTAATGGTGTGACGACTTCAGCCAACATTCTCTTTGATGATGGTGCCCAAAGTTCCTTCGTCACAATTGATCTCCTTGAGAAAGTACAACATAAGCCCACTAAATTTATAACAACGAGCATTGGCTCCTTCGGATCGAAACGAAGAAATCACTGCTATGGCATCACCGAGTTAGCTATCCAAACCCGAGACAACAAGCCTGTGACAGTTGACGTGATTGCCGTTCCAACTATTACAGCCCCCTTAAACCTGAAGATACGATGGCCTTAAGATACGATGGTGTCATATTCTATCTGGGTATACTGTACATATATTCGTAACTAAATCCGGAGAACGTGTTGGATTTTCTAAACATCTTACAAGGGGCACAGAGCACGGTACCTTTGCTCTTTGAAAATACTAGCCAAGGCCGAGGTCGTTTTTCACCATTAGCCAATGTTCGGCTAAAGATTGACAGGGATAGATACCTCGTTGTATCTGCGTCCGCATGCGATTCGCATGCGATTCAGGATGTTCACCAGAATCTCCAACGACTGCAGCAAAGTTTTCGGAAATCAAGTTTTGAGGAATTTGAGGTAGCTCGTCACAGTCAGACACGCTTGCCGGTCGATGGTCGTCACTCCAATTGCTAGAGGCTGATGCACTGCTATTAGGTCTGGAAGTGGCGAAAAACTAATCCAACTTAGGGACATTAGAAAGAAGCTTCTTTTCCTTCTGCAATTTTTCCTTATTATTTTTTCTTTTCTGGAACCCACTCAATGTTTTGTTGACGACAGACATTGTTAATCTCTAGAAAATAGCATTGATTCTATAAAGCGGCTGATTGTAATACTCAATTATCACAATAATCGGCGCCTACTTTAGTAACTTACAACAACTCTCTAACACTCTGCGAGTTCCCACTTTCACTATCGCTGGTCGCTATGATATCTTTTCTCTTAATCTCTTCTTTTGAACTTACTGTAAACAAGTCAAAACACGCGTGTCCTTGTGTAAGACGCTAGAGCTGTGGTTTGCAGGGGGATTCAGAATGTGTTGCCACCTTCATTGAAGCGCGAATTATGAAAAGCGGAAAAAAGAACCTACGCTGGCTTACAAAAATCGGACTAACTTCTTTATTTAAGTTTGATCACGTCGTTAGGCTTTCAGCCTGTTGACGTTTCCTTTATGGAAAAAGGTTCGAGAAAGCATACATTATTTATTAGTCAGGTACACAGTACCAGACTAACTTAACCTAATTAAACATAATATAACCTAACCAAGCTCAAACTAATCTAATTACACTTAAACCTACATGAAAATATATTACCCCTTGGGCCCCTGGGCCAAGGTCCAAAATGGGCTCCTAAACAGGTCGGGATGGGCCCCGTAGCCTCGTGGGGCCCTGGGCCTGTGCCCAGTTGGCCCATGCGATAAGACGGCCCTGGTGTCCGGACTTGAACTGGTGAACTATAGAACGAAAGTTAGGGCCTTTAACCACTCCGCCAATCACTCGGTAGGTGAGGCTATAAGACATAACTTTTTCACAGTCTCCAAAATGATCTCCAGTTATTTTACATACTATTACATAAATTAATATTTCGTACGGAAAAATTGACATTTTCTTTTCTTTGTCTTGTGCCCTCAACGTTCTTCGGCACCTGGCCCGGGGACCCCTTCGAGCTGGGGCCCCTAGGCAGCTGCCTAGTTTGCCTAGGCGGAGATACGGCACTGTCAAGGCACATTTTATCGTCAACTGGTCCGTTGACCAGTTGAGCATGACGGAATCCCCGGTAGACGAGAAAATGCGAAGAACGCAAGTCGCAGTTCAACTCCTTTAGTTCAACTACCAGTTGACAATAAAATACCCGTCCTCGTAGTGTTTACAAACATTATTATCTGCCTTCGTAATGGATCTCGAAGAAAACACAAGTAAATACAAGATTATTTTCATTAATTTGAGCTACAATTGTTATTCTCTTTTAGATAGTCAACTAGTCCTTGCAACAGTTGCAGTAAAACAGTTTCTTGACCATGTTATTGAAGAAGAGTCAACTAGTGAATCTGAAGGAGAAGTAGATGATGACATTAATATTAATCTAGTCATTTCTTTTATTTCTCTTGGAAGTGAAACTCACCGTCGGCAATCTGGATATAAATGTGTTATTAAGTCGTATTCGGATGCGGACTTTTGGCGTCATTTTCGCGTGACGCGCTCAACATTTAAAAAAATCTGTGATTTGCAAGGTGATTCTGGATTTCTAAATGATGTTGTCTACCACGGCGGATATCAACCAGTATCTTTGGATACAATGCTATACATTACTCTCAGTTATCTTGGAAACCAAGGGGCCATTCGCCTCATCGCAGACAAGTTCGGATATTCGGAGTCAACTATCTGGCGAGTGGTGCAAACCGAGTGCCAATGGTTTTTTGACAATCAAGCACGTTTTATTCGATGGCCAACGAGTGACAATGCACGCGCCATAGCTCGGAGGTTTCAGAAGAAGCGTGGTTTTCCTGGAGCTGTGGGAGCTATTGACGGTTGCCATATTCCTATTCACCCACCGTCTGCGAATAGAAGAGCGTACCTAAACTATAAACGTTTCCACAGCATCGTACTAATGGCAGTATGTCTCCCGAACAAATCGTTTTCATATATATTTACCGGATTCCCTGGTAGCTGCCACGACTCGTATGTCTTCCAGCGGTCTTCACTCTTCAGACGCCTAGATTCCGATAACTGTGGACAGATTCTTAATTCACAAAACTACCACTTGATTGGGGACAGTGCGTTTCCATTGAAGAAGTGGTTGTTGGTACCGTACAAGTTTCAAGAAAACCTTTCTGAGTCCCAAAAATTGTATAATAAGAAACTGTCTGGCACCAGAATAGTAGTAGAACAAGCCTTTGGGGATTTAAAAATGAGATTTCGAAGATGCCAGAAGGTACATGCAACGGTAGAAAATAGTGTTAAAGTTGTTGTTGCTTCTTGTGTGTTACATAATATTGGCATAGAAAATGGAGACTTCTGTATTGGCCGCACTGTAAATGATGGTGATGGTAACAGTGATGTTAATTTGCCTGAAAGAAATTTTGTACCCACTAACAGTGGACAAGCTAAACGAGAGTCTGTGAGGCAGAAACTTGCAAGAATATTCTTGTAGATGATTATGGCACACATTGCTGCAGTTTCAGAACAAGATTAACATTTTCTGAAATCAAAATTTTATTTGGGTGTATATATAAGGAATGACTGTAATTACATTTTAATTAAGCTACATTCAAATTGCATATTCTTTATAAAACGAACGTTTAGTCAATCAGAATCTGAAGATTCCCTCCTTTTCCTTTTTTTTTTTTTTTTTCCTTAATACTTTGGAGGGCGTCACGCAATACTCCTACAATAGCGTTGGTTGCTGCCATGATTTCCTCGTGTCTCTTCTGCTTCTTTTCTTCTTTCTGCATATCTCTTTATTCTCTTCTTTTTAGTAACTGCGATCTCTGTTCGTGCGACTGTTCCAGGATTTCCATTATTTTCTCCGTCTTTGATGCCTTGGACGGTTTGATTTTTTTAAGTGGTCGTGACGAACCAGTCTCTAACGGGTCGTCCATATGATCAAACTCGTCTTCAAAAACTATACCTTAAGAGAATAAGATTTCATTGAATAATACATGAAAACTTACCTGCGTTGCTCGTTGATGTTCCTGGCAAATTTCGTCTTAATTCACTCGGATTCTGTTCCTCTTTTAGAGAGTCACCGAGGTATACCGGGTGAATGTTGTGTCCCTCTCCTAACGAAGACATTTTCATAATAGAATTTCAATTACTATTATAATGATTAATTACCAATTATGTCCTGAATTTCCTCTATATACGGTGGAGTATTCAGTAGTACGTCAGCTCCACTTCCGGTCTTCTCAGATTCTTTGACGTAAGTTTTGTACGCTTTCATTATATTTTGCCATTTTTGGTCGACTTTCAGTACAGGATTTTCTCCGAGGTAATACCCAGCCTCGGCCAGTGAATTTGATATAATTGTCCAGGTATGCTTTTTTCTGGTCTTGTTATCGCTCAAAGCTGACCAATGTTTTTTTACAAGACCTAATAAGGCAGTTAGCATTTGCGAAGAAATTTTGTTATAAAAATTACTTAAAAATAACCGCGTCGCCTTATCGTCTAGGGCTTTACTCGTTGCGCTTTTCTTTCCTATCCATATTGGCTTCTTTTCTTCTTCAACAAGGTTTGTAAGTTGACTCTGATGATTGTTAGAATTCTCGGTCAGGACAAAGTTTTCTTCAACTTCCACAATTTCGTACACGTAGCTTTCCATACCCACACAACGCCCGAATCCTGAGAAAAACAGAGAAAGGGGGAAAAATTCGTTAGTTTAAAATTAATTCGCTTAACAATAATAGACATTGATTTGCTTAAATGTACCTATAAAATTTCTTGTTAGCTTTCGATTCGCATTTTTTTGGGACTGTTTCACTTGTAGTCCTACAACTGTACTGTAATATTAACAATAGTGGATTGGCTTTAAGTATGCAAAGTCAAGGTCAATTTTAATCGAAGTCACTTCACTAGGGAAATTACAATGGTGACGAAAAAGGGAGACTGAAGTGCTTTCGGTTTGCATTCCAATCTCACAGAAAAGAAACACAAAGCACAAGAGAATAAATTAAAAAGAGTGATTTATTCTTCCTGGAATGACCAATTGTATTGCAAAACATTTCCGAAACAAAGGAAGTTCTTCATTGTTCTTATTTGCTACTCACTTTACAGGGATTACAGTAAAATAAATTTATTGCAGATTTATACACGATTTAAACAAGAAATAAAAATGGGAAAATACACAAGAAACATGATACAAAACCCAATGTTTACAAACAAATGGTAATGGGAGGGCTTTTGGGGACTCTTCCTAGTTCTACTGGGCTCTTGAACCCAGTAGAACTAAATGCGTTCTTTGCATGAGGCGGGAAGCCATCCAGTTGAGCGGTTCACGTGAAAATGACAGTCGAGCTCTACTGGGTTCACAATAAAATGAAGGTTCACCCTAAACCAGTGGTTCTTAACCTTTTTTCCATGCGGACCCCCTAAGTCGACCTAGAAAACCCCACGGACCCCCTTCCTATAAAGAGACATTAAACACATAGTATTACAGATACCCCTATGTAAGACCCTGTTAATAGGATTATTGAATGTATTACCGATTTACATTAACTATAATGAGTATTTATTTATCTTTGTTAAACGAAATTAACAGAATTACATATTAAAAAAGAGTTCAGTGCGACACTTGCTGTTGCTTGGCCCCAATAAGGACATCAAACTGCGGCCTCGTCTTTGAAAGCGCAACGCGCATATCGTGCTGAACATCCAACCTTGTTCTGCTCTTTGTCTTAATGTTCACAAGAGTTGAGAAGCCAGATTCACAGAGATAAGTAGTTGCGAATGGAACAATCGTTTTCAAAACACGTTGAACAAGAAGAGGATAAACGCTTAACAAGGGACACCAAAATTCTGCACGGCTCTTCGAGGCGAATTCTATTCGGAGTAAATCTCTTGTACGGAGATCGACGAGTTCATCTTTAGCTAGGTCTGCATCTGCGATACAATTTTCATCACAATCAAAGGGGTTTCGCATCCATAGTTCCGCTTTAGTAGCTTCAAGACAGAAGTAGTTATTGAAAGATTTCTGAAGCAAGTCTAAGTGAGCGCAGATCTCTTCTTTTAAAGACGACGTTATGGTACATTCTTCACTTGACTCGTCTTCATGAAGCGCGTCAAAAAGAGTTTGAAAATTTGCGTAAACCCCTGCCTCTATTCTCCTTTTCCATATAGGCAGCTTAGCTATCAAACTCTGCAGTTTTTCAGTTGCCTCCAGAATTGTTACATCCGATCCTTGTAATGAAATGTTAACTTCATTCATGTGGCCGAAAATGTCAGCCAAATAGGCGAGTCCATGAACGAAATCTTCGCTTTCGAGTTGCACTGAAAGTGAGTTTTCTTTTCCTTTTAAGAAAGCTGCTACTTCTTTCCTCAATTTGAACAGCCGCTTTAAGATCTGTCCTCGTGACAGCCAACGTACCTCCGTGTGATAGAGAAGCACTTCGTACGCTGCGCCCATTTCTTGACAAAGTACCTTGAAAATGCGGTGATTTAGAGCTCTGCTTCTAATGAAGTTAATGATTTTAACCGCAATCGACAAAATGTCTTTCAACGTGTCCGGGAGAGTTTTCGCTGCTAAAGCATGTCGGTGTAAGAAACAGTGAGTAACGCTAACCTGAGGTGCTTCTCTTTTCACCAAAGCAGCGAAACCGGACGTATTACCAAGCATTGCGGGAGCCCCGTCCGTGCAAATAGTCAGAAGTTTTTTCGTCCAATCAAAATTGTGTTTGGCAAAGAACATTTTTACCATTTGCAAAACATCAACGGCCTTAGTTGTTTCCAAAAGAGGCTCACAGAACAGGAACTCCTCTTTTACCGCGTTATTATGCATATAGCGAACGAAAACGAGAAGCTGGCTACATTGAGCTATGTCTGTTGTTTCATCGAGTTGCATACTGAATCGAAATGACGAAGCTGCCAATTCTTCGATGACTTGTTTTAAGATGTTGGAGGACATATCGACTATCCTCGAGTGTATAACATCATTTGATAGTGGAATTGCTTCCAGCTTTCTTCTTTGATCAGAGCCACAAACTAGCTCGACCATTTCTAAAGCACATGGCTTTATTAGTGATTCACCAATAGTATGTGGCTTCTTTTCCTTCGCGATGCGGTACGCAACTTTGTACGAGGCTTCTAGTAACGGCTTGGACGAAACCGCAGCAAAACCTATCTTTGGAAGTGTTGTACCATTCTCGAATTGGGCTCTTTTTGTTTGGAAAAAGGCTGCATCCTTTTTCTCATATTCTTGATGGCACGCTTCGAAATGTTCTTTTAGTTTCGCTGGTTTCATGGACCCGTTTGCAAGAACTTTTACAGTGGAACACAGAAAGCACTGTGGCTTTTGGGTTCCGTCTTTTTCAGTGATGTATGTGAAACCATAATTTACATACTCTTCATTGAACTTCCTTTTCTTCGACATTTTCTCTTGCCCAATCTATTAAAAACAGCCAGTCGAAACCATGGTAAATCTTCCAGTCACATTTTAAGGTTTTGTAATACTTAGGTTATTACGTTCATGTGCACTTTATATACTTAAGTAAACGCATAATACTCAAAATAACTGCTTTATAAGCAGATACAAATCTTACCTGTTTATTTGCAATATTAGAAATAACAATATTCGAAGCGTAATAGTCAACAGTCTGACGCAAGCCTACGCAAACAAAAAGGCTGCTAAGGGGGCACTGTGGCGGTGAATCAACAAAACCACGCTTGCTAGGGAGTGGAGGGACTGTCCCGTGTGCAATAACCGCTTATGACGGTCTAGTGCCGGTTCGGCAAAATCCGCACACGGAGCTCAAGCTTTTACGGTTTCTATGAGCCAGGCCATTTCGCGCTCATTTTAGGCGTTATATACGGACATCCACAAGGTAGCATGCTTTTCCAGAAAGAACAGAGCTATGGTTCGTATCACTTATAGCGAACAGCAACGTTTCTTTACGTGCAAAGGTTCTTGCCAGTATGAATTTCCCGTACTTCTCACGGACCCCCTAAAATTTTCTACGGACCCCCAAGGGGTCCGTGGACCACCGGTTAAGAAACCCTGCCCTAAACGGAAAACCCGTTGTCCAGTTCAGTTGACGATAAAATATGCCTTCAGTATACCCAGATAAAACATGACACCATCGTGTCTTAAGAATTTGCGTTTTAGGCCCCTAGGAGTGCTGTTGTTCTTCCTTAGGGCTTTTGTCCTATGGCTTTTGTTTACAAACATTGTTTATGTTTACAAACGTTGGTTGCTGAAAATTGGAAAAAGATAATGAATAAAAGGAATATTAACAATAAAAAGCCTTGCCCGCATTGCAGCGAGCCATAACATTATTTAAGAAAAACTTGTTCAGAATGTAAGAAACCCACGAATTTTAAAGAAGTGATAAATGAAAAGTGGAATGGAAAGCTGCGAGCACGTTTTGACAATGCTTCCTTACAGCCGAACACATTATCGCGCTTTAAGCAGTCTATTTACAAACAAGTAAGTTTTTTCCTCCAAACAGAACCCTATGAGTGCAGAAAAATGTGAAAACAAAAAAAACTATTTTACAGATGGCAAAATTAGAAGGTGTCGGTTACGCAAGCGTCTTGCTTATTTTAGGGCGAAAGCCTAGCTATAGAACAAGTTTCCTAACGTATAACGAAACTATTGAAAAAATTTTCGTGGAAGAGAAAAGCTGCAGGTCAAGGGATTTAAGCCAACGAGGCCATCGCATCCTTACCTTCCTGAAGGACGAGTACATTTCTGCAGTTGACAAGTACACTCTCAAGTTTAGTCATACAAATTTAACAGGCATTCGCATAAGATACTCTGTTTCATGCCATGTATGCCCTTATAATAATATTCTAAGTTTTGACATCTTTGTTACTTTCAGAGAGGATTCACAACCGCTCCCGGATTCAGCGGAAGCCATGGATGCAGTGGAAGTCTCGGCTGACGGTCATGTGGCTGACAAGGTAACTCTGTATTAACGTATTTGAGCGTTTTAATGTTTTAAATGTAGGAAGACGTAGATGAACTCCCAATTGATATAACGCATGAAAAAATTTTGTATACTCAGAAATCTGGTGTTCATGGAAGGGAGAAGAAAAAACGCACAAAAGCGAGGAAGGCTAAAGATACAAAGACATGTTCAAGTAAATATTGCCTTTTTATAAGTAACTATTTACTTACTTATAATATTAATTAGAGAAAGAAGCCAAAAGAACGAAAACGGCGGAAGAACATAGCAATCAAGTATAGCTACTCATAAATTAGTCTCAGCATTTCTTTAATTATTGATTCATTTCAGAAGACCTGGCAGCTGTCTATTTCGCAAGCAACCCATTCGGTTAAAGATAACCAAGAACTTGAACCTGAGCTTGATGTGGTAAGTACTCTGTTGAATATCTTTATACTAAATTGAGTAATAAAGGGTCATCGGATTTCTGACACATGGGACGTATATTTTTTTCCGTAAAATATTAGATGTTTGAATTTCCTGACATTCAACGGACGAATGACCAGCTGGAGCAGATCCACACCGTTGCCCTACTGACCGAAGTAAGCTTCCATTATTTTGTTGTTTTGTCTTCTAGTATTCCCAAATTGTTTTAGGAAAACGAGCCCGCACCGTCAAAAGATTTAGTCAGTGTTCCTTCTTTCGTGCCTGGTGCTAGAGAAAGGCAAAGCAAAGAAACTTTGGTTGTGAAGAAGCCTCTAATAATAACGTACTCAAGTAATATTTCGTTTAGTTGATTCGTGCGTGTTTATTTTTACAGCATACATTTTAGAGAAGGGAGTGGTAAAAATCAAAATAGCCGAAGAGCAAGTCAAGCAAGTAAAAATGAAGAAATATTTATTTTGCATTTTCATTTATTCTTGTCCACTTTTAGAATAAGTGGAAGCTGACAAAAACATCAGGAACTGAATCCGTGCTAGTAAACAACAAAGCCAGAATCGAAGCAGCAAACAAGATGCCAAAAGAAAAGCTTATTAAGGGAGTAAAACGAGATTTATTTTACGAGTAAAATCGGCCAGGTTTATGTATCTTCTGATTTTATTGTTCCTCGATGCAGAGTAATTTGCAGGTTATAAGCCCGTCAGCCGGAGAGAATCTCGGAAGGGCCCAAGACACACAAGCGGAGATCATGGTAAGATCAGTTGAATCACAGGCAGACGTTAGTCTTGATTGTCGTTTTAATGTACAATAGGTGATAGAATTCGAAGCGGAAAGATTACTGTCTGGAAGTTACGAAGTGAACCAGTGTGTGAACCAGTTATACATAAAGCATTCGTGATCCTTATTAAATAAGTGTTAGCTTTTTATGATACTTACCTATGAATTCATCCTCCAATTCTTCGTCAGAATCGTCTTCCTCAGATGACGAGTCAGGATTATTTTCTACGTGCAGGTTGTGCTCATAGACTGCACCTCGAAATAGTCTGATGGCCTCAGCTTTGCATAAAAGCGCATATTGCTTCCTTCTTGCAAGCAAAGCCCGCATGCCTTTCACTACCGTCTCCTCGCATGGCTGAGGCAAACTGTACCTGCCTGATTTGTAAGGCGGACAAACTTGATAAACATCAGTGTTTGTCAGGGCCTTCTCCTTCTCGCTGTAATACGAAACGACATCCTCCATTTCTCTTTCAATTATGATACGTTCTTCTTGAAGGCGTTCTACTTTCGTAAAAAGCAAAATAGCTTTTTTCTTCGTCTGGCCCTCACCTAAGTTTTTTTTTAAGTAATTTTTTAACGAAAATGACTAGACGAATGAGAGCCTACCTTCAGCGAAAACGCATTCTTCTTCGTCTTCGTCTTGCCACAAAGGAGGAAACCCGGTGGCATTCCCGACATAGTTTCGGAGTTTATTATACATAAAGATCTTGTGGTCCCATTTGTCCTTGACGTTGCGTATTTCCTTTCTTTTACGGTCGCGCTTTTTGCTTGTGTCTGTACAAAATTAGGGTTGAATAAGATTAGATAAAGGCTGGAAACAGGTTTTTAAAATGTGATTGGTACTCAGAGATAAAATGAACGCGCTTAATGGGAAACTTTCCTGAACTACAAATAAAACAAAATATTCCGAAATATTCCCAAATATTCCGAAGTGTATATATATATTTACCCAAAATTGCAAATCCCAGCTATTATATAGCACGCAATAAATATTATATGACACATTTACTGGAGTGGAAATTATTTACGTATTACACAGAAGCTTAAATAAACCCTGCAACATAATTACGACTGGCCATGCGAAACAATAAAGAAGCACTTCACCAAAGCATACTATGGTTACTTGAAAAGTGTTACCAAATTGCAATACAGGAAGATAGCATATATTGTAAGAAATACACAAAAAGACGACACACAAAAGGTTGATTAATCTTATTTGAATAAAGGCTGACACAAAAGCTTTCCAGGTAATCACTCGCCAATATTATTTGGTAAAAAAACAGTACTTACCAGGACTGGCCGAACAATACGCGTATAATCACGAAACCATTCGGTTGTAGACTACTCTCCAATCGCGAATTCCATACGACACTGAAAATACTCAGACGTTAAATAGTCAGAGGTTTCCTACACGTATTCCAGCCGGAAGCAAAAAAGAACATAGAACTCATTCAGCATAATTATATACTTCTATAAATTCAGTAAGTTTTCTAGTTTAAAAGTTACACTCTGGCATCATTAATAAGGGTAACCAAAAAATATAATGCGGGCCCTACAAGGTTGAGTCGTGTTTGTGATCTGCGTGCTTATTATATACAATACAGTGCAGAGCTTAAGAATAGCTAAATAATTTGCAGATCTTAGAATAATGAAATAATTTGCATCTTAGAATAAGTAAAGCAACACAATTGGTCTGAATTAAAAGTAAGCAACTACATCACTTTAGCTGGGATATTCTCAATAAATTTCCTAACAGAAGTAGCATATGTAACAGTAGATCCCAAAAATGCCCTGTGCGCCTTCCAGAGAATTACCGGCTTTTGCGTGTAGGAGAAATTAAGGGACAACTGACACGGTTTCTCCATATGAAAGAATGTAACACTTTTGAGCTCACATGTTCTCCGAAAGACCTCCAATACGCATAACTATATCGTTTTTAGCAAGTTTGACTCTTTTATAATAGTAGTTGATCTCAAAAAACGCCCTTGGAACCTTACAGGGTTGGCGGGCTTTTGCGTATAGGACAAAGGGAACAGTGACACAGATTCCCCGATCTCAACGAAATTAACTTTTTTAGGGTCATATGTATCGAAAAAGTCTCCAATACGTATAAATTTATCGTTTTCAGCAAGTTTGACTCTTTTATAATAGTAGTTGATCTCAAAAAACGCCCTTGGAACCTTACAGGGTTGGCGGGCTTTTGCGTATAGTACAAAGGGAACAGTGACACAGATTCCCCGATCTCAAAGAAATTAACTCTTTTAGGCTCATATGTATCGAAAAGGCCTCCAATACGCAAAACTATATCGTTTTCAGCAAGTTACAAGTTTGACTCTTTTATAATAGTAATTGATCTCAAAAAACGCCCTTGGAAACTTACAGGGTTGGCGGGCTTTTGCGTATAGTACAAAGGGTCTATAGTGACACAAGTTTACCCAATTTTAATTAATTCATTTTAAGCTGATACCGATTAGGGATCTCGTAAGTCTGGCGTTTGGAAGATAAAGACGAAAAAATTGGTATCCAGCCCTTTTTCGCCTTTGATTTTGACAAAATATGTGAAGCGGATCTCAGCCCTCCTGAGTCACGTGACATCACGCGACTGGCACGTGTTTGGCCACATGTGTTTGGCCACGTGTTTGGCCATATAAAATATCCCACCCTGAGCAGGAAGACGCTCTTGTCTTTCTGGTTTCCGAACTGCCTCAATTATTTTGAGGCCTGATACTTACGCATTCTACACCAAAGGAAATTTTCGCACTTATTTTCGCATTTACGGAAATACAGTCCCCTTAAGCAAAATTCATGTATTTATAAAAATACATAAAATTTACACATAAAAACCATGCTCGCAATCTTCACCTATCTGCGCCCCACTTTGAAACCGATAAAGCAAAAAGTCATGCTTAATGCCTACTGCAACAATTTGGCATGCACAACTACAATCCACGGAATCTAAATTAGACTACAAGAACTAACCCAGAGAATCGGAAGACTAATAGACACTATAATATAACCATGTAGAGACAAAACTTACAGCAACTTACCTTTAATGTTACTTTTCATCTTTTACGCACCATTGGCAATTCAACTTCACAAAATAGATAGTTACCCGCTACAGCTGAGATTTCTCTTTTTAAGCTCCTAATTTGGGCTTTGAGTTTTCCTTCTGCAACAAAACGGTATGTGTGTTGCAAACATTTTTTCACTGCTCCCGATGTTATTGGGTCCAGTTCCGGTGGGTCGTAGATGTCGTCTTCGATACTTTCACTTTCGGCTGGCAGACTATTTAATTAATTGAAACACGTTAAGTTCAGAAGTTATATACGAAACAGAAAATTTTTACCTGTGAAAAAACTTTTCGACTATTTCGACCTCTCGCGGTGTCGGAGCACGAGCTGGATCTGACAAGTTTGCTACGAGATAAACACGGAATATTGCAAGACATAATTAACAAAACAGAATTGTACCATCTGCCTTTTGCCTCCAGGAGTCTCGCTCTGCACGCAACTGATCACCACTGAAGCCGTATCCTTGCAGCTCTTCTTCGAGGGAACAGATCTGTTTAGGAATCTGCAGGCACATCAACAAAATAACTATTCTTTTTCTGGCAGTAGCAGTATTTGCATAAAAAGCAGAAAAACATAGCGAAAAAGAATAGATATAGTACTCAATCAATTACCTCTTCGTATCTTTCTGAAAGAGCTTCTGGCAGCGATTCCTCATTCTTGGTATTCCAGTACACCGCGTGTTGCGTCAGCATTTCATTTCGACCTAGGAAAATCAAAGCAGCTACAGAAAAACTCCAGTTACTTGAAACTTACCAGCTTTGTCCATACGCTTGGTCGTCTGGCCGATTCCTGAAGCATAGGCGTTTACGAGTTCTACGTGTTCACCCGTGCTTGTGCCGAGTCCCTCCTGGAAAGTTCCGCTCCAAACGAGCTAAACATGATTATTCAGCAAAATTATATAGAAAATCTAGGTAGCTCACCTCGCAGTCTGCATTATGATTCTTGGCATGCCACACAGAAAGGAAACGAGTCACGTTTTTCTGCATATCGACAACGTCGCTAAGGGGGTGATCGTTACCCTGCTCCAATACGGCCCTAATGTCACTGGTCAGGCCCTCCAAAAATGGCCAAAATTGGCACATGACATCCATAGAAATAAACCGAACGTTAATTTCTCGGCAAAGTTCACGTAGTAGAAAGAGCGGATAAGAGTAAATTTCGCCTCTAAACATGTTGAGGCCGCCCAGAATGAACTCATGTCGGCATAATGCAATGTAAACCCCAGTCTCGTCTAGTTTAATGAACGACTGGCACTCAGCCCTAGCCGCTTTCCTTGCCTTGCAATTGTTTTTCTTCCCCTGAAATTGTAATAAAATAATTAGTTGCTATAACTAACGCCGTAAGCGTACAAACCTTTGACAAACGTTTCTGCCTCAAGTTATTTATTGCGGCATCAAAGCTTAAAACTTCCTCGTCAAGAAACAAAAACACGCCCTCTGAATAACAGCGGCGCAAGGATCTGAATATACATACATACTCGTGAATTACCTCGCTATGAGTGTACCATTCGATACCTGGATTTAAGTTTGAATCTATACACCTTCTTGTTGCCATCAACATGAACGACATGGCACATTTTATGACACGCTGGCCAGTGCAAACGAAAACCTTTTCTCCCTGGTGAGCGATCACGGCCAGATTCCACCTCATCGACAAAACCGTTCAGTCCGGACATGCATCGAACCCATTCTTCAAACGCGTCCTTAAATGCGGTTGGGGAGATGTTCATTACCTACAGAAAAGAGGTACAGTACAAGAGAAATAGAATAAGTCGTGATTGTTATGCATTCAACCAGTACAATACTTACACGTGCATCTAAGTCTTTTGAGAGACGTTGAAGGGAAGCAAGAAACGCTCTTACTGCGAGTCCAGGACTTTCCATTCTGAAAAAGAAGAACGTGCGCAGTGTTTCGGTCGAGAATATATAGCACCCTTTAAAGTAAGAGTAGAAAAGAGTTTGGCAATCAGTCTTTAAAGGTCCCGTTTATACCTCCGTACATATTGGACGAACCAGCGAAATAGTTAGAAGAAACGAGATTTTCCCAATCGACTTTATGAATGAAAGTGCACGAATGGCATTTCACGGCCGGAAGGAATACATCATGTCGACCTAATGGGAAATAAAAAAGAAATGCAAGTGATAGGACATTACTACTTCTCTGACAGAATACCTCGCATGGACACGAATTTGCAGGGGATATTGTCACGGCTATATTTCGCATTGCTTGCTTTTTCTCACGCTTCGCTTTGCTTATTTAGTTAAGATCAGCGTAACATCAGAGGATCCATCCGCCTGTGTACCGGATTACGCGTCCTGTACGGATACACCAGGCAGGATGGATCCCTGAGAGTGAGGATGATGTTTCCACTTAACCAAGTCAGTTGGTTAGAGAGTAGAGGTACTAGTCGGTAGTCTGTTAGTGGGAGCGTAAGAGAGTAGTCTGTTAGAGAGAGTCGAAGGGTAGAGTCTTGAGTAGTGTTGTTATGTCCTAGTCCCCCTGTTCTCTGTACAAATAGTCCCTCTTAACTTTACCACTGTAATCTTCCCGAATACAGTTCTATAAATCCACCTTTCCCGAACATTACTCTAATTCCTGACGGATTTGATGCCCTGTCAGATTTAGACGTGACAATTGGTGCATCGACCGGGAAAGGTGGTTTGATTGGTAAAGTTAGGCTACGTGTTTTGTGTTAGAACCTAACTAGGACTTGGGGGTTTCATGAGTGACACTGGGGCGATCCCGAAGACCGAGGGAACCGGTAAAGGCGTTCCTTGCCCGAATCGCCAGGGTACAGCCGGCCGTACCACCCCTTCACCGCGAAGATCCGTTGTGAGACTCGTAGACCTCCTTGCCGAGCCAAACAGCCCTACATCAACCATGGCAAACCCCGGTGCGCCCGGTAGGTTGCGTAAGGCGGTGAGTGCCCCCCGATTTTCTGGGGCTCACGATGAGGACGCTATGCGGTTCCTCCAAAAATATGAGCAGGTGGCGATTCACAATGGATGGAATGAGAGAGATAAACTGGAGTGTTTGGCTACGAGCCTGGACGGTATGGCCGATACATGGTACGCCAACCGGTACCCCCTTGTTGGCCCACCCCCTACCTCCTGGAATGAACTAAAAGAGGAATTCCGAAAGTTTTTCGTCCCCCAAGGTCGAGTTTTCCGCAGCAACGCCAAGTTGCAAATGCGAGTGCAGCGTTCGGAAGAGGGTGTCAACGGGTATTACCTGGACGTAGTCAACCTGTGCCGGGAGATTAATCCCGGCATGTCCGAATATGACAAACTCAATCACCTCTTCCGAGGCCTACGGCCTGGTCTAGTGGAGCCGTTGTCACGCTTAAACGTGCAAACCTGCGAAAAGTTTTTGGAAGAGGCGAACCTCCTGGAGTTCAGCCAGGAGAGAAGCCGGGTGTCGCAATCGTGGTGGACCAGCGTGATGAGAAACGAAGAGGCCAGTGCAAGGCAGGCCGCAATAGCCGGTGTGAACGTGTGGGGACAAGGACCCCCCACCCCTGTTGTGCCGGTTGAACCTCCAAGGCCGAGAAACGGTTCGTCATCGGAATCCAGTGCCATTGCGGAGGCTCTCTGCAAACTCGCCGGTGAATTCCAGCAGTTCCGCGAAAGTTTCGCGAAACCGCCAGGTAAGGTTGGCCGTCCTTATTCTCCAACTCGTCCCTATCCCCCCATCCCCGCACGCATGATGGGAAACCTGTCTGCTATCGCTGTCAGAGACCCGGGCACATTGCACGTTACTGTGTCAACCCTGAGTCCAGGGAGCGTGGTCCAGACCACCGGGAAACAGGGAAGGGAAGGGGAAATAATGACTTCGAAGGCAGAGATAAGGGTGGCAAGTTAAAATCGGATAGACCACCAGGACGACGCTCGGATAGCGATCGTGAAGATTCTGGTTCGGAAAACTAGGAGGGGCGGCTCCGGGGGGTGGAGTCGCCCAGGCCATTGAGATCCCCCTCTTATGTGTGTTCTGTCCAACGGTAGTAGGGGCGATAGACACAGAAATTGGGTCCTCGCCGCAGGGGCGGGACCGAATAGGAGTGTCCACTAGCCCCACTAGCCGGTTTGCCTTGTTGAAAAGAGAAATGGGTACTTGGGAGCGTCACGAAGAGCCAACTAGTCCCGCTAGGGTAGAATCAGACCATTCGGATGTACCATCCATCGCTGCGTTCAGTAATGCGATCAGAGTGACATCCATGCTTGAACCAGTTCGCGTGGGTGTGACCATGGCGCCCCTGGATGCGTTAGATCCTCTCGAGAATTTTCAAACTCGCCAAAATACGACGCGAATGGAGGATTTTGGCGGGGATTTAATTAGCTTTGATAAGGAGTCAGAGAAAGATTTGATTAGCTTTGACGAAGAGGAGGAAGTCGATTTAATAAGCTTGGAGGATCCGTCTACGTCAAGGGAGTCCAACCCTACGCCTACAGATAGTGAGGTAGCAATTCTAGCCTCAAACCCCAAGGCAGATGACATCACTGAGCGCGCTGAGAGGCTTCCCCAGAGGGGGAAGAGTAAACAGAAACTCTGCAGAAGAATAGGTGAGCCCCGAGTCCCTCGGGATGGCGCACAGTACCGACCGTCAGGTCATCTCGCCGACGAGAAAATGACGGAGGCCGTGCAGATCTCCACCACGATTACGGAGGGTTGGGCGTGGTCGTGCCGTCGAGGTGGAGGTGAGACTCCAAAGGTGAAGCCTGGGATTGAAAGGTCCTCGGCTCCGCCGAGGCCGAAGGAGCCAGATAAAGGGGGAGAGCTTTCTGAATTTTTAGTACAATCTTCCACAGCTGAAAAAAGAGAGTCACCGGAAACCCCTTATTGTCCCCATGAGCAAACAGACGAGAAAATAGAACAGGATGCGGTCCTCTTCCCGGATTTAAAGATCCACGAAAACGAAGATACGAGAGTAGAGAAGATAGTTTCCTTAAGGGAGTATAGGATTCCCCCGCGATCGGGAATACCCATTAATGTCCACCTTGTGAACCAGGGTTCAGACAAATGGGGCGAATGTAAACTAACACCGCCGTCTGAAGACGAAGCTCAGGATTTCCTGGTAGAACCCGAGAAGCGATTATTAATCGAAAAAGGGATCAGCTTAGGTCGAAGCATAACTACCTTTCAGGGTGGGTACGGTCTGGTAATGCTAGTAAACTTTGGTCCGGAGGCCCAATGGGTGGCTGCGGGGACAGTTTTAGGCAGTGTCGAAGACCAGGTACCCCACGTAGTGGAAGCAGAGGAAGGAGTAGTTACTGACGAGACCCTGGATGGCTGTATCTCTGATCGATTAGACGATGATCAAAGGCAAGCGCTTAGAAAGGTGCTAAGTAAGCATCGCGTGTGCTTTGCAAGGGGTTCAGAGGATTTAGGTGCGTCCAACGTGGTAGAACACGGAATAGATACGGGTAACGCAAATCCCGTTTCGCAGGTTCCCTACCGGAGCGCCTACAGGGAAAAAGAGCTGATTAGGCAGCAGGTGGAAGAAATGATAGAGGCAGGGGTGGTAGAACCATCAAACAGTCCATGGTCCTCCCCCGTTGTGTTGGTCAACAGTCAGTTACACAGTCAGTGTCAGTTATACGATGTCGTTTTCTCCCCAGTTTCTTGCCAGTCACTTTCTAACGCAAATTTTCAACACACAGGTATGCGCGTGATCTGGTGGATGGTGCTATTCGTGTTGCCCCTCTGCGGGGGCGTTCTAGGCGCAGTGCAGGACGGAGGAGTGCACGAGGGCGTCTACTTTGTAGATGAGGGCCAGGTCATCTTCGCGGGAGCGAGGTGGGTCATGGTCACCGATGTAGATCCAAACCCGCTGAACCAGCTGCTGGTGAAAACTGGCGAGGCCCTATGGATCGAGAGACGTTCTGCAGACCAATTCACCCATAACCAGGGGGTTATGCACGACTTGCACACCCGAGTCCAGAGGGATATAGAAAGTTACCGCAAGCACCTGACTGAACTCCAACTCCGGTCAGTAGCGCTAGAGCGGTTGACCAGTAATCCGGCTACGGGACGTAACAAGAGAGGCCTTATAGATGCCGGGGGCGAGGCGCTGAAATGGCTTTTCGGGACAGCCTCGCATGGGGACCTCGAGGTCATTAACCGCCGGCTAACCGAAATAAATAAAAAGGAAGACCTTGTGAGCCACCTAGTGACCGACCAGGCAACCCTAATTAACAGCACTTTTTGGAGAACCCAAAAGAACTTCCGAGATCCTGCAGAAGCTTAGCCAAGGTTACCAAGGACTGGAGGCGGGACTCGGGCTTTCCCAGGAAGAAGTGAGAGCTCAGTTTAGGGATAATCACGAAGCATGGCTCTTCGACATTCACATCGACATATGGGAAAGGGCCATACAGGGGGCCCTTGCGTGGGCCGAGTCGTATCTGAACGCATTAAGCGATGGCATGGTGGCCGCCGCAGCGGGGGTGCTGTCCCCCTTATTAGTCCCCCCTACTGACTTTGCCGAGATTTTAGTAAAAATTAACGCCGCCGTGCCAAAGGGGTGGGTGGGGATCGCGGTGGGAGACCTGGGTGGTCTCTGGGCGATCTACCAACGGTGTCGCGTCCACTCCGCTGCCTACCAAGGGAAGTTACGATTATTTATCGAGGTCCCCTTGTATGAATCGCAGTACCACCTTAAATTATTCCGCGTTCTGCATGTACCCGTCCCAATACCTGATAGCAGTTTCGTGAGCGAAATCTTAGACCTACCCGAGTACTTGGCCGTTTCCGGGGATAGAGAGATGTACGTGGAACTAAGTCAGGTCGAAGTCGACTCGTGCAAGGCCTACGAGATCAAGGTATGCCCCCTAGTCCGGGAGTTCAGACGAACAGCTACGGGACCTTCCTGTATGGCCGCCCTAATGAAAGACGAGGCTAACCAGACGGAGCGGTTTTGCCGAAAAGAGGTTAGGAAGGCGGATGCTTCATCCTTGGTCCGGGTGGGGCCCCGTAAATGGTTGTACTCAACCGGTAAGGTCATTGGAGTGACAATTGCTTGCCACCCAAACCTAAAAGGGAATGGGGAAGGGAAGACCAACACTATAAAAATTCAGGGGATGGGAATTCTCGAAGTCCCTGTTGCATGTGTGGCCATCAGCCCGGAGTGGATTTTGGCCGCCTCCTTGGACTCTTTCGGGCAGTCAAACCTCACTTCACGCATGCCTGCTTGGTCCCTTTCCGCTTTGTCCATTAACCTGACCCAACAACATCTGCCCACGGCCAACCTTACCTGGTTGGATCCAAAAATAGCCGACCACATCAAGACGCTAGAGAGGGAGAGTGGTGACATAGCCGCCAGTTGGAGAACGACTTGGGACGCGTTCCAGAAGGCCGCCGAGCAGCGCAAAAACATCTTCAAGGGGACCCCCGATGAGTGGGATCACATCAACTATCCCACAATCACCATCTCGGGATCGTTCACAGCCATAGTGTTGGTAATCGGCGCCCTCCTGAGCTGGTTCCTGTGGCGGGCCACCACCGGGCGTGACCACGCCCTCCAGGTACGCGTCGAGCACCTGGAGTCCGCATTACGCCTCCAGTGGCCCGCCGCGTTTGAACGACCAAGTTACAATCTGGATACGCTCTTACGACGTGTTCATGTGCTCGAAGCGAAGGCGCGGGCCCATGGAGGCGCTTTCCCTGTAGCCCTAGAAGAGGCTAGTGTTTAAGAAATGCGTGTCGTTATTAGTGACCATGTGCTTGCAATCTTGCCTTTAATTTCGCCTGGCATTGCCTCTAGATAGCGCTATCGACGCGTGGTCCGCTTGTTTCGACCGGGACGTTCGAAAGCAGGCCGGGGGTAATGTCACGGCTATATTTCGCATTGCTTGCTTTTTCTCACGCTTCGCTTTGCTTATTTAGTTAAGATCAGCGTAACATCAGAGGATCCATCCGCCTGTGTACCGGATTACGCGTCCTGTACGGATACACCAGGCAGGATGGATCCCTGAGAGTGAGGATGATGTTTCCACTTAACCAAGTCAGTTGGTTAGAGAGTAGAGGTACTAGTCGGTAGTCTGTTAGTGGGAGCGTAAGAGAGTAGTCTGTTAGAGAGAGTCGAAGGGTAGAGTCTTGAGTAGTGTTGTTATGTCCTAGTCCCCCTGTTCTCTGTACAAATAGTCCCTCTTAACTTTACCACTGTAATCTTCCCGAATACAGTTCTATAAATCCACCTTTCCCGAACATTACTCTAATTCCTGACGGATTTGATGCCCTGTCAGATTTAGACGTGACAATATCAATAATGCACTCGACTTCTCCAGAGCCGCACTTTTTACAATTGCTTTCAAGACTTGCCGGGATTGCACGATCTAAAGCAGATGAAAGAGTTCAATGTTTTTTCCTGATCGATTTATTAAGAAGATATACCATCGTTGCCCAGAGAGTATGATCCACCCTGCTGTAAAACTAAAGTCTGACAAGGTTTAAGGGTCGTCTTAAAACCAACAGCCCAAGTATAACGAAGGTGCGTAGCTAAGAATTTGTGTTTTAATGTGTCACATGTGACGCACAAAGCCCCACAGCCGTCTTCGCACCTGCAATGCTTCACAAATTAAATAATAGAAGCACTTAAAAAGTACCTAATAATCGCCGGATTTGGGTTGCATTTAACACAATTCTTATTAGTGAAAGGAGAAGATTCTTCCTTGAAAAAAGCAGTGAATATTTCCGGCCTTCTTGCTTCCCACCCTGAACATCTCTTTTCTCTCCTTTCAGTCCAAGTCCGAGAAGGAGGTGGATTTGGTTGTCCTTCAGTGAACGTATTTTCATCCAAAAGTTTCCTGAGCCTCACTGGCTCAACGCGATTACCTACAATAATAAAACATTTAACCAACGAGAATAAATATTCTAACTTAGCTTCCTTACACGCTTGGGCCTGGGGAATTTCTGGAGCTTCGGACACGAAAGGTTCAGAGGTCGACGCACCATCGTTAAGATTAAGAGTTTTCGCTATACCAGTGGTCTTAGTTTTGGAAATACGCGATGGTCGGTTTGAGGATTGCAATGTTCCGGCTCTTGTGTGTATATACAGTTTACCAGGACTTTTTCCGCCATTTTTTCTACTCTTTGCTTTTTCAGCTTCCTTTTTTCTTTTCTGTACAGCTTCATAACGTTCTTTCAACATTTCACCGATCGCCGAAGCCAACTTCTGCTCGGTCTTCCTAATATTCCTTTTATTCATTATTTTTTCCGATTTTCAACAACCAATGTTTGTAAACAAAAGCCCTAAGGAAGAATAACAGCACTCCTACGGGCGTAAAACGCAAGTTCTTAAGACACGATGGTGTCATATTTTATACGTTGAGCTATCATGACCCTCTTGTTTACCAAAAGTAGCAACCCCGCATAAAAGCGGGTTCTGAGGGAGGTGGCTTAGAAGCAGCAAGCCGCATAGCGGATTCAGCCATGTTGCAGGAGGTGTTTTAAAAGCAGCAAGCCGCATAAGCGGATTCAGCCATGTTGTAGGAGGTTCTTAAAAGCAGCAAAACGCATGTTGCACGTGATCTTTTTTTCTCCCCATGCCTTGCTGCGGCTTACGCCCTAGGGTGCTTAGAACCGAAATAATAAATATAAAAATATTATGTGTTCAGTAGGTGGCATGGGTTTTTGACAACTGACGGCAACAAAACGGAAATAATATTAATATGACTAAAAAAACGTACAGTGAAAGTGGAATGTTATCTTAACAGCCCCGTCCTTTGTTGTTTAAGTAACAAGTTTTTATAACCAAGAAGACCAAATTATGCTTAACAAATGCCTTAATACAAAATAAAAACCTGAAATAAAAATTAAAGGACGAGAAGTTCGCAACTTTTCTTTGGGAACGTAAGTGATCTGATGCTGCTGCTGATTTTTTTTCTTCGTTTCAATTCTTGTAAGGCAGCAAGCAGTATGACTATGTTTTTTGCAAAGTTCTTAGGCTGACATAAAGCCACGACTATTGGGAAAAGCCTTTGATCAGTCAAAAAAGTCTGTGGGTTAACTTAAAATGTAGTTTCAATTTTGCCAGTTCACGTAATAAATATAGGCTCTAGTCTGTTTAAAAGTCTACACCGGAAGGAAATGTGTGTCAAGTCTTGTGTTGAGATATTATAAAAAGGCTTCTGTAGGAAAATGTGTGGATCTCAGTTTGATTAAAGTAGAAATGGTACGTCTGTCTTGTCTTGTTGAGTCATACATAGTGCTTTGGTAGTCTTTGATCTGACCTGACCTGACCTTATTCCACTTGTACTGTTGATTAACCGCACTCGGACGACTAATTGTTGTGATCTTTCTATATTTGCGTCCTGAACTACCCGTATATAAGCTCCGACGGTTTTGGCTTTGGAAAAAAAAGGTTCCTGTGTTGTTTTAATGAATAGACCAGGTTCTTTTGGAGTGCATTATCTAACTACCAAAGTCAGGCAGCAACCATGATTAACTTTAAGTAAGCTGCATGACGATTACGATCGCAAGAATTACAATGACAAATGTAGGGCGTTTAGATTAGTTAAAGGAACTTGTTTTACTAGACTACTTTTTACAAGAGCTCGAGTAGATTGTGTGATTGCTCGAAAAACTCTTGGTACCTATCCTGATTCCATAGTTTATATCCGCCAGAGGTAATCTCTAGAGAATTGGAATTTGTATACAAAAGTCAAGGAAGTGATCAGGTTAGGCCAAGGGTAAGGAATACTACTGTACAACTGTTTTGGGATAAATAAGATTGTTTTGATTGTTTGGGCCGCCGAGTGGGTTCGTTCTTGGCTCAACCCAGTTGATTTGGCGTAAGTTATCTTCATATTAGTTATTGCAGTAGTATATATTGTATAAGTATTTATCTTTGTATATATAGCTTCTTTATCAGTACCAGTTCTTATAATTCTTATTTGTATCAGTTTTTATTTATTTGATAGTATTTTTTTAAACGGTAAACAGAAAAGACACAGCCCGTCAGCTATGTAGTGTCTTCTTCTGTTCAAGACTATTAAACCGCATGGCAAATTCTCCATATAAAACTTACTCATCTTAATTATAGCCAAATATGGAAGACAAAGTATGAGGTAGAAAAGCCTAAAAACAAGTAGTGGGTGCGGGGCAATAGCAAAAGTAAGGAAGATTCTGGAAAAAGCAGAAAAGATTGTGTAGCCTAACGTACCGTGGGAATCGAAGACAGAAAGGGAGTACACGGTGAGCAGTACTGACTTTTTGCCTAAAAGCCTAAACCCGGAGAGACTAGGCGGCAAAACCTCGAAAAGCCGAAACCCGGAGCGACTATAGGCAACATTTCGCTATAGGCAACATTTTCATTTCGCTGTTATTGGGTGTGGGCAATAGAAAAAGTAAGGAAAGCCGTTAAAATGATCAGAAAAGATTTTGCAGACGTTGCTAACCTTCCTGTCAAAAAATCCATCGGGAGTTATGAGTTTTTGTTTAAGCGGACCTATCGAGCGTGGGAAGGTAAGACAAGAGCAGTTCGAGCAGCCCTATTTAAGTTGCCAACTTTAGAAGCTCCTTATTCAGTCCAAATCCAGCAAGGAAGAAAGTAAGCACTTTTTAAGCATTGGTTGAATTTATATTTAAGTTCTTGGGGTTTTAGTGTCTTTTTTTCATTCTTTTTGTCAATAATTTGTCGCTTCATTTCGCTATTATTTTTTATATGTTTTAAACGTAATCATCACAAACCTTGCATATTTCGAAAGCTAAGAAAAAAACTCGTAAAAGAAAATAAAAGAAACTTTCTTGTTTCTTTTGTTTACTATCTAGATGGAAACCACCGTTACGCCTGCTGCCGTCGCCCCGCCTGCCGCCCCCACGCCTGCTGCCGTCGCCCCTACGCCTGCTGCCGCCCCCACACCGGCCGCCGCCGCCATCCCAGCTGGCCTGTCTAAGGGCGGAGGGCGGGGCAGATGGAGGAGAAGGAACCCCCATCAGGAGGGGCTGCTGCGAGCGGCCATTGAAGCGGCCATGGCCAGTAGCAATGGCCCGGAAGCCAAGTAAATAATTAGCTTTTTAATTAATTTATTCTGATTACCTTTCTTGTTATAGTCGCTTCCGTGGCCGCTGCCATTCGTGCGGGCGGCACGGGCATCGTGCCGCCCAGTGTCGTACTGTCATGAAGATCTGAACTCCTAATTTGTAGATCAGATCTTCATGACAGTACATAAATGTCAATGGGAAGGAAACCAGGCCTACGGATTGCAAGGGAAACGTCTTGAAGTTACGAGGTAACTTGCTAAGGAAATTAGGCTAGGGTTAAAAGACACATAACAGCTTTAGGTATAGAGCGGCCAGTACAACTATTGAACCCAACTCCTAATTTGTAGATGGGTTCAATAGTTGTACTGGACCATTCACTTTCTCTCGGAACATAATATTCAACAAAGTAAGCCAAGAACATTGGATGGTGTTCTTCTGCGTACGTCAGGAAAGCTTGCAAACGTCTTTGAAAGATACTTTTCTCTCTAATCCGGATTAAATGGCCGAGTAGAGACAGAATGTTGTTGATAACTTCCGTGTCCGCACGGGGATGATCGTGCAATCTTTTGTGCCACGCTCTTTCTACATGCCAAATGCAAATGCGCCTGGTGGTAATCGAAACGTCAAAAACATCTTTCCAGGCAAGCCAGAATTGATCTGCCATGTCACTCATAAATTCCAAAGTTTTAATACTACCAACCTTTTCTTTAATTTTGGAAAAGAATAAACGATATACTTCTCTATTCTCTCTATCACTTAGAAGAAAAGCAACCGGATAACCCGATCGATCTTCAGACAAGACGAGAAGCGTTGTCAAAACAAACATATACTGGTTAACCTGGTAAGTACTGTCTATGCATATACATTTATGGGCATACTTCTTTAAGGCTTCCTGCTGATCCTCGTACATAATGCCTAGAGCAAAGTTTTCAACACCTAATTCTGCAACACCTTCATCTGCAACGTTTTGCTTTTTATACAGAAATACCGGATTATATTCCTCTGTTGCCATTTGTTGGATCCATAAGTCAACGCTCTCAGAATCGATCTTATGTTTCCGGAAAACGCTCGGGTTTTTCTGAGCGAGGTTATGTAAATCTTTCATGGTAACGGCCTGGTCCCTAGAAAGTACATCACTGATGATGGGCTCTGCCATACAACTCTCAATAATTTTGCGTTTAGGGATTCCGATCAAAAGCTTCTGTTGTAATTCTTGTTCTGTTCCTTTATGAAGGCGACAACGACCTGGTAAACGATCATGGCCAACATGAGTTAGGCAACATGTAACCTCAATTCTTTTTGTAAGGTGCCATACTTGCGCAATTATAAAGCTGGTACAATGGACACCCGTACAACAAGACTTTAGTCGCTTCAGGGCACGTTTGCCTGTACCCTGATTTTTATACGAGAAAGAGCGATTGCACACGTAGGTTGTTGTACTGTAACTAGTGCACTTCCGAGCTCCCCTTCTATTACGAAAACTAACACATGCACTTCTTTCTATCTCTGTTTTCCATGACAAGAAACTGTTCTCGTCAGTAAAACTGAGTTCGTCTAGCTTGCAGGACAAACCATGACTGTTAGCATGCTCAACATAAGACGTCAGACGTGACAGCTTCGCTTCACAACCAGGGTAATAGAAACTATTCTTGGTTGCTGTTCGAGCTTTCTCTTTTTTCTAGCAACGCTACAGAATTCATCGTCAGAATCGGTGACTAAAGTACTGCAATTAATGGTATCAGCAGACACACTACCATCACTAACACTGCTCTGAGACGCAGAACTTGTTACGGGGTCATAAGTCGGCTCTGACTGATCTAACTCGACTAAGGTATGCAATTGCTGTGTGTTACCTGAAATCATGTCTAAAGAATAATCTTTGGCAACGCTAGCACTACCACTGCTCTGAGACGCAGAATGTACTACTGGGTCATGAATCAGCTCTGACTGATCTAACTCGACTAAGCTAGGCAATTGCTGCTTGTCCACTGAAACCACGGTTAAAGACTGCTGCTCCTTGTCTACCGGGGCAATTAAGGGAATCTCCTCGAAAGTACTTGTTTCTTCTAATACAAGAGAATGAACTACGTCTACATGACGGGTGAGCAGGTCTTTTCTAGTAAATTGCAAACTACATTGCAGGCATTGAAATCTAGACACATGGCACCTTTTCTTTTCTACATGTACCTTCAAATTGTTCTTCCTTGTAAAAACAGTTTTACAGTCTTCACATGTAAAGCCTTGAGATCCTTGGTCCACAGGAAGAATTTGACTAGAGCTTTGTTTTTCTAGCTGAAGCTTACAGCGCTGGTTCTTAATGTGATTCTCCAAATTTTGATTTGTTTTAAACGTTGTTGCACATCCCGTGCACGAAAATTTTGCATGCCCTTGCTTATTATGGGAGTCTGCTCTGCCTAGCTTTGCACGAGGTGTTTTATTATCATTCGATGAAATGCCTTTTGTGACATTTCCTTCGTGCTCTCCCTTTTTAGCGACAACAGCTTTAGGGACTGACAATCCCAACCTTGAGCCTGAATTTTCATGGGAGAACGACTCGCGAAGCCCTGAACTAGTGGCGGTACTACTATTTTGCATAGAACTGCATAAGTTAACTACAGGTGCTGCCACACTTGCAGCTTCAACTGGGTGATCGAAAATTTCTGATGCAGCTTCTACAAAATCAACAACGGGCAGAGTAGGCCTACAGCAATTCTCTGACAAAAGGACGGGAGATTGACTCGCACGCTCGCGCTCTAACAAAGGTACAAAATGAATGGGATTCCAGTTAGGTGTAGGGACTAAACGTCCACTTTTTGACCTCGAGCACCCCCTGAAATCCCCAGTCCACATTATGCGGATAGTTTCCGGCGAAACGACATCATTTGGTGAAAAAGTTTCGTTTAAAAGAAGCGCGGGATGAAGTCGCGCGAGGCTGCCATCCGCTTTCGGATAAACCGACTCCACGGCTATCTTACAAACATTAGCCAAAGCTGGGAATGCAAGTATGCTCGAATATTCCAGATTCTTGGTCTGTTCCATGGAATAGAACTTCAAACAGTCTTCCGTCGGTGGAATACCTGTAGGGCACGCTGTGCCATCATCGCCCGTGAAGATAATACGGTCGAAACGGAATCCTGAGTACTTGTTAAGGGCAGTAATTTGTTTCTCGGAGAGGTATCCGGCTGACTCTCTGGAGTACAACTTATAATTAGTCGCCAACTCGACTACAACTCGGCAGCGCAACTCAACGGCCTTACTTTGGTTGCCGAACAAAGACAAAGAAGCGGAATTGAAGAAACAATTCCCATCTCCTTTGCTTTCCAAAGCTAAAACTCCGCTAAAACGTTCGGGCAAAGTTTGGCAAGCAGTTTGGTCAATTCTCAAACACCGAAATGACTGCACCCTTGCCACACGGTTTGGTAGAGGGTAGGCAATTAACTCTTTTTTTTTCGAGAAACATACTTGTCGAAATTTCTCAAAATGTTCATTAGAAATGTTTACGCGCTCTGTCGACGTGCTAACGTAGACCGATGCTGGCAAATTAGCTGCATGCTCAAGATCGCGAAGACAGCTTTCAAAAAACAGCGCCCTTGATGTATCCATATTAAAAGGAAATGAAAAAGTTAATTTGTTAGAAGAAAAGAAACACAGGGAAACACAGAATAAAATAAAAACAAACCTTACTCAAAAAATTAATCGAGGGTTAAGAGAATAACTACACTAAATAAGTAATCCGGGGTTATGAAGAACTACAGAAAATAAGGAACTACACTAAACAAGAAACTACACTAAATAAGGAACTACACTTATTGCCGACTAGTGAGCGAAAGAAAGTGAAGGACTGAAACAAGAAAACGTTACATGCAGCGGCCTTATATAGTGTGCTGCGGTTTGCAATACCTCGCCTGAAGCCAAATAAGGATTTTGCGGGTCGCTTAGGCTCCTCCCCAAACATGTCTGAACCCGCTTATGCGAGAGTTGCTACTTTTGGTAAACAAGGGAAGGGTCATGTTAGCCCGTGCAGGGTCATGTTAGCCCGTGCAATATTTTATCTGGGTATACTGTACATATATTCGTAACTAAATCCGGAGAACGTGTTGAGAAAATCGGGGTTGCTAGCTAATGGCGAAGGGTACCACGACTGGCAAAATGCAGGTCAGAGGATGAAGGATCATGAAAATTCAGACGATCGCAGGTCAGCGTGTGCGACGCTGTTAGCGAGGAAGAATGTTGGCGGTAGAGTTGACAATAGTCTTGTGCTTCAAACGGAAGAAGAAATAAAATACTGGCATGAGGTTTTAAGGCGGATTGTTGCTGTTGTGAGGTCATTGTCTGCACGTGGATTGCCGTTTAGAGGTTCACATGAGAGATTTGGGTCGAGAAACGGTGGGAACTATGTTGTGACGCTAGAACTTTTGGCTGAGTTTGACAATTTTCTGGACACGCACATAAAACGCCATGGAAACAGACACGGCACAACATCATATCTCTCGTCTACAATATGCGATGAAATTATCAACATCATGGCAGAAAAGGTCATAAGCACGATCGTTACTGAGGTAAAGCATGCCAAGTATTTTTCCATCTCTGTCGACTCGACTCGTGACATCTCCCACGTGGATCAACTATCATTCATAGTACGATATGTGTTTGCAGAGGGATGTCCTGCCGAACGATTTTTAAGATTCGTACCGAATTGTGGCCATAAAGCAGAAGATCTGGCTAACGTTGTTCTCCAGACCTTGAAAAATCATGACTTGGATATCGCCAACTGTCGCGGACAGTCTTATGACAACGCAAGCAACATGTCGGGTGTATATTCCGGTCTTCAAGCGAGAATAAAACAAGTGAATCCTCTGGTAGTTTTCGTCCCCTGTTCGGCTCACTCTCTGAATCTTGTCGGATCATGTGCTGCTGAGTCTTATGCTGCTTTAGCTGCTTCCACGCCACTCAGGCCCAGATTTGCCAACATGAAGTAGAAGCGGAATTCAATTAGGGTTATATATCTTAAACATTTCTTGTGTTCATCCCGCTGTAATTTTAAAACCCATTCTACATGCATTTGCTCGGTTTTATGTATCTTTAAATGCTGTCACTATCTCTAACATGTGGAAAAATCCAGGTGAATATTCGCAATAAAGCACTAGTCTTATTGTCTTGGTCTTTGCATCCGTTTTTTCTATCAATAAAGGGACAAAACCCAAAACGCCACAGGTAGTATCAACATTTTTTTTTGTAAATAACTTTTTAAACCTGGAACTACGGGGGAAATTCAGCAGTTTAAGGTTCTGTATAGTCGGTTACTTACTATGCGGATTTTCGGATGTTCTTGCAAAAATCAGTTTATTTCATACAAAAATACCATAACAGTAAAGTTAGCGCACGAAGTCGCTGTAGTGCATAACGCATACTTTTTCCATTCATAATAAATTAGCAGTAAGCAAATTTAAAGTTTCAGGTACTTGAAAGACGTGGGACGAAAAAAAATCCATTGGTTGTGCATTTCCACTTCTTGGTACAAAAAATAAACTCTATGGCGTACATTGTTTTCAACGTGATAACGGGTTTTCGGCAATCTTGTTGTTGTTCAGAGCATTCGATGACTTGATGCCGGAAATTCTGCTGCTCCAACGAACGTGGTGACAAACTACACTTTTGAGAAACACAACAAGCGTAGTAAATTTGACAGCAATTAGCTATCTATTTCTTTTTCAACTTTCTTATGCAAGGCTTCCACAAAACATACAAACAATAACACACAATACGCTTTCCGGTTAGTGACGAATGTGTGTAATGTATGCCGCTATCGAATTATGTAGGCCCGTTTGGCCAATGGATGGGCCCTTTTGGTACTGGGCCCGTTTGGGACTGGGCCCGTTCGTCCCTTACCCATTATACCACTGGTTTTAGTTTTACCAGCTTGCCCAAACCGCTGGTCGAACGTCGACGTTGTAGTACTGCCATTGTGTTCTTTTAACGCTTGAACACAATGTCTTTTAACAAGGCTAAGTTAAAACGCTTCAATGACGTTGTTGGTAAGCATATCCATGCGCTTTTCGTAGTTACGATATCAGTTCTTCCTTTTATTTCCTTAAATATAAACGGATAATTTTTTTCTTGACATTACGTTAGGTTGTGCACGGGCACCAACAGCGTATGATCCCAAGATGCCTGATTCAAGCCATGCTCCCAGCTTTGCCAAAGAACATCGCTTCAAACCTGAGCAAGCTGGTGATGAAAATGAGCCTGCTGTAACCGACAATTTTCAGTTCCTTACACCTGGAACGTTATCCCGCTCCAGATCTTCATCATGCACATCATTCCCATCAGTGTGCTCCGGTCCTGGGTCTGCCGTAAATAAAATCTCTTGTTTTGAATTCTCACAAACAGATAAGGCTGATTATTATATGTACTTCAGGTAAAATCCAAGCCAGTGGCATCCGATCATTCCCAGTGCAGCAAGCAGATCGCTGAGCTTGAAAGGGACTTACGTCTGGTGATAACTGAACGTACAGCTTTGGTCAAGAAGACAGCCCAACTTGAAGAGAGCTTGCACAAGTAGGCGAAGCTATTTCTTTTACTAAAGCAATGTGTTAATTTCTTTGATTTCAAGGGCGGAAGTCCATATGGCCCAGTATATGAAGGATAAGACGCACCTGGAATCCACCATTGCTTCATTGGAAAGAGAGGCGAAAGATCTTCAACACGGCAAGACGCTGTTGAAGCAGAAAGTATACAGACTTGTAGCACTTTCAGCTTTTTTTTTTTTTTTTTTTTTTTTTTTTACAAATAATTATTGTTTCTTAGTTAAGTTCTTATGAAGCGGCCCAAACCAAGCAGCAAGTGAAGGTTTCCCGTGAATTAGAACCCAAACAGCAAGTGTCTGCTCTGAACAAGGAGTTGGGTGATGCCATGGTTAAACTTCAAGAACTAGAAAATGAGCGAGCAGCCATCCTTTGTGAAAAAAACGACCTGCAAAAACAGTTGGACCTGCACCGGGAAGAAGATGAACACTTAAAGCGAGAGTCCCAGGAACTTAAGGAGAAGTAGCGTTTTTTTCATTCCAGTACAACACAAATCTAACATTATTTGTCTATTAGGATCAGTGCGGCTGCGGAACATGCGTTAGCGTTCAAGAGAGGTTTGTCGGAGAAGCACGAGTGGCGAATCAATACGCTCAACATGGATTTCCAAAACGAAAAGACCTCATTAATCAGCAAATTCGAAGAAGAGAAAATTTCCATCGACCAAGCTTGGCAGTCAAAGCTACAAGCGATTGAACTGCAATTTCGAGAGGAAAAGCTGAAAGCTGACAGTGATTTCCAGCAAGAACGGGAGAATCTCCATCGCCAATTCGACTCCTATGAACTAACGCTAACCGAGAATCATCGTGAAGTCGTTGAGAACCCCATCCAAGAACGAAACCAAATACTGAAAGCCAAAACTGTTGAATTTAACGACCAAATTCAAGCGTTGCGGGATCAGTTAACTCAAGAAAAGACGGGATTGCAGTCCAACTTTGATAGTCTGTTGCAAGAAACCAAAGCTATGGCGGAAACCGACCATGCTACTGCTGCTTCCAATGCAACGTCTACTGTAACATCCAAAGCTCCTGCCAAAGTCGGTCCACCCGTCCGGAGGTTGCCCATTATTGGCCAGAATGTGACCACTCGTGAAGGCGCGGGTTTCTTCGTTTCGATGGATGAAATGGACGAACTAGCCAAGGCGCAGGAAGAGGAGAAGAAGCAGACCAGGCAATCTCGAGCGTCTGCGTCGATGGCTTTCGATGGTTTTGAAACTGATCACAAGGAGAAACCCAACCGCGATACTTTTCTAGTACCTCAAGTACCTGCTGCTATGGCTAAGAAACCAACTTCGCACGAGTTTTTGGAACTGCCTAACCCAGTAGCCAATAAGAGGGAGACAATGGTTCTGAGAAGACGATCCACGTACGTTGTAACAGAGGAACAGGATGCTGAGAATGTTGTCATTGACACTCGGTCAGATCAAGAGAATGTGTTTATGGATGTGTCTCACATTTCTTCAGTAGAAGCTCCTCCGGCTAGAAAGATCGGTACTACTAACCCAGTAGCCAATAAGAGGGAGACAGTGGTTCTGAGAAGACGATCCACGTACGTTGTAACAGAGGAACAGGATGCTGAGAATGTTGTCATTGACACTCGGTCAGATCAAGAGAATGTGTTTATGGATGTGTCTCCCATTTCTTCAGTAGAAGCTCCTCCGGCTAGAAAGATCGGTACTATACTAATGCTGCTTTAGCTGCTTCCACGCCACTCAGGCCCAGATTTGCCAACATGAAGTAGAAGCGGAATTCAATTAGGGTTATATATCTTAAACATTTCTTGTGTTCATCCCGCTGTAATTTTAAAACCCATTCTACATGCATTTGCTCGGTTTTATGTATCTTTAAATGCTGTCACTATCTCTAACATGTGGAAAAATCCAGGTGAATATTCGCAATAAAGCACTAGTCTTATTGTCTTGGTCTTTGCATCCGTTTTTTCTATCAATAAAGGGACAAAACCCAAAACGCCACAGGTAGTATCAAAATTTTTTTTTGTAAATAACTTTTTAAACCTGGAACTACGGGGGAAATTCAGCAGTTTAAGGTTCTGTATAGTCGGTTACTATGCGGATTTTCGGATGTTCTTGCAAAAATCAGTTTATTTCATACAAAAATACCATAACAGTAAAGTTAGCGCACGAAGTCGCTGTAGTGCATAACGCATACTTTTTCCATTCATAATAAATTAGCAGTAAGCAAATTTAAAGTTTCAGGTACTTGAAAGACGTGGGACGAAAAAAAATCCATTGGTTGTGCATTTCCACTTCTTGGTACAAAAAATAAACTCTATGGCGTACATTGTTTTCAACGTGATAACGGGTTTTCGGCAATCTTGTTGTTGTTCAGAGCATTCGATGACTTGATGCCGGAAATTCTGCTGCTCCAACGAACGTGGTGACAAACTACACTTTTGAGAAACACAACAAGCGTAGTAAATTTGACAGCAATTAGCTATCTATTTCTTTTTCAACTTTCTTATGCAAGGCTTCCACAAAACATACAAACAATAACACACAATACGCTTTCCGGTTAGTGACGAATGTGTGTAATGTATGCCGCTATCGAATTATGTAGGCCCGTTTGGCCAATGGATGGGCCCTTTTGGTACTGGGCCCGTTTGGGACTGGGCCCGTTCGTCCCTTACCCATTATACCACTGGTTTTAGTTTTACCAGCTTGCCCAAACCGCTGGTCGAACGTCGACGTTGTAGTACTGCCATTGTGTTCTTTTAACGCTTGAACACAATGTCTTTTAACAAGGCTAAGTTAAAACGCTTCAATGACGTTGTTGGTAAGCATATCCATGCGCTTTTCGTAGTTACGATATCAGTTCTTCCTTTTATTTCCTTAAATATAAACGGATAATTTTTTTCTTGACATTACGTTAGGTTGTGCACGGGCACCAACAGCGTATGATCCCAAGATGCCTGATTCAAGCCATGCTCCCAGCTTTGCCAAAGAACATCGCTTCAAACCTGAGCAAGCTGGTGATGAAAATGAGCCTGCTGTAACCGACAATTTTCAGTTCCTTACACCTGGAACGTTATCCCGCTCCAGATCTTCATCATGCACATCATTCCCATCAGTGTGCTCCGGTCCTGGGTCTGCCGTAAATAAAATCTCTTGTTTTGAATTCTCACAAACAGATAAGGCTGATTATTATATGTACTTCAGGTAAAATCCAAGCCAGTGGCATCCGATCATTCCCAGTGCAGCAAGCAGATCGCTGAGCTTGAAAGGGACTTACGTCTGGTGATAACTGAACGTACAGCTTTGGTCAAGAAGACAGCCCAACTTGAAGAGAGCTTGCACAAGTAGGCGAAGCTATTTCTTTTACTAAAGCAATGTGTTAATTTCTTTGATTTCAAGGGCGGAAGTCCATATGGCCCAGTATATGAAGGATAAGACGCACCTGGAATCCACCATTGCTTCATTGGAAAGAGAGGCGAAAGATCTTCAACACGGCAAGACGCTGTTGAAGCAGAAAGTATACAGACTTGTAGCACTTTCAGCTTTTTTTTTTTTTTTTTTTTTTTTTTTTTACAAATAATTATTGTTTCTTAGTTAAGTTCTTATGAAGCGGCCCAAACCAAGCAGCAAGTGAAGGTTTCCCGTGAATTAGAACCCAAACAGCAAGTGTCTGCTCTGAACAAGGAGTTGGGTGATGCCATGGTTAAACTTCAAGAACTAGAAAATGAGCGAGCAGCCATCCTTTGTGAAAAAAACGACCTGCAAAAACAGTTGGACCTGCACCGGGAAGAAGATGAACACTTAAAGCGAGAGTCCCAGGAACTTAAGGAGAAGTAGCGTTTTTTTCATTCCAGTACAACACAAATCTAACATTATTTGTCTATTAGGATCAGTGCGGCTGCGGAACATGCGTTAGCGTTCAAGAGAGGTTTGTCGGAGAAGCACGAGTGGCGAATCAATACGCTCAACATGGATTTCCAAAACGAAAAGACCTCATTAATCAGCAAATTCGAAGAAGAGAAAATTTCCATCGACCAAGCTTGGCAGTCAAAGCTACAAGCGATTGAACTGCAATTTCGAGAGGAAAAGCTGAAAGCTGACAGTGATTTCCAGCAAGAACGGGAGAATCTCCATCGCCAATTCGACTCCTATGAACTAACGCTAACCGAGAATCATCGTGAAGTCGTTGAGAACCCCATCCAAGAACGAAACCAAATACTGAAAGCCAAAACTGTTGAATTTAACGACCAAATTCAAGCGTTGCGGGATCAGTTAACTCAAGAAAAGACGGGATTGCAGTCCAACTTTGATAGTCTGTTGCAAGAAACCAAAGCTATGGCGGAAACCGACCATGCTACTGCTGCTTCCAATGCAACGTCTACTGTAACATCCAAAGCTCCTGCCAAAGTCGGTCCACCCGTCCGGAGGTTGCCCATTATTGGCCAGAATGTGACCACTCGTGAAGGCGCGGGTTTCTTCGTTTCGATGGATGAAATGGACGAACTAGCCAAGGCGCAGGAAGAGGAGAAGAAGCAGACCAGGCAATCTCGAGCGTCTGCGTCGATGGCTTTCGATGGTTTTGAAACTGATCACAAGGAGAAACCCAACCGCGATACTTTTCTAGTACCTCAAGTACCTGCTGCTATGGCTAAGAAACCAACTTCGCACGAGTTTTTGGAACTGCCTAACCCAGTAGCCAATAAGAGGGAGACAATGGTTCTGAGAAGACGATCCACGTACGTTGTAACAGAGGAACAGGATGCTGAGAATGTTGTCATTGACACTCGGTCAGATCAAGAGAATGTGTTTATGGATGTGTCTCACATTTCTTCAGTAGAAGCTCCTCCGGCTAGAAAGATCGGTACTACTAACCCAGTAGCCAATAAGAGGGAGACAGTGGTTCTGAGAAGACGATCCACGTACGTTGTAACAGAGGAACAGGATGCTGAGAATGTTGTCATTGACACTCGGTCAGATCAAGAGAATGTGTTTATGGATGTGTCTCCCATTTCTTCAGTAGAAGCTCCTCCGGCTAGAAAGATCGGTACTATACTAATGCTGCTTTAGCTGCTTCCACGCCACTCAGGCCCAGATTTGCCAACATGAAGTAGAAGCGGAATTCAATTAGGGTTATATATCTTAAACATTTCTTGTGTTCATCCCGCTGTAATTTTAAAACCCATTCTACATGCATTTGCTCGGTTTTATGTATCTTTAAATGCTGTCACTATCTCTAACATGTGGAAAAATCCAGGTGAATATTCGCAATAAAGCACTAGTCTTATTGTCTTGGTCTTTGCATCCGTTTTTTCTATCAATAAAGGGACAAAACCCAAAACGCCACAGGTAGTATCAAAATTTTTTTTTGTAAATAACTTTTTAAACCTGGAACTACGGGGGAAATTCAGCAGTTTAAGGTTCTGTATAGTCGGTTACTATGCGGATTTTCGGATGTTCTTGCAAAAATCAGTTTATTTCATACAAAAATACCATAACAGTAAAGTTAGCGCACGAAGTCGCTGTAGTGCATAACGCATACTTTTTCCATTCATAATAAATTAGCAGTAAGCAAATTTAAAGTTTCAGGTACTTGAAAGACGTGGGACGAAAAAAAATCCATTGGTTGTGCATTTCCACTTCTTGGTACAAAAAATAAACTCTATGGCGTACATTGTTTTCAACGTGATAACGGGTTTTCGGCAATCTTGTTGTTGTTCAGAGCATTCGATGACTTGATGCCGGAAATTCTGCTGCTCCAACGAACGTGGTGACAAACTACACTTTTGAGAAACACAACAAGCGTAGTAAATTTGACAGCAATTAGCTATCTATTTCTTTTTCAACTTTCTTATGCAAGGCTTCCACAAAACATACAAACAATAACACACAATACGCTTTCCGGTTAGTGACGAATGTGTGTAATGTATGCCGCTATCGAATTATGTAGGCCCGTTTGGCCAATGGATGGGCCCTTTTGGTACTGGGCCCGTTTGGGACTGGGCCCGTTCGTCCCTTACCCATTATACCACTGGTTTTAGTTTTACCAGCTTGCCCAAACCGCTGGTCGAACGTCGACGTTGTAGTACTGCCATTGTGTTCTTTTAACGCTTGAACACAATGTCTTTTAACAAGGCTAAGTTAAAACGCTTCAATGACGTTGTTGGTAAGCATATCCATGCGCTTTTCGTAGTTACGATATCAGTTCTTCCTTTTATTTCCTTAAATATAAACGGATAATTTTTTTCTTGACATTACGTTAGGTTGTGCACGGGCACCAACAGCGTATGATCCCAAGATGCCTGATTCAAGCCATGCTCCCAGCTTTGCCAAAGAACATCGCTTCAAACCTGAGCAAGCTGGTGATGAAAATGAGCCTGCTGTAACCGACAATTTTCAGTTCCTTACACCTGGAACGTTATCCCGCTCCAGATCTTCATCATGCACATCATTCCCATCAGTGTGCTCCGGTCCTGGGTCTGCCGTAAATAAAATCTCTTGTTTTGAATTCTCACAAACAGATAAGGCTGATTATTATATGTACTTCAGGTAAAATCCAAGCCAGTGGCATCCGATCATTCCCAGTGCAGCAAGCAGATCGCTGAGCTTGAAAGGGACTTACGTCTGGTGATAACTGAACGTACAGCTTTGGTCAAGAAGACAGCCCAACTTGAAGAGAGCTTGCACAAGTAGGCGAAGCTATTTCTTTTACTAAAGCAATGTGTTAATTTCTTTGATTTCAAGGGCGGAAGTCCATATGGCCCAGTATATGAAGGATAAGACGCACCTGGAATCCACCATTGCTTCATTGGAAAGAGAGGCGAAAGATCTTCAACACGGCAAGACGCTGTTGAAGCAGAAAGTATACAGACTTGTAGCACTTTCAGCTTTTTTTTTTTTTTTTTTTTTTTTTTTTACAAATAATTATTGTTTCTTAGTTAAGTTCTTATGAAGCGGCCCAAACCAAGCAGCAAGTGAAGGTTTCCCGTGAATTAGAACCCAAACAGCAAGTGTCTGCTCTGAACAAGGAGTTGGGTGATGCCATGGTTAAACTTCAAGAACTAGAAAATGAGCGAGCAGCCATCCTTTGTGAAAAAAACGACCTGCAAAAACAGTTGGACCTGCACCGGGAAGAAGATGAACACTTAAAGCGAGAGTCCCAGGAACTTAAGGAGAAGTAGCGTTTTTTTCATTCCAGTACAACACAAATCTAACATTATTTGTCTATTAGGATCAGTGCGGCTGCGGAACATGCGTTAGCGTTCAAGAGAGGTTTGTCGGAGAAGCACGAGTGGCGAATCAATACGCTCAACATGGATTTCCAAAACGAAAAGACCTCATTAATCAGCAAATTCGAAGAAGAGAAAATTTCCATCGACCAAGCTTGGCAGTCAAAGCTACAAGCGATTGAACTGCAATTTCGAGAGGAAAAGCTGAAAGCTGACAGTGATTTCCAGCAAGAACGGGAGAATCTCCATCGCCAATTCGACTCCTATGAACTAACGCTAACCGAGAATCATCGTGAAGTCGTTGAGAACCCCATCCAAGAACGAAACCAAATACTGAAAGCCAAAACTGTTGAATTTAACGACCAAATTCAAGCGTTGCGGGATCAGTTAACTCAAGAAAAGACGGGATTGCAGTCCAACTTTGATAGTCTGTTGCAAGAAACCAAAGCTATGGCGGAAACCGACCATGCTACTGCTGCTTCCAATGCAACGTCTACTGTAACATCCAAAGCTCCTGCCAAAGTCGGTCCACCCGTCCGGAGGTTGCCCATTATTGGCCAGAATGTGACCACTCGTGAAGGCGCGGGTTTCTTCGTTTCGATGGATGAAATGGACGAACTAGCCAAGGCGCAGGAAGAGGAGAAGAAGCAGACCAGGCAATCTCGAGCGTCTGCGTCGATGGCTTTCGATGGTTTTGAAACTGATCACAAGGAGAAACCCAACCGCGATACTTTTCTAGTACCTCAAGTACCTGCTGCTATGGCTAAGAAACCAACTTCGCACGAGTTTTTGGAACTGCCTAACCCAGTAGCCAATAAGAGGGAGACAATGGTTCTGAGAAGACGATCCACGTACGTTGTAACAGAGGAACAGGATGCTGAGAATGTTGTCATTGACACTCGGTCAGATCAAGAGAATGTGTTTATGGATGTGTCTCACATTTCTTCAGTAGAAGCTCCTCCGGCTAGAAAGATCGGTACTACTAACCCAGTAGCCAATAAGAGGGAGACAGTGGTTCTGAGAAGACGATCCACGTACGTTGTAACAGAGGAACAGGATGCTGAGAATGTTGTCATTGACACTCGGTCAGATCAAGAGAATGTGTTTATGGATGTGTCTCCCATTTCTTCAGTAGAAGCTCCTCCGGCTAGAAAGATCGGTACTATACTAATGCTGCTTTAGCTGCTTCCACGCCACTCAGGCCCAGATTTGCCAACATGAAGTAGAAGCGGAATTCAATTAGGGTTATATATCTTAAACATTTCTTGTGTTCATCCCGCTGTAATTTTAAAACCCATTCTACATGCATTTGCTCGGTTTTATGTATCTTTAAATGCTGTCACTATCTCTAACATGTGGAAAAATCCAGGTGAATATTCGCAATAAAGCACTAGTCTTATTGTCTTGGTCTTTGCATCCGTTTTTTCTATCAATAAAGGGACAAAACCCAAAACGCCACAGGTAGTATCAACATTTTTTTTTGTAAATAACTTTTTAAACCTGGAACTACGGGGGAAATTCAGCAGTTTAAGGTTCTGTATAGTCGGTTACTATGCGGATTTTCGGATGTTCTTGCAAAAATCAGTTTATTTCATACAAAAATACCATAACAGTAAAGTTAGCGCACGAAGTCGCTGTAGTGCATAACGCATACTTTTTCCATTCATAATAAATTAGCAGTAAGCAAATTTAAAGTTTCAGGTACTTGAAAGACGTGGGACGAAAAAAAATCCATTGGTTGTGCATTTCCACTTCTTGGTACAAAAAATAAACTCTATGGCGTACATTGTTTTCAACGTGATAACGGGTTTTCGGCAATCTTGTTGTTGTTCAGAGCATTCGATGACTTGATGCCGGAAATTCTGCTGCTCCAACGAACGTGGTGACAAACTACACTTTTGAGAAACACAACAAGCGTAGTAAATTTGACAGCAATTAGCTATCTATTTCTTTTTCAACTTTCTTATGCAAGGCTTCCACAAAACATACAAACAATAACACACAATACGCTTTCCGGTTAGTGACGAATGTGTGTAATGTATGCCGCTATCGAATTATGTAGGCCCGTTTGGCCAATGGATGGGCCCTTTTGGTACTGGGCCCGTTTGGGACTGGGCCCGTTCGTCCCTTACCCATTATACCACTGGTTTTAGTTTTACCAGCTTGCCCAAACCGCTGGTCGAACGTCGACGTTGTAGTACTGCCATTGTGTTCTTTTAACGCTTGAACACAATGTCTTTTAACAAGGCTAAGTTAAAACGCTTCAATGACGTTGTTGGTAAGCATATCCATGCGCTTTTCGTAGTTACGATATCAGTTCTTCCTTTTATTTCCTTAAATATAAACGGATAATTTTTTTCTTGACATTACGTTAGGTTGTGCACGGGCACCAACAGCGTATGATCCCAAGATGCCTGATTCAAGCCATGCTCCCAGCTTTGCCAAAGAACATCGCTTCAAACCTGAGCAAGCTGGTGATGAAAATGAGCCTGCTGTAACCGACAATTTTCAGTTCCTTACACCTGGAACGTTATCCCGCTCCAGATCTTCATCATGCACATCATTCCCATCAGTGTGCTCCGGTCCTGGGTCTGCCGTAAATAAAATCTCTTGTTTTGAATTCTCACAAACAGATAAGGCTGATTATTATATGTACTTCAGGTAAAATCCAAGCCAGTGGCATCCGATCATTCCCAGTGCAGCAAGCAGATCGCTGAGCTTGAAAGGGACTTACGTCTGGTGATAACTGAACGTACAGCTTTGGTCAAGAAGACAGCCCAACTTGAAGAGAGCTTGCACAAGTAGGCGAAGCTATTTCTTTTACTAAAGCAATGTGTTAATTTCTTTGATTTCAAGGGCGGAAGTCCATATGGCCCAGTATATGAAGGATAAGACGCACCTGGAATCCACCATTGCTTCATTGGAAAGAGAGGCGAAAGATCTTCAACACGGCAAGACGCTGTTGAAGCAGAAAGTATACAGACTTGTAGCACTTTCAGCTTTTTTTTTTTTTTTTTTTTTTTTTTTTACAAATAATTATTGTTTCTTAGTTAAGTTCTTATGAAGCGGCCCAAACCAAGCAGCAAGTGAAGGTTTCCCGTGAATTAGAACCCAAACAGCAAGTGTCTGCTCTGAACAAGGAGTTGGGTGATGCCATGGTTAAACTTCAAGAACTAGAAAATGAGCGAGCAGCCATCCTTTGTGAAAAAAACGACCTGCAAAAACAGTTGGACCTGCACCGGGAAGAAGATGAACACTTAAAGCGAGAGTCCCAGGAACTTAAGGAGAAGTAGCGTTTTTTTCATTCCAGTACAACACAAATCTAACATTATTTGTCTATTAGGATCAGTGCGGCTGCGGAACATGCGTTAGCGTTCAAGAGAGGTTTGTCGGAGAAGCACGAGTGGCGAATCAATACGCTCAACATGGATTTCCAAAACGAAAAGACCTCATTAATCAGCAAATTCGAAGAAGAGAAAATTTCCATCGACCAAGCTTGGCAGTCAAAGCTACAAGCGATTGAACTGCAATTTCGAGAGGAAAAGCTGAAAGCTGACAGTGATTTCCAGCAAGAACGGGAGAATCTCCATCGCCAATTCGACTCCTATGAACTAACGCTAACCGAGAATCATCGTGAAGTCGTTGAGAACCCCATCCAAGAACGAAACCAAATACTGAAAGCCAAAACTGTTGAATTTAACGACCAAATTCAAGCGTTGCGGGATCAGTTAACTCAAGAAAAGACGGGATTGCAGTCCAACTTTGATAGTCTGTTGCAAGAAACCAAAGCTATGGCGGAAACCGACCATGCTACTGCTGCTTCCAATGCAACGTCTACTGTAACATCCAAAGCTCCTGCCAAAGTCGGTCCACCCGTCCGGAGGTTGCCCATTATTGGCCAGAATGTGACCACTCGTGAAGGCGCGGGTTTCTTCGTTTCGATGGATGAAATGGACGAACTAGCCAAGGCGCAGGAAGAGGAGAAGAAGCAGACCAGGCAATCTCGAGCGTCTGCGTCGATGGCTTTCGATGGTTTTGAAACTGATCACAAGGAGAAACCCAACCGCGATACTTTTCTAGTACCTCAAGTACCTGCTGCTATGGCTAAGAAACCAACTTCGCACGAGTTTTTGGAACTGCCTAACCCAGTAGCCAATAAGAGGGAGACAATGGTTCTGAGAAGACGATCCACGTACGTTGTAACAGAGGAACAGGATGCTGAGAATGTTGTCATTGACACTCGGTCAGATCAAGAGAATGTGTTTATGGATGTGTCTCACATTTCTTCAGTAGAAGCTCCTCCGGCTAGAAAGATCGGTACTACTAACCCAGTAGCCAATAAGAGGGAGACAGTGGTTCTGAGAAGACGATCCACGTACGTTGTAACAGAGGAACAGGATGCTGAGAATGTTGTCATTGACACTCGGTCAGATCAAGAGAATGTGTTTATGGATGTGTCTCCCATTTCTTCAGTAGAAGCTCCTCCGGCTAGAAAGATCGGTACTATACTAATGCTGCTTTAGCTGCTTCCACGCCACTCAGGCCCAGATTTGCCAACATGAAGTAGAAGCGGAATTCAATTAGGGTTATATATCTTAAACATTTCTTGTGTTCATCCCGCTGTAATTTTAAAACCCATTCTACATGCATTTGCTCGGTTTTATGTATCTTTAAATGCTGTCACTATCTCTAACATGTGGAAAAATCCAGGTGAATATTCGCAATAAAGCACTAGTCTTATTGTCTTGGTCTTTGCATCCGTTTTTTCTATCAATAAAGGGACAAAACCCAAAACGCCACAGGTAGTATCAAAATTTTTTTTTGTAAATAACTTTTTAAACCTGGAACTACGGGGGAAATTCAGCAGTTTAAGGTTCTGTATAGTCGGTTACTATGCGGATTTTCGGATGTTCTTGCAAAAATCAGTTTATTTCATACAAAAATACCATAACAGTAAAGTTAGCGCACGAAGTCGCTGTAGTGCATAACGCATACTTTTTCCATTCATAATAAATTAGCAGTAAGCAAATTTAAAGTTTCAGGTACTTGAAAGACGTGGGACGAAAAAAAATCCATTGGTTGTGCATTTCCACTTCTTGGTACAAAAAATAAACTCTATGGCGTACATTGTTTTCAACGTGATAACGGGTTTTCGGCAATCTTGTTGTTGTTCAGAGCATTCGATGACTTGATGCCGGAAATTCTGCTGCTCCAACGAACGTGGTGACAAACTACACTTTTGAGAAACACAACAAGCGTAGTAAATTTGACAGCAATTAGCTATCTATTTCTTTTTCAACTTTCTTATGCAAGGCTTCCACAAAACATACAAACAATAACACACAATACGCTTTCCGGTTAGTGACGAATGTGTGTAATGTATGCCGCTATCGAATTATGTAGGCCCGTTTGGCCAATGGATGGGCCCTTTTGGTACTGGGCCCGTTTGGGACTGGGCCCGTTCGTCCCTTACCCATTATACCACTGGTTTTAGTTTTACCAGCTTGCCCAAACCGCTGGTCGAACGTCGACGTTGTAGTACTGCCATTGTGTTCTTTTAACGCTTGAACACAATGTCTTTTAACAAGGCTAAGTTAAAACGCTTCAATGACGTTGTTGGTAAGCATATCCATGCGCTTTTCGTAGTTACGATATCAGTTCTTCCTTTTATTTCCTTAAATATAAACGGATAATTTTTTTCTTGACATTACGTTAGGTTGTGCACGGGCACCAACAGCGTATGATCCCAAGATGCCTGATTCAAGCCATGCTCCCAGCTTTGCCAAAGAACATCGCTTCAAACCTGAGCAAGCTGGTGATGAAAATGAGCCTGCTGTAACCGACAATTTTCAGTTCCTTACACCTGGAACGTTATCCCGCTCCAGATCTTCATCATGCACATCATTCCCATCAGTGTGCTCCGGTCCTGGGTCTGCCGTAAATAAAATCTCTTGTTTTGAATTCTCACAAACAGATAAGGCTGATTATTATATGTACTTCAGGTAAAATCCAAGCCAGTGGCATCCGATCATTCCCAGTGCAGCAAGCAGATCGCTGAGCTTGAAAGGGACTTACGTCTGGTGATAACTGAACGTACAGCTTTGGTCAAGAAGACAGCCCAACTTGAAGAGAGCTTGCACAAGTAGGCGAAGCTATTTCTTTTACTAAAGCAATGTGTTAATTTCTTTGATTTCAAGGGCGGAAGTCCATATGGCCCAGTATATGAAGGATAAGACGCACCTGGAATCCACCATTGCTTCATTGGAAAGAGAGGCGAAAGATCTTCAACACGGCAAGACGCTGTTGAAGCAGAAAGTATACAGACTTGTAGCACTTTCAGCTTTTTTTTTTTTTTTTTTTTTTTTTTTTACAAATAATTATTGTTTCTTAGTTAAGTTCTTATGAAGCGGCCCAAACCAAGCAGCAAGTGAAGGTTTCCCGTGAATTAGAACCCAAACAGCAAGTGTCTGCTCTGAACAAGGAGTTGGGTGATGCCATGGTTAAACTTCAAGAACTAGAAAATGAGCGAGCAGCCATCCTTTGTGAAAAAAACGACCTGCAAAAACAGTTGGACCTGCACCGGGAAGAAGATGAACACTTAAAGCGAGAGTCCCAGGAACTTAAGGAGAAGTAGCGTTTTTTTCATTCCAGTACAACACAAATCTAACATTATTTGTCTATTAGGATCAGTGCGGCTGCGGAACATGCGTTAGCGTTCAAGAGAGGTTTGTCGGAGAAGCACGAGTGGCGAATCAATACGCTCAACATGGATTTCCAAAACGAAAAGACCTCATTAATCAGCAAATTCGAAGAAGAGAAAATTTCCATCGACCAAGCTTGGCAGTCAAAGCTACAAGCGATTGAACTGCAATTTCGAGAGGAAAAGCTGAAAGCTGACAGTGATTTCCAGCAAGAACGGGAGAATCTCCATCGCCAATTCGACTCCTATGAACTAACGCTAACCGAGAATCATCGTGAAGTCGTTGAGAACCCCATCCAAGAACGAAACCAAATACTGAAAGCCAAAACTGTTGAATTTAACGACCAAATTCAAGCGTTGCGGGATCAGTTAACTCAAGAAAAGACGGGATTGCAGTCCAACTTTGATAGTCTGTTGCAAGAAACCAAAGCTATGGCGGAAACCGACCATGCTACTGCTGCTTCCAATGCAACGTCTACTGTAACATCCAAAGCTCCTGCCAAAGTCGGTCCACCCGTCCGGAGGTTGCCCATTATTGGCCAGAATGTGACCACTCGTGAAGGCGCGGGTTTCTTCGTTTCGATGGATGAAATGGACGAACTAGCCAAGGCGCAGGAAGAGGAGAAGAAGCAGACCAGGCAATCTCGAGCGTCTGCGTCGATGGCTTTCGATGGTTTTGAAACTGATCACAAGGAGAAACCCAACCGCGATACTTTTCTAGTACCTCAAGTACCTGCTGCTATGGCTAAGAAACCAACTTCGCACGAGTTTTTGGAACTGCCTAACCCAGTAGCCAATAAGAGGGAGACAATGGTTCTGAGAAGACGATCCACGTACGTTGTAACAGAGGAACAGGATGCTGAGAATGTTGTCATTGACACTCGGTCAGATCAAGAGAATGTGTTTATGGATGTGTCTCACATTTCTTCAGTAGAAGCTCCTCCGGCTAGAAAGATCGGTACTACTAACCCAGTAGCCAATAAGAGGGAGACAGTGGTTCTGAGAAGACGATCCACGTACGTTGTAACAGAGGAACAGGATGCTGAGAATGTTGTCATTGACACTCGGTCAGATCAAGAGAATGTGTTTATGGATGTGTCTCCCATTTCTTCAGTAGAAGCTCCTCCGGCTAGAAAGATCGGTACTATACTAATGCTGCTTTAGCTGCTTCCACGCCACTCAGGCCCAGATTTGCCAACATGAAGTAGAAGCGGAATTCAATTAGGGTTATATATCTTAAACATTTCTTGTGTTCATCCCGCTGTAATTTTAAAACCCATTCTACATGCATTTGCTCGGTTTTATGTATCTTTAAATGCTGTCACTATCTCTAACATGTGGAAAAATCCAGGTGAATATTCGCAATAAAGCACTAGTCTTATTGTCTTGGTCTTTGCATCCGTTTTTCTATCAATAAAGGGACAAAACCCAAAACGCCACAGGTAGTATCAACATTTTTTTTTGTAAATAACTTTTTAAACCTGGAACTACGGGGGAAATTCAGCAGTTTAAGGTTCTGTATAGTCGGTTACTATGCGGATTTTCGGATGTTCTTGCAAAAATCAGTTTATTTCATACAAAAATACCATAACAGTAAAGTTAGCGCACGAAGTCGCTGTAGTGCATAACGCATACTTTTTCCATTCATAATAAATTAGCAGTAAGCAAATTTAAAGTTTCAGGTACTTGAAAGACGTGGGACGAAAAAAAATCCATTGGTTGTGCATTTCCACTTCTTGGTACAAAAAATAAACTCTATGGCGTACATTGTTTTCAACGTGATAACGGGTTTTCGGCAATCTTGTTGTTGTTCAGAGCATTCGATGACTTGATGCCGGAAATTCTGCTGCTCCAACGAACGTGGTGACAAACTACACTTTTGAGAAACACAACAAGCGTAGTAAATTTGACAGCAATTAGCTATCTATTTCTTTTTCAACTTTCTTATGCAAGGCTTCCACAAAACATACAAACAATAACACACAATACGCTTTCCGGTTAGTGACGAATGTGTGTAATGTATGCCGCTATCGAAAAGGACACTAGTGTGTCTCGCTTTTGAACAGTGAATTTTTCTCAGCTAATGGAGTGAAAGATAGTACGAGTTTTAACGATTCTCATCAACGAAAGATGATCAGAATCGTTAACCTAACCAAAGCTGAGCTAATCTAATTTAACCTAACCTAAGCTAGCCAAACCTAACCTAATTCATTTCCAAACCAACTTCCAGTTTTCAACTCGGGTGACGAGCCGTTTGTCACTTTTTTTCCCAGAAAACGTTTTGCAACAATTTGACAAATATGGTGTCTGTTTTACCTACGGGTTTCAACAATACCCAACATCAGTGCCTATTTTTTTTTCGCATCAATATACGCTTATTTAGACGGGAGTCTTGAATGTATTGTAATGACACTTTAGGCGACCTAGAAACACTTTAGTGTTTATGGCTTTCTTGTGACGGAAGAAGAAGACCTTTCTTCTAGTGACAACAGAGCCATCACTTTTTACAACCCTGTTGTTCAGTTACCGGAAGGTAAAAAGGACAGCAGGGAAGTGATTCGGGTGGCCAGTGTGATACTAGAGTGTAACGAGCTGAGTCCGTACGAATGTAACAAGTGTAACGAGCTGAGTCAGTGAGAATACAGTTGAGGAATGAGCTTCAAAGTCTCTTGCGCGGTCATAGTTACTAGTGCTCATCAGAAGCCTAAAACGTAAGTACAGCGTTTTAACAGTAACATCACAGTTTGCTCGCAAACTATTCGCAAAGTGTGGACTGGGGATCACAGGGGTGTTTGGGGTTAGTAAATGGTCGTTTAATTGGAAGCTGTAGCTACTGGCCAGAGTCAGATTGGAGTACCAGACGATGTTAACGAATACCATTTTGCAAGAAAGCGATTGGCTGGGAGTCGAACATGAGTATTCAGCTCGAGCTTCTGACGCTGTTTCGAACATTGGTAACGTTTTTAATCCTCTTTTTCAGAAATCATCTTTCTCCCCAACTTCTTGACATTATTTTAACATTTCTCATTCGATGCCTAAAGAATTGACTGAAGGACCAGTACATTTATGGGCATTACCTTACCATACCACATCGAGTCCCCAAAGACGACGCTTCGAGGAAAGCAGCCAAGGAGCCTGGGGAGCAACAAGGTTCAAAACGGGTAAGGAATGTTCGGAAGTACGGAATGGGTACTTCATTCGGCCTTTCCTGACAATGAAAACCTTTAACACAATTACTTATAACCCACCACCAAGAATATCACTACAACACAAATCTGAAACAAAATATAAATCATAAGCTAATAAAGTCTTCAAATCTCTTTGGGCGCCGGTGCTGTCGAGTCGGACGCCAATCTTCGACGTTCATTCCCTGTTCTGGGACCTCGTGCTCACTCTCTTCAACCATAGCCTCTGGCGTCTTCTCTGAACTAGGTGGACTCGCGACTCGCAGGATCCTCGTCCTTTTCGTCGTCACTCGACTCATAGCCCGTGCGGAACAACTTCATTTGGGATACGTGTACGGGAAAAATTCCTAACGTCCGCCGAGTTTCACACCCTGGTAAGTCTGATACTCGGTAAGCCTCTTCGTTACTCGGTACGGTACCACATACTTCGGACCGAGCTTTGGAAACGTCTTCGGATACGGACGTTCCTTCGGATCAACACAATATCGCCTTCAGAGAAATCTCCTTCCCCAGAACGCCTCTTGTCATAAGTCCTCTTCTGTTTGTGCTGTTGCTCCTGGACCCGCCCAAATGCCTCCCTGCGCGTAACCTCCACTCGGTCCAAGAATTCCTCATACGAAGAATAGGGAAGGCTTAGTCGACTCCCAGAACGGCCGATACTCCAGAAAACACATTTTAAAATCGGCATTGCTGTGTTGCTGTGTGCTGACGAGGAGCAATCGATTTGTCTGCCCTGCCCTAGTACACCAAGACGGCACAAATTTCACGGCAAAAAAGAAGCATACATGCCAAACCGTATGTACCAGCATGTTTATTGAGTTCCCTGATTTTATTCATCTTTTAAACTAGGTGGACTTTTGCAGTAATGGATGTTTGTGGTATATCGGAAGTTCTGTGAGTCGACTAAGGCTTCGTCAAAGTCGGGACTACCTTGTACGTTATTATTTCGGGTACTTCTAAACCTAAACCTAAAAACGTAAAACTCAGATCAAGTTCCTTTTGTCAGAATTAATCCCAGCCGAAAATCGTTCGGAAGAAAATCTGTTTCTGCATCCCGTTTTTCTACATCTCGCCTTAAATATCCTGGTCAGCCACTTATCACTGGAGAAATCCCAGCAAGCGTTGGAACTGATTTCCTGCTCCCCCGTCTTTTCAAGCGTTCACAAGTAGGCATTTTCAAATCTTTGTAGAAGATGTTCTAACGTTTTTACCCTTTTTTTCTAGACTTGTGCTATCTTTCCGAGGTGGGACAGGCCCCCGGGCCGTTCGTCGTGGTGATCTTCGGCAATTCCACGACTCTTGGAAGGAGAGAGGGCAGGCAAACCAGCGCTTATAAAGCACCTAAAAATCGGAAGCAAGGGTTTTAGATTCCAAAGCATGCTTAAAGAACCAGACGACATAACAACGCTTACCTCTGGATGGCGTCCACTCCAACGTATCCAGTCCTATACTGGGACCGAGCAAAACGGCTCCGAGGGTCGTGGCGCAGGATGCGCCCGTACTTCAGAGGCCGTTTGTCGTACTCCTCCAACGCCTCGTAGAGGCGAATGACTTCGTCAGCCTGGCTTTTGCTGACAGCAAGGCCTTCTGCCTTGATCAACGCCGCTGCCAACTGATCCACCTTGTCCCAGCCACCGATAAATCGGTAATCCAAGGCTTCTTCAGTTGGTTCTGGCATTGCCTCGACAGTCAGCTCGCTGTCCCTGTCGTCTTCCGGTTCTTCGGTTTCCACCGGATTCCCCGGAATGTTGTCCTCAAACTCTTCCGGCTCCTGTAGCACGGTGAGGGAATCGGGTTCCAAAAAGACATCCATGTCCTGAACACCCTCGTCAATCCCCTCATCGACTGCAGTGTCATCCGTGGGAAGGGTCCAGCCAGTTTGCTGCTAGAGGAATTCCACTCCCAGCAGCTCCCCTGTATACTGGCCTGGAGCGCGATACTCTGGCAACAATGGATGGCCCAGTACTTGCTCATACAGCGTGTTGACTCGCTGCATCAACTTGGCGTCGAAGCAACGCAGTGGCGAGGGTCGAGAGTTGGCAACGGCTGCAGAAGCTCTGGCAGCGTTCCAGCGTGTGACGCCATCCAAAAGGTACGCCTGGAAGTTGTACGCGTTCGCGCTGGTTCCGACGATACGAGATAAAGGAACTTACCAAACGTTATTCAACCAAAGTCATACAATGTAATGCCTTACAAGGAATAAAGCGAGCCAAGTGCAAATGGAAAGACTCAAGGGAGGCGGAGCCACGAGCACACCGGTAAACTGAGGCCTCCCTTGGTCAATGTTCCAGTTATCGTGTAGAGCTGGACTAACTCGGGATCTTGGATACACTTGACGTGTTTCCTCTCAAAGTCCCAGGTTTCCTTCATGTCTTCCTTGAACAGCGGAACTCCCAGCGAATCCGTGGCCAAAGTCAACGAAAGAATCAGGGCTTCGATCTGATCCCTCGTCTCTTGGGTACCACGAGTACGCCGACGACAACGGCGTGCCATCTCAGATTTGCTGATGGCCTTGTTGACCGCCGCGACACAAGGATTGGAAAGCCCTCCATCTCCATTTCTCTCTTCTTGGCAGCTCGCAAGGCATCGAGATCCGTGGCATCCCATTCGAATATGCAGGACGACAATCTGGCCATGAAGGTGCCATACAGAGGGTGGGACTCGCCGCTACATCCCACGGCCAGCCGCCGCATAAAATACCAGATGTCAAGGCGAACTTGGAGACCCGTCCACTGGTCGAAAAGAAGCTGGTATTTCGACCGTGAGCCCTCTGCTGTACAGCAGTCGCGGTCAGTGTAGAGAAGGATCGGCGCTGCTTCTCCTGCTCGACGGTATCTGGAGGAGATTTTTTTTTAAAAGACATGTTCCAATAGAATGACTTTTAAACCGAAGGCCTCGCAATACATTACCTCTCCATCAAGCCAGTAGCCATGGGCTGCAATGACATGGTGCTCTCCGACGTGGTCAAAACAGAGAGGAGAATCTCTCCCCGCTCATTTGCAAGTCCGTCAGGTAGCTAGTATGCGTTGATCGTACGCAATGAAGCTACCTTTTTAGTTGGGGCATTCCATGTACTCGCATGCTAGGTAGTAGCTGTCCTTGAAATCAAGGACAGCATGTACCCGGGGGTACGGCCCCTACGACGTGAGCTTCCTGCCGACTCCGCAGTTGGGACACGAAAAGTCCACAGCCCACATTCTTCTGGGCATCCACAGGAAAAGCCGACGAAGAAAATACGCGTCAGGCTTGGGCGGCGCTGTGCTGGGCCCTGGAACTGGTGAATTCCACCAATTCGTAAAAAGGGAGGCCTTCAGGGTACCCTTGCTGTCAAAAAGGACTGAGCCAATCCAAGCCTGGTCTGCTGGCAAGATCGTCTTTTGCCACCCTTCGGGAAGGCGAGCACGCGCAGCCACTTTCCTTGCTTGCCCAGCCTAAACAAAAATATTAATAAAAAGAAAGAATCAACGCTTGCTATTCTAGAGAGAAATTTGTTTTACATTTCATCCTCCCCTCTCTTTCTTAAAGTAGCAACGGAAAAATAAATAATCTACCTCAGGAGCATGGCTGAACATTGCAGCAGTCGCGGTGGACTCTATCGAAGCTTCCAGCTCCACAAGGTCAGCGCCAGGAAGTACTGGCTCTGACTCTGAAGCTGGAGCCTGAACGGGCGTGGCAATGCTGGGGGTCACCATCGGTACTAAGAAACAGTGGAATGCCAGGGCTTTTGGTGAAGCTTATCTTTTAAACTCTTGGTAATAATAATAGTAATAAAAGAATACGCAAGGGCCATCGTACGTCAAAGTTGTGCCAACGTCAAAAGCGGAGGGCAATGGGGTAACATCGATCAGTTGCTCCTGCGCAGGATGGGCAGCAGCAGGAGGTTCCTGGGCGACTAGCGTTTCTGCGCGCGGAGGCTGGGACTCTGGCGTAGTGGGTTTGGTAACAGTCGCTGGGGCAGTAGAGGCACGGGTTACCCTGTTAAGAGGGATAGGTGCGAATATAAAGTTCTACGTATTGCCAAAAACAAACTTTAATTGGAACGGATTAATTGGGGTGATTTGAAACGAGTGAAACATTTGAAACATTTGAAAGATTTGAATTTGAAAGATTTGAAACGAGTGAAACATTTAAGACAGCCCACCATCTAGCGGCAGTGGACTAAACCGCGTCGTCGTTGCAGCCGGGTTCATTGGTGCCTCTCTCATGTCAGGATGGCCGAGCGGTCTAAGGCGCCAGACTCATTGGTGCCTCTCCCCTCTCCTCGACTCCGTGGCGACTCCGGACGCCTTCAACCGCTCATCCGCACAACACGTTCTCCAAAGTTTTCTCGTGTGGTAGGTTTGAAAGGCTTGGTTAGGCAAGGTTAGGTTAGGCTAGGTTAGGTTAGGCTAGGTTAAGTTAGGTTAAGTTAAATTAACCTAACCTAACCTAGCCTAACCTAACTTAACTTAACCTACTTAACCTAACCTAACTTAACTCAACTGCTGGAAACGTCTAAAAGCACACCAGAGCCGTGTGCCAAGCCTTTCAAACCTACCACACGAGATAGGCGTGCTAGACTTTGGAGAACGTGTTGTGCTCATCCGACCTTGCCGAGCTGGCGCTCCCATGCGGGCTTCTTACGCACTTACCCGGCTCTCCGATGCGGGACGTCCGCTCCGGGAATGCAACGAAAGCGACGAAACGAAGCTCGGGAGAGAGCGGATTTTTTGGCCAATCACGGCAATCAGCTCCAGAGTTTGGAAAACGTGCAATGACTACCCCCTTTTCATGCCAGTTATGCAAACATGTTGAACTGTGGAAGAATGCATGCCCGTTCGTTTGAAATAAAGAAAAACTTTTGAGAAAAAACGCCTTCGACTTTGTCTGGAGCAGTAGGCTGCCGTTTTCAAGGCGTTCTGGGAATGAGCTGATTCACAATCTTTTTCATCTTGGCTGTTTCATTCTGTCGGTTGAATCTTTTTCACATTTTTGAATCCTTTGGAATCTTTTTCTCATTTGCTGTTTCATTATGCCAGCTGCAGACAATACAGCCTTCTTAGCGTGTTTCCCCTAGCTTTTACTGTGTAGATTCACCCCAGGTCTCTGGAAGGGAATCCGTTCTTTCGATTTGTCAAGAAGGAAAAAGGTATTTTGTGCACAAAGGTGCGACATGGGTGTTGCCCTCAATTAGTAAAAGAGCCCTACATTTTTCTTTTAATTATTCAAAAAAGAACGACCATGTGGGACACAGAAAAGAAATACAGACATTCCTCAATTAAAAAGCCGAGAGTAGGACATGGACACTGTTAGAAAACTTCTGCGATTTGTGGAGAAAAACGTCCACGAAAAACGGGTAAACGAAAGTGCAGTGTTTTCTTCTCAGTTTTTTCCGACTGCAGCACTCTCCTAATAACAGCAGCTTCCGAACTGCACTTTTAGAAGTCGTCGAGCTTCTAAAAGTGAACCTTCGAATCTGCAGTTTTAGAAGCCGTCTGGCTTCTAAAATTGCAGTTTGAAATCTTCACTTTCTGAAGTCGTTGGGCTTCGAAAAGTGCACTTCGGAAACTCTACTTCTAGAAGTACTCGGGCTTCAATAACGTAAATCTTAATGTGCAGTAAGTGAAATTCATTTATTTCTTTTTTTGTCATTTTGTGTTGCAAACAACAAAACAAAAAACAATAACAAGCAACAAAAAATAAGCTGAATTACAAATAAACCATAAGCGTAAAAATACAAACGTACAAAACGTACAGTACAACGATGTTTTACGAACATTAGAAACTACGAAACATTAGAACAACGAACATTAGAAACTACGAAACATTAGAACAACGAACATTAGAAACTACGAAACATTAGAACAACGAAAATTAGAAACTACGAAACATTAGAACAACGAACATTAGAAACTCCAGGCGGATTACTACGGACTTTCGAGACATGCTTTTGCCTCTGTGAGGAAAGGCAAGAATGATACCAGCGAAACGCACATTTGCGTTTCCTTATCTTTAAATCCGAGGCATTCCGATTGTAGAAATAATAGAGTTGGCTTCACGTAAGAGGGGTATTTTATGTTAAAGTCGTAATACGCCGCCATCAATACTGTTACTGCTTCTGCTGAGCTATTACCGATGTAGATGGGTTCACTCCCATCCACAACTACTGATAAGTCGGATCCCACTGCAATTATAAAAGGTGGGCCCCTTTTTATTTCAGAAACTAAATCAAGCAGGTTTGCGGATTCCTTTCAAAAAGAGAAAACAATGTTACACAGACTTCTCAACCAAAGAAACGTTCAGTTACCTCTCGTATGTCAAATAAATGTCTCCATACGTTCCTATCCTTCTTTTGCCCCATGAGCATGCGAGGAAGAATTTCCAAAACAAGACGAGAAGCCACTTCTAAAATTGGAGTTGGTGATGAATGCTAGTTAATTTTTTTCTAACTTGAACTACCTGATTCATTGTCGAACTCCTTATGCTTTATTTAACTTCGAATTCGTCCGTCTCCTCGGAAATCGCATGGTCTAACTCGACAAAAACTAGCTTGTTCTCGTCTACCATTTTTCGTACTTTTAGGCACGCAGGGTTTTTCTAACTCTGTCAAAACTATACAAATATATTCAATCTATATTTAATAAGATTCATAAATTTAAAGATATTTACAGAAACAAGTGTAAATCGGGTCAAACACGTGTCTTCAAAACGCCTTTCGCAGCAACAGTGAAAAATTTGTCCTGGTTTTCCCCCCGAAAAATCGGTGTGCAGCGTTGCCACACCTATGTAACTATCATGTTACAACTTCACTAGAAATGACAACAAACTTATCAAATGTCAGTCTTATTTACTTATGTAACGTTTACGTGATTAGGCTAAGACTGCCTTGTTTTTATATATATATATTTTTTATATATCTTTTTTTATCTTTTTATATATTTTTTTATGTATCCCATTATTTCTTCCCGTGGTTACTTTGTTTTGGTTACTTTTTAGCTTTTTTACTCTCTTTTTTCCTATGTGCGCATTATGAAACAAGCACTGCAGAAAAGTGTAAAACGGAACTGCTAAAAGTGCAGCCTTTTCCTCTCTTTTTCCCCGTATCCGCATTCTGAAGCAGGCACTGCAGAAGGTGAAAACTGGAGCTGCCAAAAGTGCAGCTTTTTACTCTCTCTTTTTTCCTATGTGCGCTTTATGAAGCAGGCATTGCAGAAAGTGCAGCTTGTATGCAGCAAGTGAAGCACTTTAAGTTGCGGTTTTCGGACCCCTTTTTAACAGTGGAGGCATAAATCACGGGTTTATGCATGTGTCAACTGGCGGTGCACCAAAGTCACTTTCGAAGCAAGCTCATCGCAATCTGGCCGTTGACGCTAAACGGTGGTCTCCTTTATTTTTTTTTTTTTTTGTGGGGGGAGGGAGGGAGAGGCATTCAATTCCCGGTAGACTTGTAAACCATATTTTCTCATGCATACCCTTCGCGAAAATTCTGGCGCTTGGCTTTTAGTATCGACAATGTTTTTTTTCCCATTAGGCTTCTTCCAACGGTTTTGAGAAACGCTGGCTGGCTTGGGGTTTTCGAGACCAAGGTTTTTTTTTTTCTCCTCCCCCACCTCCCTTGCCGTTCTTTGACGGGCCCGTTCTGTCAAAACTGTTGCACGATATACGGATGGGTACCGCGTTGTATCAACTTCAGTTCCCAACCATCTTTCATGCTGTTTGGAAGCTTTGCTCTCTTTTGCGAGATTTCAAGTTTACGTTTTCGTTTTGTCTATTCGTTCGTTCAAGTGGTTCGTTTGTGTGACGTAGTTTGATCTGTAACAAGTTTTGCTGACGTTAAGGTAAAAGAAAAAATCACGTTGAATAATGGATTGCGTTGTGATTTCATACTGAGATTGGGTGTGTTTATCGTAGTTTAAATAGAATGGGGGTTTGTGGCATCCCGGGTGTGTTTATCACTGGAGACCGTGAGAGTTTTATCATTTTATCATATTATTGCAACCTGTTTTTATTTTTTAAGACTACTAATTTTAATATTAGGGATGATTGTATTTATGTTTCAGAGCAGAAATGGTATTGAATGGAATTTTTGTTGTATTAAATGGGTTAGAGTGACGGGAACTTTTTTAGTAGATTGGTTTCTTGCTTTTTTATTAGTATAGTTCTTTTTATTTCCGCCACAGTAGTTTTAGATAGATGGAGCTACATGGTTTTAAGTGCAAATCGATTTATTTTGATTGTTGCTGGGTTTGTGTTTACCATGGTTTTATTGATTACTAGCCCTAATTTAATTAGAATTTTATTAGGATGAGAAGGGTTGGGATTAGTTTCTTATGCCTTGGTCATCTATTATCAAAATAGAAAATCTGCAGCAGCCGGGATAATGTTCGACAGTATTCCCAGGGGTAAGCGTCAGTAGATTTCAAACAATTTTTCGAACAACGACTAGGAAGTTACCATATTCTGCATTCCTTTCCTCGAGTTAAGCGAAGATTTTGTTTATCCTGTTTTTTTCACGAAAATGTTCAAAATCCGATTTGAGCAATTTCCAGATTTCCATTAATTCCTCATACCAACAAAGATACACCCCTGGAAGGTTATCCCGTTTTTGGATTTAAAAAAATTATCAAAGCAAACAAATGTAGCAATTTTTCGGCTAAAAACGGTATATTACAAATGTCCGCATGTCCGGTCCCGGTCAAAGCTCCAGCGAACGTTTTTGTCCCCTGTCACTTAACCCGAGTGCCCGCCCTGTTCCGCCATTCCTGATGTGTCTAGTCGGGTGGGATGACGTACTTTTTTCGCGACTCAAATTCAACTTGTCAAAGCGTGTCAAGTTGTGTTTAAACAGTATTACTACAATATTATTCAGTGGTGACACATTTCACAAACAGTTCTAGTGTTACAACGTGTTCAGTGTGTGGTCCTTTCCCTCCCGTTCCACTCAGCCAACTTTATCCCCGTGCCTTTTGCCACCCTTTTGGAGAAGAAAAAGAGAACCGCAACTTTTTTGTCTGCTAAACTGAGGATGCGTGGAGACAGCTATTATTTCATGTTCTGTGGGAGCCGCCAGGAGAACCAGAAAAAAAGGTATGCCAGGAGTTGAAAAGTGTCGGTTAGGTCTTTAGGTGCAACATTGCGAAATGCGAACTAAAATGCGAACCAAACGCGAAAGGCACGTGTGTTTTCAAGTGCTATCACAACAAGAGATGCTATAATAACAAGAGATAAAACATTTTACCCAAGCAACTTACGAAGAATGCGTTTAGTTCCCAGAAGGGCTATTTTGTGCATTTAGTGCGCGTGTTACTGGAACGGCCGCAAGGGGCGCTTTGTCCAACTTGCAGCCTCAGTCGCGCTCTCTCCAACTTGCAGCCTCAGTCGCGCTCGGAAAGTCGAACAAGTTATATGTTCAGACAGAATCTATTGTTATCCATACCTGTATATATAGAAAAGTTGTGTTTTTAGCTGAATTTACGTAACTTAGTCTTTCTGCCGTTACGAACAACATTCCTGTCAATTTATAAGCATTCAGCTTCATTTGTGGATTTTATGCGTGTTTTCAGTGCGTTGTTGCATTCAAACGTTTGGGCGTGTAGGCTTTTTTTTAACGTGTAAAACGGACGATTTTGTGAAATTTGGGCTGGACAAGCTCAAACAAGATGCCGCTGGGTTATTCTTTTTCACCTTTTGCCTGCTCCAGTTGGTAATTATAATTCGATTTTTTTTAGGTGAGACATCCTTATTTCTTCGATTGTTATTCAAATGAAGCTGAGTGAAAACATAGCATGCCACGTGGGAGAGTTATGTGTGAGATTAAGGAAATATATTTTTCAATGTATTTAACAGTTTAATTTAATGCAAAAGATCAGGAATAATAAAAGGAATAAAATAGGTCCGTCCTCTTTAGGTCGCAGCTTTCGTTCTTATGAATTCGGCTTATTAGTTATTTATTTATACATGTAAACGAATGTTTATATTTCTCCATGCATACATCGTCGTAAGCAATTGGAAGCTTTTTTGCTTAATCCCCAAGTGTGGCTAGGAGACGTTGACTTTCCACAATTTTCGTTCCTATCCATTTTTTTTTTAATTGAATTGCGGGCGTAGGCTGAAAGCCTGTTGCCTGACATTTACATGATTTAGTCTTAAAAACTTTATAACAAATTAGGGGGGGGGATAGGGAAGTGGGTAGGGATAAGAGTAGGGGGAGCAGTATCAAGTAATATGTTTCCGTGTTATTGGGAGGTTGAGGTGCAGAAAGTCCGTTTGGTCTCGGAAAGAAAGAGTTTAACAGCAGGGAAAAGTTTTGGGTTGGTGAGAAAGTTCAACGGATTGAAGTGCAATTTGAGAGAACTGTGAGCTCTAATCAGTTTTGCTCGATATTTGTTGAGCCATCGGCAATGAATAAAAACATGGTGTAAGTCTTGGACGGCATGATCTGGGCAAGGGCAGGAATTTTGTAAGCGAACGTTTGATTCTTTGCAAATAGCTCAACGTTGGGTAGTGGGTAGAGCGGACCTGTATAAGAGACGATATGATGTTTCTGGGGTGTTTTGTTTTTATAATTGGTTTTAAGCCAGGCTTAACTCCAAGGTGCTTCAGATGAGTTGCTGAAGGAAGGCTTTCCCATTCTTTTGTCCATTCAGTGATCAGAGTTTTGTGTATAGTTTGGTGAGAGACTTTGGGGATATAGTCAGTAGTCTCGAAAGTGGTCTTGGTCAAGTCGATAAGTCTGTTTGAGTTTGTGATGTACCGTTTGGTCTTGTTTCCTGTCTGTGCCAGTCGTTCCGTTCCTAGTCTGGAAGATACGTAGCGAAGTCCAGATTCTTTGATGAGGAGTTTTAGCGGTAAGATGTCGGTTTCAACTTCTAATGTTGATGTCGGAGTGGTTTTGAGTGCTCCAGTGATTGCTACTAGGGCTTGCCGATGGATCGAGGAGAGTGGTCGTAAGGATGTTGGAGTAATGTTAAACCAGGCTGGGGATGCGTACAGTAGCTTGGAGTAAACTGAGCGTCTTTAGTTGACTACACGAGATAGTTCTGTTTTGCTTAGCAATAGTGCGAATACGATGAAGTGACTTGTTTATAGCTGCTGCTAGGGATCTTACATGGGCTGACCAGTCAAGCTTCTTATCTAAAATTAAACCCAAATATCGTACGGAATCGCTCGGAACTATCGTGGTGTTTTGCCAGGTTAACGGGGTAAAGTCGGGTGTCCGTTTCCTGCTGAAATGAATCAGTTCAGTTTTTTCAGTACTGAATTCCAACTGGCAGTGGTTGCTCCACAACGTTAGTGCTTTTAGGGAATTCGCTAGCAGTTTAGTGTTAACTTTACCCGAAGAGCCAGACGTGTGCAGGAGGAGGTCGTCTGCAAAGGCAATGATTTTAACTCGTTTTCCTTTGATAATTTGTAGCGCGCCATCGATGTATAATAAGAATAGGAGAGGGGACAGGGGAGATCCTTGTGGTACTCCTTTTGGAAGAGTGACTAAATCACTCGCAGATCCATTGTGGAAAGTATACGCATCTCTATTGGTCAAGAAACTGCTAATGAGCTTAGTATATTGAGATTTGACGTGTTTTTTTCGTACGATTTGTATAAGCTTATCATGATTCACATTGTCAAAGGCTCCTTTTATGTCTAGCAGTAGTGCCGTTGTAACTTTCCGTTTATCGAAGCCATTGAGGATGGAGTCACTAAGTCAGCGGTCGGCAACCTACGGCCCGCGTGCTGAATCCGGCCCGCCAGCCCATTTTATCCGGCCCGCGGCCCACGAGTGAAATATTACATGCATCCGGCCCGCGGTACCTTATAAACTAATATATAAGTTTTGACTACGTCGTTCCTTTAAAAAGATTTTCGCAAAACATCTGAATCCAACCCTAGTCTAGTCTGCTCAGCACAGTGTAGCCCGTGAAGCCTACTATTAGCATTTTGAACTGATTTCGCTGTTCCAGTTCCACTTTTAGCTTGACGCTGCCACGTTCGCGTTCTGCGGCTATTCATAGTGGATTCGCCTCGTTGTGCTTCACTTTCGTGATAGTAAAGTAGCCAACTTTCTGTGATACTGTAGCAAATTCTTCCACTTTCTGGGAAAATGTCAGCAAAGCGTCGAAAAGTTGATACCGAATGTCGCAATTTCCAAGAGTGCTGGACTGATCAATACTTCTTTGTCCAGCATTTCGGAAAACCTATATGTCTCATTTGCCAGGCAAGTGTTGCCGTTCATAAAGAGTTCAACATCAAGCGACACTACGAGGCTAATCATTCTAACCACGCTGAATTTACCGGTCAACTAAGAAAAGACGAAATTGCTAAACTCAGTCGTAGTCTGCAAAAGCAAAGCTTGGTATTTAAGAATCAGAACTCAGAATCTGAGAAAAACACACTTGCGAGTTTTGCTGTCTCAAAACTTATAGCAGAGGAAATGAAACCCTTCACAGATGGTGATTTTGTAAAAAAGTGTTTGATGGCCGTTGTAAACATAGTATGTCCGGAGAAAAAGGATATTTTTTCAAATGTAAGCCTTTCGGCGAGAACCGTTACGAGGCGAATTGAAGAAATATCAGCTGACCTGAAAAGCAATTTAAGAAAGAGTTGCAAGGAATTTCAGTTCTTCTCAATAGCCCTTGATGAGAGCACTGATGCCACTGATACTGCACAGCTTGCAGTATTTATACGCGGAGTTACTGAAACCTTCGAAATTGTCGAGGAATTCCTACAACTGGTACCTATGAAGGGTACTACCAAAGGAGAGGACATTCTGGCAGCATTGCTTCAGTGTTTTTCGAATCTCGATTTGGACTTGACAAAGCTTGTGTCCGTAACAACCGATGGAGCTCCGGCTATGGTCGGACAGAATAAAGGCGTCGTGGCCTTACTTAGGAAACATATGGAAGGCCTCGGAATCGTTCACGATGTCACAAAGATACACTGCATCATACACCAGGAAGCACTGTGTGCCAAAACATCGAATCTGAATGAAGTAATGGACGTGGCTGTAAAAACGGTCAATGTAATCTTGTCTCGGGGTTTAAATCATCGTCAATTTCGAACACTTTTGTCCGAATCGGAGAATGAATATGGAGACTTACTTTACTACTGTGATGTTCGTTGGCTTAGTCGTGGTGCTATGCTAGGAAGAGTGTATTCCCTCCGTGAAGAAATAGCTGGCTTTCTTGAGAGCAAAAACATGAACGCCAAAGAATTTCGGGATCAAACGTGGCTTTCAAGCCTCGCGTTTCTAGTCGACCTAACGAGGCATTTGAACAGCCTGAATTTGCAGCTTCAAGGAAAAAATCAACTGATCCATGAAATGTGGAGCCACGTTACTGCATTCGAAACAAAGCTTCGATTGTGGGAAAACCAGCTTGAGAAGTCTAATTATTCGCATTTTCCTACACTCGGGGAAAGAAACCCAAAAGAAAGCTGCGAATTTGTGGCAGTGATCCGCACTCTAAAAAGCGAGTTTGCCTCACGTTTTGCTGATCTCCGATCACACGTAGTCGATTTCAGGATGTTTAGTACACCTTTTGATGTCGACGTAAATAACGTTCCTGATAATATTCAGATGGAGCTCATTGAGTTGCAATGTAATGATGTGCTGAAATCAAAATTCAATGCAGGTGGTGTACCACTAACAGATTTCTACAAGAAGTATCTTCTTGAGTCCGGGAGTCACCCGAACTTAACTAATTACGCCAAAAGGATGGCATCAATGTTCGGTAGCACTTACGTGTGTGAGCAATTGTTTTCAAAAATGAAACACAAAAAATCATTTGAGAAATCGAATTACTGACGAGCATTTGGGCGACGTACTGCACTTGGCATCGTCTGGCATGTCGTGTGATATGAAGAAACTTTCAGCTGCCAAACAGCACCAAGCGTCACATTAATTCTAGTTCAACTAAGTCAAATCAATGTTAAAACGAATATCGAACCCATTATAAGAGTAATGCAATGCACTGAACTTATTGTCTCTTTAAATTGAAAATACAGACAATTCTTCCAATAAAGCACATTTCGGATTAAATAAACATCTTTCCTGATCCTCCAAAATTTTATTACGGCTGAATTTTGAATTAGTAGTTCAAAGGATTAATCCGGCCCGCCACTACCCTCCATGCATTTGTTCTGGCCCGCGTTGGGTAAAAGGTTGCCGACCCCTGCACTAAGTGATACTAGTGCGTCGGTGGTCGATCGGGAGGGTCTAAAGCCCCATTGGCAGTTGTTTAGAAGTTTGCCCTTTTCTAAAGAGTCGGAGAGTCTTTGGGAAATGGCTTTTTCAAGCATTTTCCCTAGGATAGGAAGTAATGCAATGGGACGAAAACTCTTAATAGATGTGTAGTCCTTTTTGTTTGGTTTTGGAATAGGGATGACTTTTGCACGTTTCCAGATAGTTGGAAAGTAACCAATAGTGAGGGATGCATTGTAAATTCGCAGGATGGTTTTGTCGATTGTGTTCCATATATGTTTGATGACGATGACTTGAATGTCATCATGGCCGGCTGCTTTTAAAGGTGGGATATGCTCCTGGATACCTTGAATTTCGCTCAGGGTAAACGGGGGGGCTGGATTTCTGAGGACTTTGTAAGGTCGTGCAGGAGTGAAGGTAACAGGTATGGGTGGCTGTCCGTTGATTAAGTCAGTAGCTAAGTGTTGTGGGCTTGGTAGCGTGGCACGGTGCGACAGTGCTTGGGGGACGACCTCTATGAGGGAGTGGCCCCGCCTCCAGGGGAATACAGATTACTCTCGAATCAGACTACAACACTAAGAAATTTAATTTATCCACTGGTTCGGTAAAAGGGATCCCGTCTTTGTTCTGGAGTTGATCTAGGCATGCTTTCGATGTTGTTTGGCGGAGGTTCCTTTCCCAATTCCATAGCACACGATTGTCCGGTGTTAGTAGTTTGTTGTTCCAATATTGTTCTCGAGTCTTTCGAACTTCCGCTCTGTACTGGTTTCTTGCTCTTTTCCAGTTTTGCTCGCTGCTTGGAGTTTGCGAGACCTGGTGAAGTCTATGTAAGCTGGCAGTTTGCTTTCGCAAGGATTTCAGATTAGAGTTCCACCAAGGGTTCGTCTTGTTCCCGATTTTCCGTCTTGGGATGTTACGCTGCATAGCCCGCGTGATTAGTCTGGTTAGGCAGTATGGGGCTGCGTCAATGTCTTGTGGAGTGTGTAAGTCAGAAAGAACTGAGACATTTTCGAAGATGTCTGAAGCCAAGTCTGTGTTCAGTTGCAGCCAGTTAGCTTTGTGGTAGTTCCAAGCGTGTACAGAAGGTGCTTTACTATGTGAAAGGAAGTCTATGGTTGTTGCGGCGTGGTCCGATTCGTTCACAAAATTGTCGTCGTTTAGCAGGTGGTGTTTAACTTGTGTGAGAATTTGGGGCGTCGCAAAAGTCAAGTCCAATGTAGAGCAGTGTCTTCTCTCGTTTATAAAGGTTGGAGTGTCCCATTTGTTTAATAAGTCAAAGTTATGTCTGTGTGCGAAGTCAGTCAAGAGGTTGCCTGCCTCGTCTGGCGATTTGTTCTCCCACCACCAGTGGTGGGCTTTGAAATCGCCTGTGAGCACTATGTGTGGGCTCAGATGTTTACGTCTCTCCCATAGAGTCCGGAGTAAAGTATCGGTGTCTGCCGTGTGTCGCCTGTATATTCCAATCACCGTAATAGGGAGGGCATGTGGGGAAGTGATTTGGAGGATGGCGTAGAGCTCGTCTACCCAGTTGACTGTGACATTGCTGTTCAATTTGGACAGGATTATGAGCCCTTTGTATTCGGAGTTGGGCACCGATACGTAGAAACCTTGGTAAGTCACAGAATCAATCTTTTGGGGTGGTTCGAGTATAATAACCGCCTCGCAGCCTCTGTCGTTTGCTTCTTTGACTGTTTCGAACATTTGGTCCCTTTTTTTCTGACATTGTGGACAAGAATGGAAGTGTGTATTGGATTTATTTGTGCGTTGAGGTCGCAGGGAGTATTGCCTTAGGCCTGGATGGGCAGACTGAATCGAATGCGAAATGGGCTTTCTTACAGTTTGCGCATTTTTGGTTGAGCTTTTGCAGGTCCTTGTGTCATGATGCTCTGCACATTTGGCACAGTTGGGTGACTTTTTACAGTTGGCTGCCGTGTGGCCAAACGCCTGACAGTTATAACATTGAAGTATGTCTGATGAACGCGAATCTTCAACTTGAACAACCCGGTTGAAGGCGAAGAGAGCACCTTCGTTAAGAAGTTTAAGTTTTTCAGCTGATGAAGAGCATACGTATTGGATTGAGCCGTAGGCTTTGGTGCTGCTTGGGTTCAACCATCGAGCATTTGCTGACAGGAAGGTTACGGAAGTGTCCGCGTTCTTTTCTGTCAAATGGGAGCATATTTGGTCTAGGGTTTGGTCCCGAGGTAGTTGATGTATTATGAGACGTGTAGCTTGCGATACAGTCTTTACGGGTCCTAATTCAGGCAGAGTAGCCGTTTTTAGTCCTGCTTCCGCTTTGGACTTGTCTTCCTGGCTCTTGAAGGTTAAGGCCAGGTTGCCTTGTCTTGTCTTGCGGGCCAAGACTGGGTTCGGGATGGAAGGATTAATTTGATGGAGATCCTTTTCGACAGGCACGTGTGTTTTCAAGTACTATCACAACAAGAGATGGTATAATAACCAACACGTTCTCCGGATTTAGTTACATACGTACGTAAAGTGTCAAACACGACACTAGTGTGTCATTGGCCAACAATGAATTCTTCTTTTTTCAGCTAGTGGAGTGAAAGAAAATTCAAATTTTAGCGACTCTCATCAACGAAAATTGATGAGAATCGTGAAGCTAACCTAAGCTAACCTAACTTAATAACCTAACCTAAGCTAACCTAATCAAACCTAAACTAAACCTAACCTAACCTATCCTAACTTAACCTAACCTATCCTAACTTAACCTAACCTAAAATATGTATTTACAATCCAACTACCATTTTTGAATTCGAGTGACACCCGTTTGTCATTCGTTTTCCGAGAACGTTTTGAAAAAATAATACACGCTAGTGTCACTTTTATCTCGGATTTCCGAAACTGGAGAACCTGTTGATAATAACAAGAGATAAAATATTTTACCCAAGCACCTTTCGAAGAATGCGTTTAGTTCCCAGAAGGGCTATTTTGTGCATTTAGTGCGCGTGTTACTGGAACGGCCGCAAGCGGCGCTTTGTCCAACTTGCAGCCTCAGTCGCGCTCTCTCCAACTTGCAGCCTCAGTCGCGCTCGGAAAGTCGAACAAGTTACATGTTCGGACAGAAACTATTGTTATCCATAAGGGAGCGTCCTTTAATGGCGCCATCAAAAAATCGGTATTTTTTTACCCACTGTTCCGGATAAATGCGAATCCGGAAGGGATGACTAAGGACTTGACCTGCTTTGACTTGACTCATGGGACATCGACATCGACTGGGTGACGTTTTATGGGTTCAAGGGAAAACTGGACCTACGTTTTTGGATATTTCAAGAATTAGGGAAAACAGTCCCTTGGTAGTCGCTAGACAAGAAAGGCTGAGAGTGGACAGCGAGACGAGACGGACGAAAGTATAGTCGAGTTGAAGTGTGTTTTGATTGTTTGGAAGTTTTAAGAGTGAAAATAAAGACGTTAGCCCTATATATGTGTCGTGTTAGCTTAAAACCTGCGCATATATAACACCCCCCCCCCCCCCTTCGGTCATCAACCGTCACTTTTGGCTTCACCCCTCCCCCCGAAATGGCGTCAGCACCAGGTTGACCCCCCCATGTAATAAATATAAGTTGTTGTTTTTTATAAAAAAAAAAAAAAATCCGTTGTAGTGAGCTCCGAGACTTCTTAACGAAGTTCTAAACACATGTAAAATTCTTCAACTCCGACTCCGACCTCCATGTGATAAGCCAGTCCTCCATAACATGTTTGTCATCCAGATCAATTACAGGGAAACCACCCTCAGGGTTTAGGAAAGTACTGGCCTGAAACGGTATTCCTGCTGTTTCAGGCCCTACGTCTGCTTCAGGCCACCACTCAACCTCATCAAGCTCCCCATCTTTCGACCTGGCTTGAACCAATATCTCGTCGGCACGAGCATCTATAATCATTCTTGGGGTAAGACCTCCCATGAACTCGGTTTGCTTAGTTATTCGGTTATTTTTCTGGTGAATTGCAGCTAAATGAGACTGCAAGCTTTTCATGGTCGCAAAATATAACCCACAAAAATCTAACACAAAAGTACGATAAAAGACAGATTAAGAAAACGACATGTTTTTCACATACCTGCAAGTTCGTTTACTCACGGAAGAGCCTTGGGATGGGCAGAACCAATCGTACGGAGCCTGACCAGCAAAGTTTCTAATCATCCGCTTCCTTATTAACGCTCTTCCTAAGACAAGGTTAGCAAACACTGGCAGAAAAACTGTGTTATCGGGTGACGGATTATTAGGAACTGCACGTTGCTGAAGCGGGTGGGAAGCGTTTTCAATAGGTACCGGACACGGGAAAAATCTTCCAGGGATAGTACCATTCCAGTTCCCACGCCAAGGACCGCAGCACGTTGATTCACCACAGCGAACGATTTGCAGCATGTACCTCGATTCTCTGACATGCTCGGCGTACCACTGCGGCTGCATTTCAACACCAGGATCAGGCACAGGTAGTTCGCATCCAGGCTCCTTGTATTCTGCGACGACTGGAAAGCCATCCAGCAGAAGGTTTTCACTCCAGAGTTTTACCAGGGTTTCACCTGCAAACCTGAAGTTCTCTTTCTCGCGGCTTAGATCGATGGTGCGTCCCTGACCATCCAGATGAGTTCCAAAGTGATCATGTTCCAGAATTACTCCGGCAAGCTCTCGGCTTAGAGGGGCCATCCGTCGTTCCACCCTGTTAAAAGCGGAGCGTCCAGGAGCATTTGTCGCGATAATCAAAGCATCCAGATTCAGGCGTTTGAAGGTCGTAATTGCGAATAAGATGACCTTCGTGTATCGGGGATTCTCGTCCGGACCACCATCCGTAGTAATGAATAGGACAGGTTTATACGCGCCGAATTCCTTTTTAACGATCTCAGAAAATTCTGGAAGGTCAAACAGATGTTCTAGGTCGTAGGCATGTGTGGAAGCCGTTGAGGAGTCATGTTTACCACTTCTGCAAAATAAAGGATACATTGTTTAGCACTACAGACTACGAATGGAACACGTTTGTAAACAATACCTGATCGCAATGTAAGTCGGCCCACTGTAAGGAACTGGAACACGGTTGGTAGACATAGCATCTCCAAGAATTACACAACCGGCATATACGCTTGGAATCAATTTGTGCTTCGCACTAATGACCCAGTCATGATCGGGCAGTCGGACTCTGTATTCCACGTGCATTAGAAGGGGTGCTTGCTTAGTAGCGGCCGTTAATCCAATCGGTACACGAGCCTTGTCGTCCTGCGAAATGAAGGCAACCTCACCTGGGCCTAAAATCCCGCTGACGTCCTCCAATGCCTTCATGGACGCAATCGTAAAGCTTGTATCAGGGTGAGCTTTGTGCAGATCGTTTTGTGCCCGGCACAGGCGAACGGGAACTGTCTTAACATGCCGTTTACCTTCGGCTGTGTTGGACCGCTTTGGTAACAACCGCGTGTAAAGACCTGAGCGACTCATACTAAATCCCAAATCGTGGAGAAGTTCAAGCAGCTGAGATAGCGTTCTGCAGCTTCTAAGTTCTTCAGAACGGCGTTTGTCAGCGGCTGCGGCATTGAAACATGCAATTTTAACCAGGGTATCCATCAAGGCTTGCTGCTCTTCTTCCAACCGCGGTCTGCCCGGACCATTCCGGATTTGGAAGGATCTGGCCTCATTCCATTTGCCGTTTTCCTTGGAGATACTTGCGGCCACGCTTAACTTCTTTTTTATCACAGACCTTTTTTTTCTTGAAGCCAGCATGTTTGATTGTAAGCGCTTCAAACCCTTCTTCGCTGTTGTCAGTTTAGTTTTGACTGCTCTGAGTTGATTCAAATCTACAAGCAATATACCAATTTGGCGAACCTTGAGCAAACTGTCCAATTCATCTTGAAGTCGCTCTATTTCCCTTCGCAGCGATTCTTGTTTCGGGCGTAGGTAATTTTCCTGGTTACTGGATGCTGATACTGAATCGCCAGACCGGATTGCTGCTTCTTCGCTATGCTCTCGGCAAGCTTCGTCAACAGGAAGCATTTCGACGAGCTTTTCAGAATTGCTGGTACTCGAGACATCTACATAAGACGGTCGGGAGGAAGATGTATTTCCCGAAGGGCTTTCGACTATTTGAAGAGAACTGTTTCTGGATTTTGAATTGTTATGTTTTGAGAAATCGCCCCAGAACTGATCTAGCCTACTCTTTCTTTTCATTCTCTTTGCCTTTAGTTCTGCAACTTTTTCATCCACGACTTTATCTCGGGTTTCTGCATTCTGTTTTGCCACGGACCAAAACTTATTTATTTCTGCCTGGATTTGAGCTGGAGTTTTTTCGCTTCCATAGAACCGATTATACGCATCTGTGAGACGTTGATACGACAAAGGCCAATGGGGGCCTTTCTTGGTGGACATTTTAACAAATTTTCTTAGATATGCAAATTCGGTATAGGTCTTTCTGTTATTAAACCCAAATTATGCGATCACTAGGACAATTCACACAATTGTAACACAAACACAAGCTTGGAACAACACTATTGCGTCTAAAACTAGTTCAAACGCTTTGATTTCCCTTTGGTCGCTGTGCTCAGACTACCAAAATGACCAGATCGCTGTGCTCGTCCACTCCTTCCGTGCTCATCCTGTGCTCATCCACCCCAGACCCCCCACCCCTCCTGTTTTACCACTCCCCTTCTGTTTAACCTCAGCTTTCGGGGCTGCTTCGGCTCATATACCCATCATATACCTCAGCAACCACTAAGCAAAGGCAAAACTGTGCAGTACCCATAAAAAACGACCCCAACGAACCGTACTGTCCTAATGGCCCGCAACTGCGCATCTGGAAACAGTGCTGCGAAGTGCGAATAGCCGTCCGTTGTGTCCGTAGTGTTCCCAGACGTACAGTTGCGGGCCGTTAGGATGGTACGCTTTGTTGGGGTCGATTTTTTTAAAGGTACTGTACAAAAGCATGTTTTTCCACCAGGAAAGAAAAAATTTTTAGGAGTAGAGGATGGCGTCACTTTTTGGCCAACCCCCCCTCACCCCTTGTCATCAAGCGTCAGCATTTGCGAACCCCATCCACCCACCCCAGTGATGGCGCCATTAAAGGACGATCCCTAACTGTATATATAGAAAAGTTTTGTTTTTAGCTGAATTTACGTAACTTAGTCTTTCTGCCGTTACGAACAACATTCCTGTCAATGTATAAGCATTCAGCTTCATTTGTGGATTTGATGCGTGTTTTCAGTGCGTTGTTGCATTCAAACGTTTGGGCGTGTGGGCTTTTTTTTTAACGTGTAAAACGGACGATTTCGTGAAATTTGGGCTGGACAAGCTCAAACAAGATGCCGCTGGGTTATTCTTTTTCACCTTTTGCCTGCTCCAGTTGGTAATTATAATTCGATTTTTATTAGGTGAGACATCCTTATTTCTTCGATTGTTATTCAAATGAAGCTGAGTGAAAACAGCATGCCACGTGGGAGAGTTATGTGTGAGATTCAGGAAATATATTTTTCAATGTATTTAACAGTTTAATTTAATGCAAAAGATCAGGAATAATAAAAGGAATAAAATAGGTCCGTCCTCTTTAGGTCGCAGCTTTCGTTCTTATGAATTCGGCTTATTAGTTATTTATTTATACATGTAAACGAATGTTTATATTTCTCCATGCATACATCGTCGTAAGCAATTGGAAGCTTTTTTGCTTAATCCCCAAGTGTGGCTAGGAGACGTTGACTTTCCACAATTTTCGTTCCTATCCATTTCTTGTGTATAGTTACTTGTTATTTGTGCAGTTTTCTAATCTTTCAGTTGCCGGGTTCCGTTTTTGAGCCTTTCGTTTCCCCCAGTTCGTTTCCCCATTTAGCCTCTCGTCCTATGTCTCGTCCCCCCTTCTATGTTTGTTTTGCAGGATCTTCGCCATGTAGACCGCGGATAGAGGGTGGAAAGAACAATTTTGTGGGTTGTGGAACTCGTCCAATGTATCGAAGCGAAAAGGAAGAGTGAATAAGTTGACTTGGTCGACCGGACTCGTCTTTGGTGTTCATTACGCCAGGTCAATTTTTTTATTTGAATGAACTCGATCTTTTCTATTAATATCTGCCTTGTCATTGTGTGATAGGCTTGAGATAGAGCTCCGTTTGGTTACTATTCCGTATTGGGAAATACCGCGAGCAGGCCCGTTCAGTCTTCCTGGTCGTTGTGGGGTTTGGTGGGCGTGGTTGTGGGGCCGGTGGAGGACCAGCAGGCAAGGGACGGTACTGCGTGTGTGGTGTTGAAGAGGGCGGAGTAAGTTTGAATTCTTTTTTTTTTAAAGTGTATACTAATGTTGTTGCTTTTATTCACATAGGCTATCTATGGGATCTCCTGCGTTATTACTTAACAACGTCTCCATGACATTGTGCCTTTATGTCGTTAAAAATTCCGTCCATTAGAAGAAAGCAACGAGTCTTGTGTGCTGCAGTTATCCAATTCACCAGTTTCGCCCTTGGTGTTCACTACTGGAGGTAAAGTATTTTCATTGGAATGAACTCGATTTTTTGAAAATGACTTTTGGCTTCATCCTAGGCTCTTGTGTGCTTGAGACGGAAACTTTCTTCAATTCCGCGGTGTTTTCAAGATTCTCGTACTCGTCCAATGTCTCGAAGGGAAAAGTCGACCTGGTCGACCAGACTCGTCTTTGGTGTTCACTATGCCAGGTCAAATTTTTTGATTTGAATGAACTCGATCTTTTCTATTAGTATCTGCCTTGTCATTGTCTAATAGACTTGAGACTAAGTTACCCTAGGGATAACAGCGTAATTTTTTCAGAGCCTTCTTATCGATGAGAAGGTTTGCGACCTCGATGTTGGATTAAGATATGCTTATGGCGCAGCTATTCTAAAGGAAAGTCTGTTCGACTTTTCAATTCTTACATGATCTGAGTTGAAACCGGCGTAAGCCAGGTTGGTCTCTATCTTCAAATTTTGTGTTTCATTTTAGTATGAAAGGATTAAATGAAGGAAGTGAGGCTTTAATAATAAGAATGATATTAATATTGTTTACTAATTTGGCAGAGAAGTGTGGTAGATTTAGAATCTATTTATGTGAATATATCACAATTAGTACCTCACCTTATGAGGGATGTCTTTTTATTAAGTTATTTAGTATCGGGTTAACATTATTTTTGCAGCTGAAGAGGTCTTCTATCAAATTTAGTAATATTGACTACAACTAATAAGCATAGTAGAAGGTAGGAGATAAGAAAAAGTGTAATCGGAAATAATATTGGTCTATAAATTGTAATAATAAAAGATTCATAGCTTGTTAAGATTATTCATTTATGTATTAATAGATTACTTCATGAGTTTTCTTTCTTTAAATAGATGATTGTTAATAATAGAATTCTAGATATAGCAATTACAGTGAACCTGTATGGGTTAAATTTAAATAATTCGTTGGATGCTAATCTAGAAATATAAATAAATGATACCAGTAAATCACCCAAAAAATTAAATGGGAAAATACTGAATTAAATGGGATGCTGGGAAAATACTGGAAAAAGCTATTTCCAAACGACTGAAAGTATTCCTGGAAACCGCAAACATACTCTCCGACGCTCAGTGGGGCTTTAGACCCAACCGATCAACTACCGACGCTCAAATCAAACTAAGCAACGCAATCTTGACAAGTTTCAACAAAGGAAAAATTCCCACAGCCCTGTTATTGGACATAAAAGGCACTTTTGACAATGTATGCCACACTAAGTTAATTAAAGAACTCTATAAGATCCAAGCCCCACAAAAATTAGTACTTTGGACCAAACGCTTCCTTAAAAATCGTACGGCATACATTCAATGCAAAACAGAGTCCAGTCCAATTCTCACGGTAACGAAAGGTGTACCACAAAGTTCCCCTCTCTCTCCAACTCTCATCTAACAAATCCTTAAGTGTCATCCAAAGGAAGAGAATTCGTACGCAGGCCTTTGCCGATGATCTCCTTATCCACGTGTCAGGTCGCTCCAGTGCGAACAATGTCAAGCTGATCTCAAAAAATATCACTGCTTTGGAAAAATGGGGAAAACAACTTCATCTAGAGTTTTCAAGAGAAAAAACAGAACTCATACATTTCTCAAGAAAACGGACCCCAGAAAGATGCCCTTTGACTTGGGACCAAATCCAAATCATTCCCAAAGAAACGGTTAAATATTTGGGCCTAATTTACGACACTAAATTAAATTGGCAACATCACACCAGCTACCTCGCTTCGGAGTGCCATTTTAACCTACAACAAATACGCAAAATGAGCCACATCTCGAAAAGCACATCATGTATACAATTAAAAACTCTTTTCTAGTCCACGGTAATATCAAAACTACGATTTGGCTTCCCAGCCTGGAGCAACATTTCTCCAAGCAATCTTAAACCATTGGGTCAAATATACAGGAAAGGACTCTTAACAATTACAGGAGCATTAAAATCCACCCCCACGACAGCCTTGGAAGTCGAAACTGGCCTCCCCCCGCTAAGTCTTCTACTAGAAAAATCGCTTCTAAGAAATTTCGCGAGCAAGAACTGGGATAAATGGCCAACCACTTCAGAAGTTCCAAAAAGGAAGAGATACACTACATGTTACGAACGAGCAAGAAGCAACTTGGAGACAATTTGGCTCAATCCCCCACTAAACGAAAAAGACGCATTCCAAAAAATCGACACACATATCATAGACCAGTGGACACATCTCTGGATGTTAGCAAAAAACTGCCTTCAAGAACTCGGAGCTGGACCACTACACAAACCTATTATAACGTTGAAGCTACCAAAGCCTGTAATATCAACAATAATCCAACTACGCACAGGCCACTACCCTACCAATTCCTACTTACGAAGAGTCCAGAAAACTGACAACGACTGTTGTTCTTGCCAAGACCAGACCCGACAGGACATTACCCACTTACTCTACCACTGCAGACGACTTAACAGACTTAGGGCCACTCTTTTACGACAATTAAGTAGCCACAAACTACATTTTAACACAGAGACACTTTTAACCAATCAAAAAATTTTTCCAGATGTTTGCGAGTTTTTCAAGGAAGCTAAGAACATGATTTAGGAGTATTGTAAACTCCCCGGTTAATCTACCCTCCCTTCACGTATGTTTATAACATTTGCTTAAAAGAGCGATGTAATAAAAGACATTTAATAAAGATAACCAACAATAAGCGGAAGCCTACGTTGGTATTGAAATTAAAAAAAAAAGTTAGGGTTAAGTAACCATGTTTTTTTTTTATAATCCCACTACCCCAAATATTATCACTATTACTACTCTAAAAAATATGGCTGAAATTGAATCTATAATTAAGATGACTTTTTCCGTAAATACGGTCCTCTTGATTGGAAGTCAATTATACAATATACTAAAAAAGTAATTTTTAATCATTATTCTCCTCATCAGTAAATTGAAATATAAAGAAATAATCATACGACATCAACAAAATGTCAATATCCAGCAGCAGCTTCAAATCCAAAATGGTGCTCAGTAGAAAAATGGTGAGCTAAATGTCGTAATAGACAAACTAATAAAAATCTAGTTCCAATTAAAAAAATCAAACCCATGGAACCCAGTAGCTAGAAAAAATGAAGAGCCGTAAACTCCATCAGCAATAATGAAAGGGGCTTCGATGTATTCAAAGGCTTGAAGTAGAGTAAAGTAAACTCCTAGGAAAACAGTTAGGGTTAAACCTTGCTTGCATTGGGAGTAGTTATTTTCTATTAACCCATGGTGTGCTCACGTAATTACAATCCCAGAAGCTAATAAAATAGCTGTGTTCAGTAGTGGAATTTGAAATGGGTTAAATGGTTGAATACCTGCGGGAGGTCAACATGCCCCTAATTCAGCAGCTGGGGCGAGGCTACTATGAAAACATGCTCAAAAGAATGATGCGAAGAATAATACTTCTGATACAATAAAGAGGATTATTCCTCAGCGAAGGCCTAGGGTAACTAAATATGTATGATGTCCTTGAAAAGTTGCTTCTCGGGTAATATCTCGTCACCATTGCAATCAGTGCCGTATCTCCGCCTAGGCAAACTAGGCAGCTGCCTAGGGGCCCCAGCCTCGAAGGGGGCCCCGGGCCAGGTGCCGAAGTACGTTGAGGGCACAAGACAAAGAAAAGAAAATGTCAATTTTTCCGTACGAAATATTAATTTATGTAATAGTATGTAAAATAACTGGAGATCATTTTGGAGACTGTGAAAAAGTTATGTCTTATAGCCTCACCTACCGAGTGATTGGTGGAGTGGTTAAAGGCCCTAACTTTCGTTCTGTAGTTCACCAGTTCAAGTCCCGACACCAGGGCCGTCTTATCGCATGGGCCAACTGGGCACGGGCCCAGGGCCCCACGAGGCTAGGGGGCCCATCCCGACCTGTTTAGGAGCCCATTTTGGACCTTGGCCCAGGGGCCCACGGAGTAATATATTGTCACGTCTAAATCTGACAGGGCATCAAATCCGTCAGGAATTAGAGTAATGTTCGGGAAAGGTGGATTTATAGAACTGTATTCGGGAAGATTACAGTGGTAAAGTTAAGAGGGACTATTTGTACAGAGAACAGGGGGACTAGGACATAACAACACTACTCAAGACTCTACCCTTCGACTCTCTCTAACAGACTGCCCTCTAGACTAACTAACTCTTCTTGGCACAATTCGCCAAAGCTGGGCATGCAATCCCACGTAGCTCCGGTGCTCTATCCGACACCATGTGCGTCAGCAGGATTGCAATTCGGCACATGGGGTCAGGGATCACCGAAGCTCCGTGCTAACTAAGCTGCGAAGTTTAGCGAAAAGCGACACCATGTAGGTAACCCAGTACATGGGGTCAGGGATCAGCTTAGCTCTGGGCTAAGTTGGCTGCAAAGATTAGCAAAGCGTGAGAAAAGCAAGCAATGCGAAATATAACCGTGACAATATTTTCATGTAGGTTTAAGTGTAATTAGATTAGTTTGAGCTTGGTTAGGTTTAGTTTGGTTAGGTTATATTATGTTTAATTAGGTTAAGTTAGTTAGGTACTGTGTATTTATTATTTATTAGTCAGTTACTGTGTACCTGACTAATAAATAATGTATGCTTTCTCGAACCCTTTTCCATAAAGGAAACATCAACAGGCTGAAAGCCTACGACGTGATCAAATTTAAAAAAAAAGAAGTTAGTCAGATTTTTGTAAGCCAGCGTAGGTTCTTTTCTCCGCTTTTCATAATTCGCGCTTCAATGAAGGTGGCAACACATTCTGATATCCCTCTGCAAACCACAGCTCTAGCATCTTACACAAGGATACGCGTGTTTTGACTTGTCTACAGTAAGTTCAAAAGAAGAGATTAAGAGAAAATCGGTCGTTGGTAACATACCTAGAAGATTTAAGGAAAGCCGGTACCTTCGATCATTATGAGTCGAAAGCTATGGGAAGAAGTGATGAACAGAATTACGCATACGATATGAAGAGGAAACGTAAGCGAAAAGTCCGGTTTGACGAAGTAAAGGAAAAAGGGGTCGAACTCTCCGAGACCGGCAGGGACAGATTTAGAGTCACCGTCTTCAACGTCATTATTGACAGGTTGATTGCAGAACTACAGATACGTGGTTCTGCTTACGAGAATTTAAGTCAAAAGTTTGACTTTCTCACGAAGCTTCGTAATTTGGAATCTCAAGACAAGACCCAGTATGGGCCATGGACTTTGATCTACTAAGTGAAAAGGTTGATTTGATTTCATTATCATTATTGAGTTTCACTAGAATATAGTGTACTTAAGACGGCAAATACATAAGCTTGAATTACAGCTACTGCTGATTCGAAAGTTAGGAGTAATACTTGAGTTGGAATTAATAGGGTTACGATTAAACTTGAATTATCAGGTCCTTGATTTCCTAAAAGGGGTAATAATAAATGTCCTGCAATTATGTTTGCAGCCAGACGTACTGCTAATGTGCCAGGCCGGATTAAATTTCTAATTGTTTCAATGCATACTATAAAAGGTATGAGGATAGAAGGAGTACCTTGTGGTACTAAATGAGCAAATACATGTTGTGTGTGGTTTATTCATCCATAGCATATAAATCTAATTCAAAGGGGAAATGATATAGCTAATGTTATAGAAAGGTGGCTTGTACTTGTAAAAATAGACGGAAATAACCCCAAGAAGTTATTAAACACAATAAAAATAAATAAACTAATAAATATTAGGGTTCTTCCCATCGAGTGAAAGTTTAATAGAGTTTTAAATTCAATGTAGAGGGAGTGTATTATTTGTGACCATACAAAGTGAGTTCGTCTGGGGATAAATCAGAAGATATATGGTAAGAAGATAAATATTAAAAATGAACTTAATCAATTTAGGGGTAAGCCTAAAGAAGTAGAAGGGTCAAACACGGAAAATAGATTAGTTATCATTTTCAATTAAATGGGTTTATTAATTTTTGATTAATTATCTGTGGGTTAGGGAGACAGTTAAAATGGAAATAAATAAAGTTAATTGTAATTCAGTAAATTAGAATAAATAAGATAAACAAACCTAGTCAATTTAAAGGGGCTATTTGTGGAATTAGACATCGTCTTGAAAAGACTACTTAAGCTTGACAAGCTTACGTTTTTTATTTAAACTAGATTTCTTCATAAGAAACAATCGTGATTTGTTATTTTTGAGTTTAAGAGACTCATGCTTCCTTTCAGCCATCTTATGTTAATTAGAAGAGATTCACTGAAGAAAACTTTTTGTGTTAATACTTTCAATTACAATAGGTATGAAGCTATGATTAGCTCCACAAATTTCTGAGCACTGACCAAAAAATATACCAGGTCGATTAATAAATAGACTGAGTTGATTTAGCCGCCCTGGAATGGCATCTACCTTCACCCCTGAGGAGGGAATGGTTCAAGAGTGTAAAACATCGGCTGCACTTACTAATAGACGAATTTGAGTGTTAAAGGGTACCACTAGCCGATTATCGACATCTAATAAACGGAAGTCATCTAATAATAAATCTTGTGTAGGGGTTATATAAGAGTCGAATTCAATATTAGTGAAATCTGAGTATTCATATCTTCAGTATCATTGGTGACCCACAGCCTTAATAGTTAAAGAAGGCTCATTTACTTCATCAAGTAGATATAAAAGTCGTAAAGAAGGGAGGGCAATAGAAATTAAAATTAAAGCCGGGAATACCGTTCAGATGATTTCAATTAATTGGCCGTCTAATAGATACCGATTAGTAAAAGAGTTAAATATTAGTCTTCTTATAAAATAACCCACTAAAATAGTGATAAGAATTAACACTAACATTGCGTGGTCATGAAAAAAAATTAATTGTTCTATTAAGGGTGAAGCACCGTCTTGAAATCCCAACTCAAGTCATGTTGCCATTAGGTTCTGAAAGAGAAGATTTCATTCTCATATATGGAGCTTAAATCCATTGCACTTATCTGCCATTTTAGAAATATGTAATATGAGGTAATTCTATGTATCTATGGTCAGAGGGGGGAAGGTTGTGGGTTCATTCAATTGATGAGGTTAGATTTAGTGAAAAAAGAATGGGTCGCTGGGTGATTATTGCTTCTCAAATAATAAAAATGAATCCTAGTGTTGCAATAAAAGAAATTATAGAGCCAGTTGATGAGATAATATTTCATGCGATATAAGCGTCAGGATAATCAAAATATCGGCGAGGCATTCCAGCCAGTCCTAAGAAATGTTGTGGGAAAAAAGTTAAATTAACCCCCACAAATAGGGTAAAAAAATGAATTTTTAATCAGTTGGGGTTTATTCTCACACCTGCAAATAGGGGGAATCAATGGGTAAATCCAGCTAAAATTGCGAATACAGCTCCCATAGATAATACATAATGAAAGTGGGCTACTACATAATAGGTGTCATGAAGGATAATATTGTATCAATTCTTGAATGAGCTAAAACAACTCCAGTCAACCCCCCTACAGTAAATAAAAAAACAAATCCTAATGCTCATAATAAGGAGGGCGAGAATGTAAATTGCGTACCATGTAAAGTTCCTAATCAACTAAAAATTTTTATTCCAGTTGGTACTGCAATGATTATGGTTGCTGCTGTAAAATAGGCTCGTGTGTCTACATCTATTCCCACGGTAAATATATGGTGGGCTCATACGACGAATCCTAATACCTCAATGGCTAACATAGCATAGATTATCCCTAATGTCCCAAAAGCTTCTTTTTTACCACTTTCTTGGCTAATAATATGTGAGATTATACCAAAACCCGGCAAAATAAGAATGTAGACTTCTGGGCGCCCGACAAATCAAAATAAATGCTGATATAAAATTGGATCCCCCCCTCCAGCCGGGTCAAAAAAAGATGTATTTAAATTTCGGTCTGTTAAAAGTATGGTAATTGCTCCTGCAAGTACTGGTAATGAAAGCAATAAAACTAGGGCAGTAATCGCTACAGATCATACAAATAAAGGGATTCGGTCTAGTGATATACCTGGAGTTCGCATATTAAATGATTGTTGTGATAAAGTTAATAGCACCTAAAATTGAAGAAATACCAGCCAAATGTAAAGAAAAAATTCTTAAATCCACAGATGCTCCAGCATGTGCGATACCCCCTGATAAAGGGGGGTATACTGTTCACCCAGTACCAGCTCCTCTTTCTACCACCCCCCAGCAAGAAGTAGAGTTAGAGCAGGGGGTAGGAGTCAAAATCTTATATTATTAAGCCGCGGAAAAGCTATATCAGGAGCTCCTAGTATAAGGGGTACTAGTCAATTCCCAAAACCCCCAATTAAAATGGGCATGACTATAAAAAAAATTATAATAAAAGCATGAGCGGTTACTACTACATTATAAATTTGGTCATCTCCAATAAGGCTTCCTGGTTGACCTACTTCTACTCGAATTAACAGGCTTAAAGCGGTCCCCACTATTCCTGCTCAAGCCCCAAAAATGAAATAAAGTGATCCAATATCCTGATGGTTTGTTGAATAAAGTCAACGTCGCAATATAGTGGCTGATAAAAGTATTAGACTGTAAATCTAATTATGAGACTAATGTACTCCTATATTAGTGATTTTATAGTTTTAAAAAAAATTGAGAGTGCAAATCTTAGGATGCAATGTGGCTAAAATCTAAGAAATTTTCTTAATTTAAGCTTTGAAGGCTTATGGTTTACTTAAATTAAGATTTTTTTATTTATAATAAATAAAATCAATTGCATGAGAGTAGGCCTAAAATAGAAAAGAAGGATAAAAAAATAGTGAGTTTTGTTGCGTACGACAAACTCACTTTACGCGCTCTGCAGAAATTCTAAGCGAATTTGGAGCAAAACTTGACTTCGCGACCTTCGAGATCAGGGGAAGAGATGGCAAGTGAAGACACGGCACCTGAAATCACCTCCGTCAGCTCTCAAGACGCCAACAATAGCAACCTCGCTTGGCGCATGCGCCAATTGCCCAGCACGAAAGAACTTTCCAAAAGCCTTCATCCTCCCGAAGACTTCGAAGAAGAAGAAGTGTTCGATTCAAGTTCACGTTCACGTTCCATCGAATCAGACTCCTCGAGCCAACCCAAACTTTCCCAACTTCGGTCCAAGGGACGATTCACGCTCTCTATAAGCCCCGCCCCTTCACGTCGAAGTACTCGCGCATCACGTCAGCGATCAGGGGAAGAGATGGCAAGTGAAGACACGGCACCTGAAGTCACGTCTGTCAGCTCTCAAGATGCTAATAGTACAAACCTCATTCCGCGCATGCGCCAAATGGGCGGCAGACAAGCAATTTCCAAAAGTTCTCATCCTCCCGAAGTCGAAAAAGTCGATGTTGTCGTCGAATCGGACTTGTCCAGCGAACCGAAATCTTCCCAAAGTCAGTCCAACAAACGATTCACGCTCTCTAAAACCCCCGTCCCCGCCCCTGCGCGCCGAAGCACTCGCGCATCGGTTCTGCGCTCGAATGAAGCGTCACCGGTCTTGTTGTCGAATCGAAAGATTCGCGAAACCAAGACGATCACCGAGAGTCCTACAACTTCGGAATCGGGTGGCAGAATCCCGAGGTTTGGAAATCTAATTTATTTTGCATTTTTTTTTTTTGTAAATTAAAAGGATGATTTAGGATTTGGAGAGTTCATTTGTATGCAATTTGTATGTAATTTTTGTACAATAGGTGACGTGCTGCTCGGCTTTCTACCAGTGTGCCTTCATCACCCGCTCCCAGCTCGGAAGAAATCATTCCCGAAAGTCCTGTGAGGAAATCTACGCGAAATGTGTCGAGAAGAGGAAGAAAATGAATTTTTCAGAATTTTTTTTTTCGCATTTTTATATGGAAATTTCAGTTTAAAGTGAAGTTTTCCAAGGTTTTAGTTTCTTGCGGGTCGTAGCTTGTTAGACTTGTAGGAAGGTGCCAGATACAGATTGTTCCCACGTCACTACCAATGGCCAATAATCGAGGACTAAATCAATGAAACAGAAAAAATTAGTAAAATAAATAAATAAAATTATTTAATAAAAAAAAATTCTGAAAAGGATGTAAGTTTCAACAGGTTGTCCAGTTTCAAAATACAGATAGAAATGACAGAAATTGTGTCCTTTTGTTGCAAAACGTTATCGAAAAGAGAATGACGAAAGGGTGTCATTCGGGTTGCAAATTGGATTGCAAATGCATTAGGTTAGGTCAGATAAGCTTAAAGTTAGGTTAGCTTAAGTTAGTTAACGGTTCTCATCAACTTTCGTAAAGAATCGGTAAAACTTGTACTTTCACTTCATTGGCTGAAAAAACGAAAATTCGTTGTTCGAAATTGACACATTACTGTCAATTTTGATAGTAACATGATACTTTACACCCCTTTGTCACTAAATCCGGAGAACGTGGTAAGTGTAGGTTTTGGTGATTAAATAAGAATGCTCTAGTTTACTTGTTGGGACACGCCCCCATTGCTGTGGTAGTACTGTTGTACTTGTTCTTTTTGAAGCCTTTGCTTAAAGTGGGCGGGGCTTCTGATGCGGGAATGACGCAACGCTGGACAGGTTTGAGATCTTTATGCCACTTAATCAAGAAACCGTCCTGACCCGCTGTTAGCAATTGATACGCTTTCGGGTTAATTTGCATGAATCTTATTTGACTGACGACTTCGCTGTGGGTTTGAGGCGAAGGGAGGGCGTGGCTTACGAGAAAGTCTTCTTGGTTCAGATTCCATACATAGACATCGCCTACACGAACGTGTAGCAAAACATTTATATTATGATTACTATATAGGTAAGTTTTATGAATCCTTTTGAATTTCTTTGCACATTGTAACTTTTCATTGCAACTTTTACCGTAATAAGTAGCTCCTGCTGAGACTTCCTTGGAGTCTCGGAGTGTGTGTGGACGTGGCAAAGTCGCTCCACTGAAAATAGTCCTTACCTAAGTGATCGGTGTAAGAAATCTCAAATTTCAGCACCAATCTATAGTACCAAGTCTTTACATTGTAAATTGTGATCTTGAAAGGCGGATATCCAGTATCAAATTAGTTAATTTAAAATGTGAAAAACTACAAATCTCCCTGGCCAAAACTACTTTTCTTTCAAATTGACGGGCCTCAGGCCCACCCGTCTCCCACATCACCCGTTAAAAAGTGTTAAAAAGTGTTATTTACCTGTTGTACGTTAAGTGCGTTAAAGTTTTTACTGTTCTACCTTCATCTGTCCCTATCCAACCAAAGCTATACCCGATCAGCTTCAGTGACGTCATCACAGTATGGAAACGTCTGATCCACAACCTCCAACCGGTTCAACCTGCACTATAAACCAACCTGACAACATCGACCAAGAAAATGGCCAAAACATGGATACACATAATCCAAAGGTGATAACATGCGGAGGCTGCAATGAACCATTTGAGAAAGACCACGCGAGAGCCAAAACCTGCCCATCCTGCAGAAATGAAGCCGCAACCAAAAGAACCAGAACACACTCACCAGGAGGAACCGTTAGGGTTACACGAACTGGCTCATCTTCAGTTGAGAAAGCAAATGAGGATAAGTTCGAATACGTAGCAAACACCATCCAAAACATCCAAGAAAACCAAATGTTATTAATCCAAGAAGTGGCCAAGCTCACGGATACCATCCAGACACAAAGCACATGGATCCAGAATCTCGAAAAGGAGCTCAGTTCACTACAACACCAAAGAGAAAACACAATTTCCGATGAAGCTTCATGGACACAAGTCGTCAAACGTGCCCGAAAACCCCCAAGAATACCCGAAGTTGACGTCCCTACCCCCGCTAATGTAGGAGCCACCAACAGCAATGTTAACAAAGCTATCCCAAGGCCCCATCAAGAGTACGGATATGTACTGGTAATTCAACAGCAAGACGTCTCAAAACGGAACCTTACAGTGGCAAGGAGAGACCTGTTAACTCTTGTCGAACAAGATATAAAAGAGAAAAACCCCAGAGCTCCAACCCCTATCCTAGCCAACAAATCACCAGCTGGCAATCTGTTTCTAACCTTTAAAAATGCAAATGAAATGATGGAAACTGGAAATCTTTTAAAAGAAACTACACTTTCCCAACTCGGATCCGTAAAGACTGTCGCGAGACAACGTTACCGGAAGATAGTTATTCACCAACTTCCTCGCGACCTCGACCTGAACACTATTTGTACCCATATGTCAGAGAAAAACTCAGCTCTCGGCGTACATTTTGTAGCAGACCAAGCTAAATGGCTGAACCCGAGCAGCACGAAAAAGTTTGGATCAATCTGGTACTTCTGCTCAACAACGGAGGAAAAAAGCAAACTTCTCAACGTAGCAGCGCTCCTCGCCTTTAACAGGGTTGTACAGATCGAAGACGTGAGACATTCACCTCTAATCCAATGTTTTAATTGCCTCGCTTTTGGACACATTGCCTCAGCTTGCAAACGCCTAATCCCCACCTGCGCAAAATGCGCATCAGCAGAGCACTCAACGAACACCTGCCACGTCAAAGAACTGAAATGTGCGAACTGCCGCGGCAAACACGAAGCCTTTGACCGTTCATGCCCAGCTAGAATTGCTGCTCTCGAAAAACTGACAAATAACCCGACGGCAACACCAACGACATCGTCACAAACATGAAACGCACGACTAGAAGTGACGCTCAACAAACAACTGACGTAAACCAACCTGACCAACAACGAAACAACGGAGGAATTAGCATCATCTTTCATAACATAAGGAAAAGCTTTTTCCAACTTACAGAGACTCTGAGAGAAGCAAACATCCAAGAAGCGAAAGCAGTCTTCATACTAGAACCACCTACAAAGATGTCGAATCAATCTCAACAGGGCTTTGACCTAATTATGCCTCCGACGGAGTATAAAGGGGTGGTCTGTTTCAAGAGACCAAATACGTTCCATTTTCAAATCCAATCAGTACAAGAATTGTACTCCATCTCAAAAATACAACCGGAGAGTCTACCTTCCATAACACTTGTATGCATCTACAGAAGGCAAACCAATGATACACTCAAACTACTCACCGAGATATGGCACCAGTTGAACGACACCACCTCTCCCATCATCCTATGCGGCGACTTTAACGCACATCACTGGTATTGGGAAAACAAACCTCCAGACGGACCGGGTTCACAGTTATACGATTTTGTCACGGAGAAAAACATGGTCTTTGTAAACGAATGGAACACTCCAACCTTTCAAAATGAAAGAGGAGATTCCTCAACAATAGACCTCGTCTTTGCCTCACCGAAGATCGCAGAATGCATGCAAATGATACCCCTAAATAAAAACTCTTTCCCCAACTCGTCGGATCACAACGCTTTCTCCTTACGGATACATACACCTGTTAAAGAATTCTCCCCGCCATTTTGGAACTACAAGAAAGCCGATTGGAAATCACTTAATGAAGACCTATCCAATAAATTAAATGAAATGGAAAAGACACTGACACAACTCAACTCTACCGAGCAACTTGATAATGCAGTTGGCCGTCTATCCGCTATTCTCGTAGACACCGCTTCAACGTTTATCCCAAAAATAAATTTATCGAACAAAAAAAATCCTTGGTGGAATTCTACACTCAAATCCTTAAAGAAAGATGTAGCTAAGAAACTAAGAACGTACCGCTCCTACCCAAATGCTAACAACGATAGACTCTGGAAGGACGCTAGAAACGAATACACTAGTCAATGCCGAAAAGCCAGGGAGAGATACTGGGAAGACAAAATATCCACCTCAGACACAAAGTTACTATGGAACTTAGACAGGAAAGCACGGAAAACTACCACAAATAGCTCACTTGACCTCCTCCTCGACTCAAACCGGAAAACTTTCCAAAACGAAACGGAAAAACTAAATCACCTCGCAGTGAAACTACTTGAAGCAGACCTTAGCCCACCCATAAACAACAAACCAAGGAGGATGCAACCAGATGTAAGTAAACGGCCGAAATGCAGACATGAAGTTCAGCACAAAATTTCACACGCTGAAATTACAACTATTGTTGACCACCTCCCACCCCTAAAAGCACCCGGCACAGACCTTATACAACCAACTCTTATAGAAAACACGTGGAAATCGATTGGACCTTATATAACTGGATTTTTCAACGCAAGTGTAAAGCTAAAACACTTCCCAACCCCCTGGAAAACCGCTAAGATCTTCCCCATCCCAAAACCCGGTAAAACGGACTACTCTACCTATAAGAGTTTTAGACCAATTGCCCTTCTATCGTGCCTGGGAAAAATACTGGAAAAAATCATAGCAAACAGGATTATAACCCACCTCGAAAACAATAACTTACTATCCTCAAATCAATCGGCCTTTCGCACAAAGAAGTCAACAACAAACTCGCTAATCACGCTGTCGGACAAAATCCTAAACGGCTTCGACAAAACGAAAGTGACATCTGCTCTCCTTCTAGACATCGAAGGAGCTTTCAACAATGTTCTACACGGAAAACTCCTCCAGAAAATGAGAAAGAAAAGATTCCCAACCTACATGTCTGAATGGGTACGAAGCTTTCTTGAGAACCGTTCAGGCTTCGTAATAAACGGCCCATCTTTCAGTGATACCTTCATCATGCTTAAAAGTGTACCACATGGCTCTCCCCTCTCCCCAATACTCTTTCTCCTCTATATAGACGACGCACTCCACCTGCTCAAACAAAAACGTATCACCACAATATCACGACCTGCTCGTTGCGGTGACAGGCTCATCTAGCAAGATCAACGTTAAAATTCTTCAAAATGCCCTTAAAACGTTGGAAAAATGGAGTAAGAATCTAGGCTTTATTTTCTCAAAAAGCAAGACGCAACTCATACACTTCTCAAAGAAAAGAACTGACGAAACTACTGCCTTAACCTGGAATGAGGATGTTATACGCCCCAAAGACAGCGTTCGCTATCTTGGCCTAATTTTCGACACGAACTTAAACTGGTCAAAACAAGCTGCTCATCTTGCCTCAAAAGGGCATCACACAATTAGCAGACTACGCAAATTAATCACCTTCCTACCAACTATTAAAGTCAACCAACTAAGAACGCTGGTCCTGAGCCTCCTCTACTCGACAATTCTGTACGGTCTTCCAGCCTGGTCTAACACTAAGCTATCCTCCCTTGCCCCTGTACGAACACTACATAGACAAGCCCTGCTTCTTATTACCGATGCACTCAAAACTACCCCCACTTCAGCTCTTGAAGTTGAAACAGGCATTCCTCCTTTAAACCTCCTCTCGCTCGAAAGAACTCTAAGATTCAGCCACAACAACTCGACTATCCCAAACGCGTTCGCACCGAAACACAAACGTTACGCCTCATGTTCATTCTTAATAGAGTCACTAAAAAATAACAACCTGCTCACCGATAAGTACCAAGACATGAAGAAAAGTATAAAGCATCTGATTTTGCAGAAATGGCAAGAAGAATGGTCTACCTCTGCCTCCCCCTTCCGCGATCTACGGGTATCTCCAACGCTACAACCTATCTGCAAACTTGACCAAGACAGACAGACAGACGGACTACACTTATCAGACTTAGAACCTTACATTTCCCGACAAAATCATTCCTCTACCGCATTAAAAAGACACAAGACCCAAATTGCACCTGTAACAACCACTCGAAACAAGACCTCAGACACATGTTTTTCCACTGCAGACTCTTAAATAGATGCAGAGCTATTTTGCTAAGAGACTTATCAAAACTTCGACCCCACTTTAACCCACAGACTATACTCACAAACCCAACCGCTTACAAAGCAATAAATACTTTCGCCATCTCGGCTCTAACAACCCTACATCCCAACTAACCCACTAACCAGAAGTGACGCTGACTTCTCCCTGTCGTACGAGTTATCTGACTTTTTTAGAATAAGGAAAGAAGCTATTACCATATCTTTGCTATACTATGGCTACGCTCTCCTTTCGAGGAATAGCGTAAATGAATGTATGTTTGTAAAATTGTTCACTGATTACTTAACTTCAGACCCAATAAATAGGCGGCAACGAGCAGTGCTCATGCTGAGATAATTTTAAAAAAAAAAAAAAAAAAAAAGTAGCTCCTGCTAATGTGGTGGGTTCTAGGGGATGGAATGCTAGAGCAGTCACACAACCATTCGTGGCGATTAGGTGATGTGGTTTAGACACGTCAAGGCGAGATCTAGGGTGAGAAAAGGAGAAGTTAAAGGGATTTTTTTATGGGAATTGTTTACTTGTTGGGGTACCAAATGCAGATTCCGGTTTCATGCGAACACCAGCTAGTGTGGAAAGAATGACCATAGTCTGCTGCTATGGCAGTTCCTGTGCAGTTCCATTGTAAGGCCATTATGGCCATTTGGGGGAAATTGGACGCTTGGAGTTGGTGAAGAACTTGGGATTCTTCGTCGGACTCGCTGTAAGTCAGTAATTCGTAGCCATCGAAGGCTCGACTGACTTGGTTTTCGATTCAGGCTTCTTCAATAAGAGGAGAGGCTTTCTGAAGGAAAGCTAGGACACGGAACATGTTCGTTTCCTGGTCAGTTAACTCTGTAATTGTGTCGACCAGCTCGGACGTTTGAATCTGTAAAAACAATCATTAATGTACACCAATTCTTTCCAAATGAACAGAAAACGGATAGTACCTCTACATTATGGGTTGGGAATGGTTCAGTGGACTTGTCGGCTGTCGTTGACAGACTGCATTGCGTTTCAATTACTTTAAACGTCCTAAAACAATGAAATTAAGGAATTAATTTTAAAATTCCCGCGTGATTTTGCTTCAGTCAAAAAGTCTTGTTTTGAATTTACTTGTCCTCGTAGCGATTCGGTAAGAAGGAAATTACACTTGTTTTAGAATCCGTGAACATTCTGCGATTTTTTTTTACGAATTTAGAGATAGGATAGGTTAATTTATTCGTTTGTTTTGTTGTAGCATAGGTTGCCATGGTGGGATAGGGAATACGGAGGAAGACATTAGGCTCCACCTATTGACCAATCAGGACGCCGAGACTGAATCGGCTGCCCAGACTACGCCACCGCCGGCTCCGTCAAATACCAGGGCGAGTAACACGAAGGTTTGAATCTGCTGTACTGCTGGCACTCGTAATCCTGAAGAGGAAAGAGCAGTTTGCTTCTGGTCGAATTCCAGTTGTGGATTTTATCTTTTTTTAGAATTTTACGATTTACTCCTGAACTCCTGAACGAATTTTACGATTTACGGCTCAACTAGCACACAAATAGTCATTTATCTAGTGACATTTCTCAAGTAACTAGCGCGGGATTTTAAAATGTCGTCCAGACTGTCAAATATGGACCTGTAAGTACATTATTTCCTTAAAAAAATTCGATGTCATCGGTTACAAGTATTTGGTGGGGGCAAAAACCCTTGCTGTCACGTCGTGTTTTTCCAACTTCTAGTTTTACCCCTGGGTTTTCTACAAGGCTGAAGGTTGAAATACGTTTGTGTTCTTTCCTTTTTTTAGGAATTCGACGATTCAGAATATTTTAGTGGAAGCCCAGTTGGAGCTTTCAAAAAATCTTACGAAATTGTGCTCGTCATGGATGCGAGTGGGGTTTGAAGGTGAAGGCTTGATGAGTAGGAAGAGCGCTGTTAACCGCACAATCCGGGTAAAACCTTGCAGATTCATTAGTATCACTTATTTAATTTCCGCTTATTTATTTGTAGCAAACCATTGAAGCTATTGTGTACCAAGCAGACGAATATGAACAATGCAAGATTGCTTCGGTGGAGAAATATCGTCAAGAATACCACGTTTTAGCAAAAGTAGCGACTCAATTAAAAAACCGCTCTCTAATTAAGCTTCATTTTGCATATTTTGGTTAGGAACTGGGCGTCAAAGTCATGGTACCTGAGCAAGACCAAGGTTTACTTCAATTGGAGCAAGAGTTGAAGGAAGCAGTACTCTCTTTACGCGAAGCCAAGGAAAAGCGGATGTCCGAGCTGCGAGGATTATGCAAAGAAGTAATTTTCATGGTTAAGTTCAACTTTAGTTCTAATGCTAGTCTACTCTTTAGGATGCCAAAGTCTGCGTACGTCTAGCCATTGCAACTATGCCCGTGGATAAAGATAAACTGCCATCACAAGAAGAAATAGACGCGTTGAAGAACCATATTAAGGAAGTCTCAGCGGAATTGGTAAATAAATAAGAATTATTTGCGGTTTATTGCAGCAAAATTAAATATGTTCTGTTTTTACTGCTCTTAGAGGACAAGCGCGAGGCGAGGTTCTTGGAGTTTCGTGAACGTATTGTGAATTTCCTCACTCAGTTGGATGCTGTATCTGATTCTTCGTTGGAAGTGTCCACCGTTTGTGAACCGGTTGATAAATTCACTTTCTCTGACGAAAATATGGCAGCAGTTAAGGTAACTAACACGTTTAATAGCCAATAATCTTGCCACTGAATTGCATTCATCTGCATTGTGCATTAATTGTAATTTTCTGACGCTAGAAATACTACCGGAGCTTGGAACAACGCGTGGAAAAGCAGAAAGAACGCAAAGCTCAGCTTGTCAATGAAGTCAACTCACTTTGGAAGCGTCTGGACGTAACTGTACAGCCCCAAACGGATTTTACACAAACTTACGATGGTTTGAAAGCTTCTGACATGAAAGCGGTAAGATATCACCGAGTTCTTGTACCAAATTGAGGCTTAATTATGACCTTTTTTACTTTTTTTCAGTGGGAAGAGGAGCTAGAGCGATGCAAGCAGTTAAAGCGGCAGAATCTTCAAGTCTTCGTCGAACGCGTACGTGAAGAATTGGAAAACTACTGGGATAGGTGCATGGTTGGGGCACATGCGCGTAGCTTGTTTGCACCAATGAAATCTGACGATTTTAGTGAAAATTTGCTCGAATTGCACGAGCTAGAAGTCAGCAAGTACCAGAGTCTTTACGGGGCACATAAGGAGATCTTTTTGAAAGTAATTGTTGAACTTTGTTTATCTCAGTTGGCGAGAAAATAGGCATTTATTTCATGATTTTTTATGATTTCTCTTAGGTGAAACGTCGCGAAGATCTGTTTAACCGTATGCTGGACCTAGAGGCAAGGGCCAAAAACCCTGATAGGCTGTTTGGGAACCGCGGTTGTGCCTTACCCTTACTACTCGAAGAGAAGGAACGAAAGAAGATTCTGAAAGATTTACTCAAAGCGGAAGAAGAACTGGAAGTTATGCTGCACGATTACGAACAAAGTTATGGCCAGATCTTGGTTATATTTGATGCCAACTACAGCGAGCTGATCAAGGAGCAGTGGGCCAAGCACGAGTCCGAAAAGGAAATTGAGAAGCAACAGAGGGTAATTACTACTTTTTATAATTAAATTAATTTTTAAAATAGTTCAATTAAATTAATTAAATTTGTGCATACTTAATTAGCAATTAAATTAAATTATTTACTTTAGTTATGTATTTAATTACCTTCATTTTTATTTGTTTATATTAAGGCAAAGGAGCGAATAAATTCACAGTTTGTGCGTGAAGGTAAGGCCAGCTCGCCCATTATACGTAAAGTGGGCACACTCCTATCATCCCACACTGCTTCTCACAAAATACGTGGTTTAAGTAAGCAATGTTTAATCATGTCCTCCACAGTATAGTGGTGAGTATCCCCGCCTGTCAAGCGGGAGACCGGGGTTCGATTCCCCGTCGGGGAAATATATTTTTATCCTTTTTTTTCCTTTTTATTTTTAAACTATTTTGAATCTCTACAGTAGGAGCCTAGTTGGAACTAATATAATCCTCTAATAGGAACTTGACATAGTTTTTCTAGTTAATCAGCTTTAATATTAGTTTGATCATTTTCAGTCATATTAATTCATCCTTGCTCTTCACGCCATCTGTTTTTCGCTACGGCAATTGAAAGCATGTCCTCGATAGTATAGTGATGGCAGCATATCACTCATTCATTCCAGTGAGTATCCCCGCCTGTCACGCGGGAGACCGGGGTTCGATTCCCCGTCGGGGAGACTTTTTTTTTCTTTTTTTCCCTCCTTTTTTAGCAAGTTAATATTTTAATTATTTAGTTTAGGAAATCTCTAAAAATTCACTATGCATAATCAAGACTTAAACAATAAATCCAAGTACAAATAACCTTAATTTCTGTTTTCTTTTTCGTTCTAGACCCCAGTTTCTAGTCTTGTTCGCCAAGGTACCACTCTTCGCCACGCCTCCCGTAAAGTCTTTCAAGAGCATGTCACCAACGTGCAGTCTAATGATCCGTGTACTCCACCAAATGAAGATACCACCGTTGCTAGCGTTGTCTTAGCCCTGGCCAAGACTCCTTCTGGATTACCTGTTGTTTGAAGTGTTTTGGGTGTAATTTTCGTAAAGATTCGTGCCGATTCCACTGTGATATTTAATCCATTGATAAGTAATACTTGTACATACTCTGAGCTCCGAATGAATATGGAATATATCACAACTCAACTATTAAGCAACTTATGAGAACTACATTCCTAGAAGTATTGCTTCAGATCGTTGGTATTTTCAATTGCAGTCCATCATGAATCATTTGGGGACATTTACTGGGTCCTCCAGCTCGGAGTAAAGCAGGTTTCCACGTTTTAAGAGTTTGGTTTTCGATTTAGGAGACCTTCAAAACGTTTTCGGAGTTTTCAGAGTTTTCCATGTTGTATATAGTAAATTTTGGGATATAAAAAGGGAGGCAACTGTACGATAGGTCAGTTTAAAAAGCAAAATGGTGAGCTCCACTTGTGAAGTTTTGTATCTTTGTGCGAATTTTACGTTTCAACCGTAACCACAGAACTACTCTGTAACCGCCTTTAGGAGCCCATACGTTTGTTACACGTGCCACAAAGAGATACAATTGTAACCGACTTTGCAGGGTGTACGAGGCTACAGTCAAGTTTCGAACCCCTTGCATCAGATGTTATAAGTGTCAAAGATTTGGACATATCAGCTCTGTCTGCGAGGCAAGGGATAGAACAAGAAAGAGGGAAAGGCGCCAACATGTGCAAACTGTAATAAGCAACATACTGCCCAAGTAGCACATGTTGGTCGAAAAATGGTTGAAGTGACGTCGGCGACGTCAAATTCTGACGTCACTTGAGTTACGTCAAATCGCCTAAAAATTTGACGTCTTATCGACAACTCCCGAACGTCGAAATTTGACGTCTAAACTCTTGTCGCTGGCAGGTAGAAGTGACGTTGAAAGTAGTCGTCACTCTGCGACGTCAAATACCCTAGAAATTCGACGTCACGTACACTTCTTTTGGACGTCGAATTTGATGTCGAAATTGACGTCGCTGGGAGGTTGAGGTGACGTTGCACAGAGCCAGCATTCATGAGCTGGTTCTGGCTATATAGCTTGCAGGTTGAGGCGACGTCGCAAAGAGCCTATTTCTGCGCCCCGGTTAGGTAAAATGCCTGGTCTTGGGAGAATTTCTATTTGGTGACTCTAGACCTAGAGTCACCAAATAGAAATTCTAGATCTAGAGTCACCAAATAGAAATTCTCCCAGGACCAGATATTTTATCCGGGGCGCAGAAACAGGCTCTTTTTCGACGTCGCCTCGACCTGCAAGCGACGTCAATATAGGCGATCAAATTCGACTTAAAGTATGAGTCGACTCATACTTAAAGCCGACGCTTTCTGAAATGGGCATTCTTTAATAAAAATAAATGTTGAACTGCTGTTTAAATTTAAGAGGGATAATTTAGAAGAATTCTCATGGTCGCCCTTACGTATCATTTTATTTCGGTGGAGTCATACGTAAAAATTGACCATTAAATCTTGTACAAGTTTTTATTAATATATGACGTAAAACTAAGTTGTCTGTTCCGTTTATTTTTATTGCATATATATAATAACCAGACGACAGGTGAGCTGTCAACTAGGCTTTGGAAGTATCCGTATGAAACGTCTGATATTTTTGTCTACGTGAGTTGTTACCAGGATGTATAGTACACGGTAGATGGATGCAAGGTAGACGGATGTACACGGTAGATGGCAATGACGTTAGTTCAAATTGGTATGAAGCGGGAATAGAAGAACAAACAGGAGCAGGGGCTTGTGACGCAAGGTAAGGGAAGTAGTTACCGTAAAACTTTAACTGCCATATCGCAATACGTGCTCCTTGTGGAAACTCTTGTGCTCTGTCTCGTACTTAACTCCCAAAATTCGTTGCAGTGTAGTGAATAGCAAATTCGTTGCAGTGTAGTGAATAGCAAAATCGTTGCAGTGAATTGCAAACATACAATTCAGGGAGGTACAGTATTTTTTATTTCTTAAGAAAAATACAGCAAAGCGTTAAGTTTTACGCAACTTAACACAATTTATTCACAGTTTTTCTTATTATTAATTAGGAAACATGGCGAAACGCACACTGAAGGAAGATGTTGGCCGACGGCAACTCTTAAGGAGAATGGCAGCGGAAGTGGACACCGAATTTTCCGAAACGACGGGCAGTTGCGAAATGCAACCGTCAAGTCATGAACTTAAGCCTTATTTTGAACAGTTACTGCATCAAGGCGAAAGGCACCCGTCACATGGACCATCGACAGTGCCTTGTTTACAAACCGTGACAAGTCTTAAGCTTGCTTGCGAGCAGGGCTGTGCCACCTTGTCTGATAGCTACTTCCCACATACCGAGGATACCAACGCGGAGGTATTTGTTGAGCTCGAATTCGAACATAGTGAAGTAGATGACGATGATTCGGACGAGTGTGACGAGTATAGTGAACTTTGCTTTCGAGAAGTTTTTGGACAAACTCCTGTTGGAGAATGTGAAATTGAAGATGAAAGTGACAGTGAAAAACCATCTGAAGAACAGTTGGTGGTGACCTTAAAACTTGCCAACTGGGCAAGAGAATGTGGTGTACCTCGTACACATGTAAGCAAATTACTTAAGACACTGCGAGAAGTTCCAAGCTTGACATTTTTGCCTGCCGATTATAGATCTTTATTGAAAACAATCCGCCGAGTTGAGATTGCGGAGCTCGCGCCAGGGAAGTATTACGATTTTAAGCTGATACCTGGATTGACTCGCGCTATGAAGAGGCTTCCGTCTTCTGATATTCCAGCGACGCTTCTCCTTCATGTCAACGTGGATGGTCTACCGATGGCCAAAAGCTCAAGTGACTGTTTTTGGCCAATTTTAGTGAAGGTTTTCAATGTACCTATCTTAAAACCTTTCGTATGTGGCTTGTACTCAGGACAAGGAAAGCCCAGTAATTTTAATGATTTTCTTACACCTTTCGTCGAGGAAGCATGCCTTTTGGAAAGGGAGGGGTTTTGCTTTGAGGGTTTAAAAATAAGGGTTAAAGTCCACGCTTTTATTTGTGACGCTCCCGCGTCTGCCTTGGTTAAAGGGGTCACGTCACATGGAGGTTATTCCTTATGTCAAAAATGTATCACAACAGGGGTGTACATAGAAGAGAAGCCAGTTAATGGGAGGGTTATACTTGAAGATCTTAACGCGCAAAAAAGGACAGATGCCTCGTTCCGTGCGCGTTTAGAGGCAGATCCAAGTAAACCACATCACAATCGCGACATTAATGTAGTGGAGGACTTAAGCACGGACATGATTTTAGGTTTCCCACGTGAATCCCTTCACTTGCTTGACTTAGGGATTACGAAAAGGTTACTTTGTTTTTTAACACGAAGCGTTAGTAGTCCAGCTAACCTTCCCAAGAAATCCATCAATGAACTTGCGGCTCGCCTAAAGTCTATACAACCTCATGTTCCAGTAGAATTTTCGAGAAAACCCAGAGGACTAGATGAGTTGAAGCGCTGGAAAGCGACAGAGTTTAGAATGTTTAGAGATTACATAGCTGTGGCTGTCTTTAAAGATGTTATCCCCGAAAATCTCTACCGCCATTTTTTGTCATTCTCGGTCGGTGTTAGATTACTTTCGCGTCACGAGACCAGCCGCATGCCAGGAACTTTCGCTTTTTGTCGAGATTTGTTTAAAAAATTCATAGAAGAATCTTCAGTGCTTTACGGCAGGCATGTTTTGTCTTACAACAGTCACGGCCTGATTCATCTTGTAGATGACGTGGAAAATTTTGGCCCCATTCCCCTTTGGAGTGGATACTGGGCCGAGAATTATCTACAAGTGATAAAAAATTTAGTAAAGACCAAAATGTCTATGCTTGAGCAAGTTGTTAAACGACTGCATGAGCTTGAAAGTCACGGTGTCAAGAAAATAGTGCCAGTTAAAAGTCCAGTCCTTCTACAAATGCATTCCAGTGGGCCTGTATGGCCACCGGGTAACCAAGGACAACAGTTCGGGAAGGTTGTATGCGATCGTTTTGAGTTGCACCGAAAAGAACCGAATAATGTCGTATTCTTGAAAGACACATCAGTTTTCTGCGTAGAAAATATTATAAAAAGACCCGACGAAAGAATTTTTATTATTGGAAGGAATTTTTACTTCGTGTAGTGATTGCTTTGAATTTCCTGTTCCCTCTCAAAGCATCGATACCTTGTTGGTCAGTCATTTATCTAATCAATTGAAATGCTACCCACTCGAAGCTGTTAAATGGAAAGGATTCAAACTTCCTTTTTTCGGACGAGACGGTTCGTGGATTGTTTCTCCACTTTCATATGAGTTTAGGGGTTTTTTTTCATAATGTATGTTGTGCATTTTAGTTTGTTTTTATAGACGAACTACGAAGTCGCCGCCGTAGCGACACATTATCATCTTCAGCGTTATTTCTAGAAATAACTAATTATATACATTTATGATTAGCAAACGTTGTATAGCTAAAACCTGCTATTTGTGCTTATGTGAGGAATTTGTGGAGTACATTCTGATTAAAGTGCTCATGAGATGATCTGTCCCCAAAATCCAATACTTCTATTGATTGGGATATTTTTGCTGCGTAATTTTTCCGATAATCTTTTACTCCCTGTATAAAAAGTCCGGCATTCTAGAATTATGTGCTCAACTTTTTGCTCTTTCTGTGTTAGGATTTGCTCTTTATTTTCCTAGGTTCCGTGAATTGCTCTTTCTGGGTTACATGAATTTTGGCTTCCCCTCTAATGTATGTTGGGTTCTCGAGTTCTGTCCTCGGTGGTGCTTCCAAACGCATAAGGTCTGGAGCCGTGGGAACACGTCGTGGAAAGAACGACTCCTTATTGCGAGTTGACTCGTCGAGTCGGTAAAGCTTTAACCGGTGAAACACTGCACTATATACGATACAGCGCATAAAAAAAAAAATTCAACTGGGAAGTTCAACCTTCACTTTGTCGTCACTTTCATGGTTTCATTTTAAGTCGAACTGTGCTTCGTTGTGGTCCTAAAAATTCCCTTCGAAGTAAGAAATATTTTGCACGGTATATATTATTATTCATTAATTTGTTTCTAGATTTTGGCTTTTAAAGTGGTTAAATTGATTATGGGTGGCACAATGAGTGGACCCCTAGTGGTGCCAAAAAATTGGGTTTATGATACGAGATGCTATTATCCCAAGTTGCAAGACAAAAGACTTGAAATGGCCGTTACCACGGGAGAAAGTCCACAGTTCAATTGGCCGAATTATGAGTTTAACCTTGTTTCCACCCACGGTAAGCCTTTCGAAGCCTTCTGTGTAAGTTACTAAGTTTTATTTGTTTGAATTTAGACACCTATCCAGTTGCTGCAGCGAAAGTGCAGACTGGAAAAGGTAAGAGAATCAAATTTAACAAACGGGCCTATACGCCTAGCGAGGCCGAAGATTTGGCGAGTATTCCACTGCATTCAGGTAGATACTCAGTTTTGAAATATCAATAACATTTCTTATCTTTGCAGAACAATGTTCAGCAAATGATGCTGATGGTCCATCGACAAGCAGCATTATAGCAGCTAGTAACGTTTCTGGTCTAGCTGATGACGAGTTTGACCTTATTGTGTCAACACAGGGTAAGAAAGTTAGTAAAAACCTGAAATATCAATAATATTTTCGTATCTTCAGCCAATAATGATGCTGGACCATCGAAGCGCAACAATAATGAAGCAGCTATTATTAACGTGTCTGATCCAGATGATTTCGAGTTTGACCTTATTGTGTCAACAGAGGGTAAGAAAGCCAGTAAAACCCTAAAATATCAATAACGTTTTCGTATCTTCAGCCAATGCCAATGATCTTCAGCCAAATCGTCACCGAGGATCTTTGGGGAGTGAAGTCACCGAGGACGAAGCAGACCTCATCAGCATAGGACGCAGCATCGGCTGTAGCCCGAAAACTAGAGATGCTGGACATGGTAACAATTTTATATTGTAGACTCGACTTATTGATCTAATTTGCATTTTTTCCCTTTAGAAAGCAGTCATGGAGTTAAAAAAAAAATATGACTTTAATGAATGCCATTATGTACAAACTTGACCAGCATGGCAAAATGCTAACACAATTAACAAACCAAAACAGATCATCAGAGACCAACAATTTCGATCTTTCCCCGGCAAATACAATTGAGGAGCTGCACGAGCTAGAGAGACGTTTGGATGACTCTACGCTACAAAATTCCTTTGTAAGTTTATTATTATTCTAATATTTATAAAAAAATTATAGGCTGATATTTTCTTTCAGTTCTCTTTTATAGCCACCATTGGCGGAAACAATAAAAAAGATGCGGTGAAAAACGCCTGGCTCGCAGTTGCTACCGATACTGTTTGGAGTCAGTTTAACTGGGAAGGCAGGAAGCACGCTGGGCGTGCCCACAACAAGCCAGGGATTAGAACATCCATTATTGTTAAGTTAATTAGAAGTAAGTTTTGCTTATTTAATAAATTAACAGTATTACTGATGTAAATTTTTTACAGGAGGATTGAACCAGGGAAGATTTCCTGACATGGACAAGGAAAGCTTCAAAAAATTATCGTGTTTGTTTCTCAAGCACGCTCCAAAGCGAGTGAAGGCAGTACGTGGAGCTCTTCAAGACCACAGTGATTCCTCAGAAGACTAGTGCCAAGAAAAAGGGAAGAAAAAGTCTTGCTAGGAAAGAGCCTTTACAATTGAGGGAAATTCAGTTGCGGACAAAGAGTTAAAGCAACAAAATTAAAACTTGAGCTCAATCTAAACAACGGGTCGCCTACATTTACTATTTTCCAAGGCTTTTCCTTCCCTAAATATCTTCTTTTTGCAGTGTATAGAAAGGTTTCCATACAACCGAAGGCTCTTGAAAGAAGTGGATTTTGGATGGTTAGATTAATACACAATTTATATTACTAAGCTTTATAATGCATTTTTTAAACGATACAATAAACCACGTCGATATAACGTCGCAAAAAGACGTGGCTTTCACGTCGCCTTGGTACGTTACCAAACCGTCGAATAATGACGTTGCCGTGACATCATAAATAGACGTTGTCAGAACGTTAATTGTTGACGTTGCTAGGTTGTCATATTTGAACGTCGAAAGCGATTGACAATTGGCTGTCGCCCTAATGTCGCTGAGACGTCTCAGTGTGACGTCATTACGTCAGAAACCGACGTCTTTTCCACGTACTTGTGCTACTGGGATGTAACAGTAGATCCCAAAAATGCCCTGTGCGCCTTCCAGAGAATTACCGGCTTTTGCGTGTAAGAGAAATTAAGGGACAACTGACACGGTTTCTCCATATGAAAGAATGTAACACTTTTGAGCTCACATGATCTCCGAAAGACCTCCAATACGCATAACTATATCGTTTTTAGCAAGTTTGACTCTTTTATAATAGTAGTTGATCTCAAAAAACGCCCTTGGAACCTTACAGGGTTGGCGGGCTTTTGCGTATAGGACAAAGGGAACAGTGACACAGATTCCCCGATCTCAAAGAAATGAACTTTTTTAGGCTCATATGTATCGAAAAGGCCTCCAATACGCAAAACTATATCGTTTTCAGCAAGTTACAAGTTTGACTCTTTTATAATAGTAATTGATCTCAAAAAACGCCCTTGGAACCTTACAGGGTTGGCGGGCTTTTGCGTATAGGACAAAGGGAACAGTGACACAGATTCCCCGATCTCAACGAAATTAACTTTTTTAGGCTCATATGTACTGTCGTGCATCAACGAGAATTATTACCCTGGAATTGCCACCATTTTCAGAGTATTGGCAACGCTGCCCGTTAGCGTTGCAACCGTAGAACGTTCATTCAGTGCCCTTCGCCGCATCAAGACTTACTTGCGGAACACAACGGGACAAACAAGACTAACTGGCCTTGCGTTGCTCAACGTGCATCAGGATATTGATATTGATGTAAAAAAATTAATGAGTGATTTTGACCCATGTAATGATAGACGTTTAAGTTTTTAAGCTGTAATAAAACGAGCATGTATGCTACATATTACTTTTTGTTTCTAAAAAACTGGTGAGGGCCCCAGAAAGGGATTTTGACGATTTTGCGTACCATCTGAAAATTCCTGGCTACGCCCCTGCCTTTGCAGTTGACACATTTGCGTACATTTGCTGTGCAGCTGCTGGTGTCATGCAATTCAGCGCAATTTGAGTGGTCGCTGCGGCAGTTTGCAGCCGTGTGTCCGTAGGCTTGACATTTGTAGCATTGAAGTACGGAAGAGCGCCTTGCTTCTTCAACCTGGACTAAACCGTTGAAGTCTAATAATTCTCCGCCGGCTAAGATCTTTTGTTTTTCAGCGACGGAGCTGCACGTGTAGATTACGGAGCCGTAAGCCTCTGTGCTCCGTGGGTTGAGTACTTTTACGTTGGTCGCTAAGAACTGGATTCCCAGGTCTGAGTTTGGGTTAGACAATTCGGCGCAAATTTGTTCCCTGGATTCGTCTTTGGGGAGTTAATGGAAACCAAGCGGAGGTCTGGTTGTCTGGTGACAACTTTGACAGGTCCTAGAAAGTTCAGGGATTTCGATTTGAAGGTAGGTTCAGCTTTGATTTTGTCCTCTTTGGTCTTACAGGTCAGGAGGAAGCGGTTTGTCTTCGTTTTCCTTGCAAGGATCGGTTTCGGTGCATCGTGATCTGCTTGTTGTAAATCTCGTTGGATGATTCGTAGCAGTTCTTTTTTGGGCAGAGATTTGCTTTTTTTCTCTGGGTCTAAATGTTCAAGTTAGATAGTTTCGTCTTGATTTGGTGGCGGCATGTTTTTCTTTTCGTTGGTTGGGGTTGAAGTTTGGTTTGGTTTGGTTTCTGGACAAGCGTACAGTTTGAGCCCAAGTTTTCTGTTGCTCATCACCAATAGATGGAGTCGGGTACGTTTTAATCTCTTTTCGTAGCTTTTGAACTTCCTTTGTGAGTTCGTCTACTTTCTGTGCCAAAGTTTGATTTTCATGTTGTGTTGCGGTTCTTTCGTTTCTTAGTTCTTATATTTCCGCGCGAAGGACTGCCATTTCATTCATCATTACTTCTTGGTTGTGTCTGATCGTTTTTGCAATCTCTAAAGGAAAGGATTCGGGTGTGAATCATCGAAGGACTGCGAACGAGTCCTATGGGCGGTGGGATCATTGCTGGATGAAGTTGATCTTTTTCTTCGAATGAGAGGCTTCTTGTGGCGGCATGTTTTGCAGTTTTTAGCCTGTGCGTGGTCTCTTCGAAAAGTTTGAAAGCAGGTTGCACAACAAAGAACATTTGGATCGTTTGGGTCGAGTTCACTTGCAACATCGTGAAAGTTTTGGGTTCCCCCACGGCTGGGCGAGTTCACAGGTGACCTGGTCGCCGCGCAAGCCATGGAGGGCCAATGTTTGAATGAAAATGACCTTTAATCAGGCACTAATGTTTTGAAACTTGTAACACTTGAAACCACACTAAATTCCCCATACATTGGGTATAAAAAAGGGGATTAACGTCACAGATGACACACGGAAATTTGTTTGAAAGTGGAGCGCGCCAAAAACAGTCTGGAGACAACAAATCCAAACCGAAGGCTGCCCAACGGCCCTTTTCAGGGCCAACAATTGCGTCCCGAAAGCTTACAACTCAAAATATGTGGCTATTTCTTGAGCATACTATTTTTAACCGTTTGTCATAAATTAGTTGAATTTTTAACCAGCGACCTAACCCCTCAAGCTGGGACTTCTAGCGTTGCTGCCCTTTTGTCCGATAAGCCGTCTGGACGGTGCAGGCTCTCGCTACACGTAACGACCGGAACAACGCTACAAGTATCGGTTAATGAGAAGCCCCTACCGCGGTACAGCGAGGAATGTTCCAAAGCAAAATGAAAAATACAGCCTGAAATCCTCAGATTCTAGTAGTTTACTTGCTTTTTATAAATGAGGGTGGATTAAAAATGATCTGATGAGCTAATAAACTTTCTTTTAGTTAGTTTGGGGTGACTGGTTATAAAGAAGAACTACTGTTGTCAACTATACTCAACAACACCCAAGGCTGTTTCCACTGCCAACTCAACACAGGGGTCGGGCTTAGTCAACTTGCGTCCCAATTGGCGTAAATACTACTAAATCGAGTTAAATAAACATAACACAAATATTTCAGTGTGAGAAGACGAAAAAGCCAACAGCACCCGGTGTTCCCAGGCGGTCACCCGTCCAAGCACTGACCGGGCACGACGCACCTTGACTTCCAGGAGTTTTTTTTTGTTTCTTTTCAGAATTCAATTGTATTGCAATTGTAAGCTGACTAATTTTGACTATACGAGGGTTACACATAATGGAAGTAAAATGCTCAACGCTTGCAGGTTACTTTCTGTGATACAGGGGGACGCATGGTCGCCTCATTTTTCCTAACAACTTGTCACTGTATTCGCGTTTGCCCATGGAACAACATTTATTGCCTGCGTTGTTGGCCTCTCTGATGAGTGTGTGAAAGTTGTTTTGAGTCAAATTTCGTGTTTTTATTCTAAAATATGTTGCCAAGTGTTGCCAGCGCCGGTTGTATCTTCCTTTGCATTTCTAAACGATGTTTCATTCTAGCTCTTATTTCGGCTACTGCATCATCACCCTTTTTTCTCGCTTTCCACAGATGGTATGCGTACTGGGCTATAAACCACACACCCACTTGGTGGTTCTCCTTTCCGGCCGCCTGAAAATCGAGCATGCATGCTCTCGACATGGGTGTATTCGGTAGTACCCGAGTTAGGACACTCTTTGCCCAATCATTGGCTGTTTGAAGCTTTCTGCACGAAAATGTGTGATAAATATCTTCTTTGCACTGGCATTGGTCGCATACGTCCGTCATTGATTGTCTACAACTTTTTAATCTTTCCGCGGTAGGGTGAATGTCGTGCACCTGATAAAATACATGACTTTTAACTTCCGAAGTTAAAACTTTACTGGTAAGGTTTTTCCATATCGTTGGGTAATCATTTTCTGCGTATTTAGTTACAATCTTGGGTGTTCTTAATTTTTTTGCCGTTAAAAATTGATACACTTCTTTTCTTGGGAAAGCTTGGTCGCGTTTCAAAAAATGTCCTAGACCAACCATAGTTGTGACCGCGTCTTTTAATGACATGGGTATGACTTCCGCCTTGGGCCCGTTTGGTGTTTGGTATATTTTACGCCATGGTATAGCTGTAAAATACGTTAAAATTCTTTTCGTAGCTCTGTCGGTCGATTGCGAGTCATTCCAAAGTTTCTGCAACTGGAAGCTTTACACTGACTCTCTAGGTCCACGAGGCCCAGTCCCCCGTCTGTACGTGCGTTTAAAATTTCTTCATAGGCTAATCTGTCTAGCCTACCGCCCCATAGAAAGGTCCCCACTTTTTGCTTCATCAGTTTTATGCAGGGCTTTGTAATTGTTAAAATTCTTGCCAGGTGATAAAAAAAAGTGGTAAAATATAAAGGTTGACGTAGCTTACTTTTTGATGAATGGACAAGAATCTTGTTTTCCAGACGTAGAATTTCTTGGTTTCATATTGTGCCATAATTTTTGAGTTATTGGAAATTGTTTCGGACATCTTTGGCTTGAAGATAATCCCTAGAATCTAATTTTGGCTAACTTGTCCGTAATGTTCCTCCCTGGAACCCAGTTTGATGCGGAACGATTACCTGCGTTAGATATGGCTTAATTCGCTCAGCGAGCAACTTTAATAAAATTTTGTAGTCTGGGTTTAGTAGTGCGATCGGTCTCCAGTTTTGTATGTTCTTTTTATCTCCTCCCTTCGCTAAATGTTTTACTAGGCTGTCATTGTCACCCTCTTTGAGTCCCCCTTGGAAAACCTCATTGGCTAAAAGAACCAGTAGTGGGGACAAAACCTCTGAAAAACTTGCATAAAATTCAACACTCAGCCCATCCGGCCCTGGGGACTTATTGCGAGGTAGTACATTTATTGCTGACCGAACTTCTCTCCACGTTATCGTTTGCTTTAAATGTCATCGTGGGATATTGCCATCTCTAGAAAGGATGTTCCAAACACTTCCGTCTCTTCTACTCTCTCTTCCGGTGTGTAGATGGTTTGGAAATGGTTTTCGAATAAAGCTCTCATGTCCTCTTCCTTGTAAAGGAGTTCCCCATCTGGTCTTCTCAAGCTTTTGAAAATGCTCTGGTTAGCTTTCCTTTTTTCTTCCAGTACGTGGGTCAGACTCGCTTGTTCACCCTTTTGTATACTTTCTATTCGGCTCTTGTATAATGCATCTTGTATTTGGCGTATTTCCATTTCTCTCAATTTTTGTCTATAGTATACAAAATCCCCCAACTCCCTGCATTGGCACTGACGTTCTCGCTTGCCTCATCGAAACAGCTCTTGTAAAAGGATCTTAGTGTATTCTGCTCAATTTTTATTTCTTGCTGGAGGCTCCTGGCAAATAACTGAATGTTTTTCTAAAATTATGCCAGCACCTTATGTATGGTTTCTTTGGATCCAATCGGGGAGTAAACTCTTGAGCTAGTTCCTTAACGTGCATGACGAAGCGCGGGTCGTTTAATATATCTTGGTTTAGGTGCCATCTATTGGGTCTTCGTCTTATTTCTTCTCTTGTTAGGTCTTCAAGAGTGCCTTTGAGTGTTACTACGACCGCTTTATGGTCCGATCCTACGAAAGTTGTGTGTTCTATTTTATTAAAGTTATTTTTCAAACCTTTGCCCAAATAAATTCTATCAAGTCTAGCTCCTCCTTTGGAATGGATGAATGTAAAGTCTGTCGTTAGCGCGTATTGAAGGCGATATGCGTCTACTAGCTCAAAACCGTTTATTGCACGCTTTAGGAAATCATTCATGCGCGGGGTAGTAGCGTCTTTTACGTCTATTACTACGTTAAAATCGCCCATTAAGACTGTGTGTATGCTTTCATTTTTAAGGTAAATTGGTAAAAATATGTTAAAAAGCTCATTTCTCTCGTCTGCTGGGTGATTCCCTGGGTGACCATAGTCATTTAATACGATACAGTTTTGAAAGACTGCTTGTAAGATTCTACCTGTCGTCGAGGTTTCAAAGCTTTTTAATTAAAATTCCTTTCTGTAGAGAATACCTATACATGGTTTCCAGGTCCCACATCACAAATAAGATTGAACCCATCAGGATTTGGGTTGAAATCCGTATTGACTTCCTGAAGGCACACTACATCTAGTTCATACTGTTCTATAAAGTTTGTCATCAGTTTTTTTTCATCGATTGTTTCAGTCCTCTGACATTTAAACTACATATTTTAATTTCTTCGTTTAAAGCTTCCATATTAGCGTGGGGTTCTGACTGCCCTCGTCGCAGCAGTTCTCTGTGATTTGGTAATTGGTATGTTCTTTTTTTGTACTTGTTGATCGTTTTACTGATAAAATTGGTTCTTTCTGCATTTGCTTCCTTTTCAACTTCTTTATTGGCCATCGATTTCACTGTGGTTTTTGAATTTTCATATTCATCTGTACGCATTCTTTTTAACGGAAGGTTGAGTCCTGATTTTTCCCTAACTTGTTGGTCAGTTGCTTTGGGTGCCCGGCTTGATGTCGCCAGGCTTGTGATTTCCTCGCTTTCGTTTGCATTTTGCTGCTCTGCTATCAAAATCCCTTCGCTTTCCCCGAGTCTCACGTCTCCTTCTTCTCCTAACGTTCCTAGTAACTGGAAACGATTCTGCACTACTAGAGCTGGCTCCTCGGCCTCCTCCTCTTCTGTTATCAGAAACGCTTCTGAATCCGGTACTTTGGTTGTGCTCTCCTGCACCTCCATGTCTTGTGTTACCGAAGGTTCTAACTCCAGAGTATTCGAATCTGTGTCTACCCCTGTTGGCTGGTCCTTCGACCCTTCATTCTCTTCTACTACGTTGCCAAGGGGTTCAAGAGTTGCCAATGTGCTATGCCCTTCTCCCACTGTTGGACTATCTGCGTTAGCACTGTTAACGGTTAAAGGCGGAAAATCTTCCTCGAATCGTTTTTGCTTGGATGCTAGTGAAATGCGCAGAACGACGCATTGGACGAATCGGTTTTTAGAAGAGAACGAGGTCGGAATAAATATATACGATGAGAAGTCGCTGATTTAAAACTAGTTCTTTATTCCCCACCCAAATCACCACTAGAAACAAATATACAAACCACACGGCCTAACCAATACTAAATTTCGAGTTGTGATCGTTTGTTCGAGTTCGGAGTTGCGACTATCTAGTTGTTGTCGTTGTCTAGTCGTTGGAATTGCCTAGTTGGTAAGCCAACGTTTCCATTCCGCTGAAAAGGCCAGGTCCGGTCCCAATAGGTTTGACTCTTGACGATTAGCCTGACCTTGGCCTTCCAGCCGGAACATAGCCGGCCCTGTTTTAGCTAACGCTGAAACATTGTCTTCACTTGCTTCCTCTAAGAGACACAATCTCACGGTTGGTCGTGTAGTTTCCCCGCGTGCCGTTTTGATTCTTGCCGCTCTTACAATCCCGTCTGCTCCGGTAATTGGCTGGATAACGCGTCCGATAGGCCATTGTCCTCGTGGTGTGTTGGGGTCGACTATCAAAACGAGGTCTCCTGTAGAAATATTTCGGGTTGGAGGTATCCATTTGCGTCGTTCGATGAGCATCGGTAGATACTCGCGCATCCACCTGCGCCAAAAATGATTTACTAAAACTTGAGCAATACGCCATCGACGTCGGTGTAAGAATGTGCTTTTATTCTCCCGCTTGTTTTTGAGTGCCCCACCTGTATTCTCCCGTAAACACTAGATGTCGCCCTCCACATGCATGAAGCCATGCATGTGTCTGATTAATCCATTATTGCCCAATACTGTGAACCCCCTTATTATGTACGAACCGCCCACACCAATGAAGTAATAGCTCAGCTTACTAGTTAATTGTTTTCCTGGTGACTTTCATCTTATCAATCAGGGCAGTCGGAATTTGCTTTTAGTAGTAGTCGGTGCTCGCTTTTAGCAGAGGGTATTAGAGTGTGTATGTACAAATACATCCGTGAACCAGAGTCTAAGTCCTTTTTCGGACTCTAACTTTACTCCGTGAGTCCTGATAACCACAGCCTCTCCTTCCGCCACAAAGAACCTACTATAATTTGTAAGACACTTTCTTACAACTGGCGCAGCCGGTAGGATTGGCTTTTAGGCTCGTGATTATTCCCTGTTATTCTATTTAACCTTTCGAATATTAAAACATTTAAGTGAAGCAGTGATATTGTGGTTTCAGACGTCGAGTTCCTTTAAGGTCATTCTTGTATATCAGTATCATGGACGCCCGCGGCAACCCATTGCCTACAGGTAACCCAAGTACTTCTACTGCCCTTCTCAACCTCCCACCCCTTTCATCGGTGTTTGCATCCGCCGCTGCACCTACGATGTCTACCACTGGCATCACTCGTCCAACTGCCCCTAGCTTCACGTTTCTAGGACAACCTCTCGCTCTTGACGATTCCGACTTGATCACCTTCTCCCGTCCAACCACCCCTTCCAATACCCGCAGCAGTGAATCAATCATTGCCATATTAAACCAGATCCCAAAATACGACGGTGGACCTCGAATAAAAGACTGGTTAGTTGCACTAAGTATGCAATTAAGCAGCTATCCAGACCTTAGTGATAGGATCCTGAGAGCCGTTCACGGAAGACTCGAGGGAGAAGCCCTCATTTTTTATCGAATGTTGGATGGCCCAACGAAAACTAATTGGGACACCTTCCGAGAATCCTTCCTCACCCGGTTTCATTACCCGGAAGTAGATGAGCAGGAACCACCTACCCAAGGCCCAACCGAAAAAATAGCGCAATACGCGCAAAAACTACTCGCCCATTCTCGAGATCGTCACGGGAAACTTTACCAACGTCTAAATCAAGGCGACGCGGGTGCAGCAACCGCCATCGAGGAAATCAACAAATCAGCTTTCCTCCGAGGCTTAAATGTAGCCCTCAAACCTCTTGTCCGACGAACCCTTGGCGATCAAGATTTGCGATTCGACGAGATTGTCACCCTTGCCCGTACCGAAGAGAAAAATTTTATTCCCCTCCCAACCTTCCCCACCGAATTTATGGACACCGCCAACCGCTACCTTCAGCAGATTAGAGACATGGCGGCCGAACAAAAAACTCTCCTGCAGGAGACAAAATCTAGGATCGCTGGTGTTTTTTCCGAGTTCGAGGAGCCTTATTCCCATCATCCTGTAGATTCCTTCGATTCCCAACCACCCGACTCTCCCTCTTACCGACCAAGTGGTAATGGACAAGGAAGAAGCGTTAACCCGCGTCCCCTGTCACCATCCCACCTTCCTGCCCAAGAAGGACGGAATCAAGGTCCTTTCCGCCCCACTTTCCGCCCAGCCTATCACCCTCTCCAATCCCGAGGCTTTAACCAACACCCACAACAACCATTCCACCACCCGCAAGGTTCCCAGGGTAATCCTCAGCCTCCCCGTAACCCGGTTGACACGCGCAATGACAATACTCCTGTTTGCAATTATTGTCATAACCAAGGACACATTGTAAAGACTTGTCCATTCCTCCAAGATGTTTTAGCCGCCAAATGGGGAACTAGACCTCCGTTTCCCCTTCCCTCCTTGGAGCAGCAGAGAGAAGTCGAGAAAGTCCTTTTCGGTAACAACCCCCCAAAAAACTAAAAAGGCCCACCGCCGAGGGTCGGATGGGAACCCCTTTACCCCGCAAAAAGCCCTTGCCTCCTCGAGTTAAAACCCAACCTCTCCTCTCAATTATTCCTCCACCCCCCCAATTTAGTGATGACGCAACGTCATCACCAAATAATGCTACCATACCCGCTAACGTTGTCCGCCCCCCAGTTTATTTTAACGATGTCGTAGCCGAAGTATCCACCGGTGTCAAGACTCCTGTGTTAAAGGCAGATGTTGGACAATTTTCATACTCTGCCCTTGTCGATAGTGGAGCAGGGGTTTCACTTATGAAGGAATCCGTCTATAATGAACTAAAAAATAGCGGATTCATCTTCTCCCATACCCCCTCAAATGTCCGCTTATATTCAATTTTGAATGCGGAATTGCTAACAAAAGGAGCCGTTCACGCCGAAATCGGTCTAGCAGGACGAAGATTTAGACATGATTTCGTGGTTAGCCCCCACATAAATTGTGACATTGTCTTGGGAATAGATTTTATTTGCCAACATGACCTAATTATAGACGGAAAGTTGCAACTCGTAATTTTTCGTAACCCCCCAAGCCAACCCAAAGAAAAGGCTGACGCTCTTTCCCGTATAGCCTTACCATCCTGTCCAAGCCATGAAATAGCACAGATTAATGCGGCTTCACAGGATGGACGACTCAAATTAATGGAGATAACAGAAACCCAGCTTCGAAAACTTCAATATGCTGACTCTTATTGTCGCCCACTCTACGATTACATTTCACGTGGACAAAACCCTGGGAAAGGAAACCCACCCTGGCTTTTCGAAGTTGAAAACTTCTTTATAGATCCTGACACCAAGCTATTATATCACTATGCAATGCCTCGACCAAATTCCCCTCGTCATGAAATCCTCACCCAATTAGTCATCCCCCAAGTTCTCGTCCCCGAAATTTTGGAATCTAATCATGACCATGATTTAGCCGGACACCTTGGTATTTCGAAAACATTCACCAAAATCCGCAGTCGCTTCTTCTGGAAAAGAATGTTCAACGACGTGGAGAAGTATTGCAAATCCTGTGATGTCTGTGCCCGACGAAAATCCCCCACCCCTCAAATTAATGTCCCACTCGGGACGCTTCCCCCTGTTCGTGAACCGTTTCACCGAGTCGCCGTTGATGTTTTGGGCCCATTTCCCCCCACCTTAAATGGAAACAAATATCTATTGGTTTTCGTGGATCACTTTAGCAAATGGTCTGAAGCTTTCCCTATGCAAACCCAAGACGCGAAAACCGTTGCTCGCATTTTCGTAGAAAAAATTATCTGTCGCCATGGTGTACCTATGGAGCTACTGTCTGATAGAGGAACAAACTTCCTATCAAGTCTAGTTAAAGAGGTCTGCACCTTTTTCAATATCACCAAAACCAACACTACCGCCTACAACCCTAAATGTAATGGTATGGTAGAACGACACCATCGCGTTTTAATGGATGGATTAGCCAAAATGTGCGACGGAAACCAACGGTCTTGGGACGAACAATTAGACTATGTTTTGTTCGCGTACAGAACATCCGTGCACGCTAGCACAAACGAAACCCCCTTCTTCCTCATGCACGGAAGAGACCCCATTCTCGACGTAAATCCTATTTTAATCCCCCCCCGGAAGAATTACGCCATCGACGAGGACTATAAAGCAGAAATGGTCCAACGCCTACACAATGCTTTCTCTTATGTCCAAACGCAGCTGATATCTGCTCATGAGACGCAAAAAAGGGCTTACGATCGACGCGTCAAACCCCAAACCTTCCATGTCGGTGACAAAGTGTTAAAATTAAATACCGCTTTGAAAATCGGAGAGTCCCCCAAATTAACGATGAATTCTTGGTTGGGCCCCTATCGAATTATCAAACAGACGGGAGATGAAATTTTCGTGATACAAGACATCAAAACCAAAACCGACGAGAACGTTAACGTAAATAGATTAAAACATTACGTGGAAAGATTCTTCTCGGGAGATGCCCCAATTACCGAATCCATAATTGGACAAATGGAAGACCCCAAGGGAGCGGAATCCCCAAAACCCAAGAAACCCCCAACCACAGAAAAACTCGAAGAACAAACGGATAAACTCCTCGATCAGATCGATCAATTACTAAAATCCGCCGCAGAATTAACACCCCCCACCGTTGAAATCTATGTACCCCCACCCCCGGCCCTTAACTTTCCTACTCCCCATCCCAACACCACTCCCTCCCGACCATTGACGCCACCTCCCGCCTTCCAAAACTTGCCCCCCGCTCCAGCCAGCCCGGAAAATTCCTCGGACTCCGCAGATTACTCAAACTTCTCGATGCCCGAATCTAGGCCTACCAGCCCTACTTCTTCACCTTTTCCCGCCTTGACAGATGAGCAAACCTGGTCCACCCATCGAAGTCCAGCTCTCGACCCAAATTCTTCTACGAGTACTCCCTCCTCCCCTGATGTTTCCACCCCTTATCAAAGTGATCTCCAACCCCCATCTAATTTCATTGTTTCTGATGATTCCTTCCCGACTTACAACTTCCCTCATGCTTTCCGACCCCGAACCGTTAGTACACCTGCAGAAATTTGTGCCCCCCATTCTTCTTCCTCCGAGCCCATGTCACTCCCCACAGAAGTATTAATACGCTCCCGTTCCATAAGTGACCCACCCTTACCAGTAGTGCAACCTCGATTATTGTTTCCACCCATAGATAACCGCCCAACCCTAACCACCCGCTCGGGACGAGTCGTAAAGCCCCCCGTACGTTTCTCTCAAGACGTACAGTATTTTAAATAAGGATCGATTTCCCACCAGTAAAATTATCTCCCCCCAGCAAAATGATTTCGAATTGTACCATTTCTCGCCTTTCCCTACTCCTGTTCAAGATACTGACATGTACGCCTTGACACAAATTGATCACCCTTACTTGGCTATCTCCGCGAGTGTTCAGACGTTTGTTCACAAGAATTGCAACCAACTTGGGATCATAACCGCATTTGTGACTTGAAAAGCCGCTCTCAAAGAAGCGATCTCCTGCATCTTTACGTATGGAACGTCACCGGACCCTACACCATCGCGATAATAGAATAATAATATAATAATATAATAATAATATAATAGATAATAATAAACTTGCAGGACATTTGGATGTAGTCTTTGGTTGCGACAGACAAGCCCTTCTTCAAAGCCCTTCCTTTGGATGTAGACTTTGGTTGCGACGGACAATCGTTTGGTTTAGTGACCTCGTTTAGTGACCTGGCTTGGAATCGCATTTTCGCACGTCAGGAGTTTCTTAACGCAAATTCCTTTTACTCCGCATCCTTTTACTCTTTTATTTCGCAAATTTCTTTTACTCCGGGACGTAGTTTTTCCAATGGGGGAAGTGATGTAAGAATGTGCTTTTATTCTCCCGCTTGTTTTTGAGTCCCCCCCACCTGTATTCTCCCGTAAACACTAGATGTCGCCCTCCACATGCATGAAGCCATGCATGTGTCTGATTAATCCATTATTGCCCAATACTGTGAACCCCCTTATTATGTACGAACCGCCCACACCAATGAAGTAATAGCTCAGCTTACTAGTTAATTGTTTTCCTGGTGACTTTCATCTTATCAATCAGAGCAGTCGGAATTTGCTTTTAGTAGTAGTCGGTGCTCGCTTTTAGCAGAGGGTATTAGAGTGTGTATGTACAAATAAATCCGTGAACCAGAGTCTAAGTCCTTTTTCGGACTCTAACTTTACTCCGTGAGTCCTGATAACCACAGCCTCTCCTTCCGCCACAAAGAACCTACTATAATTTGTAAGACACTTTCTTACATCGGGAAGTAATTTCTTCGGGGTTTATGACGTCTGGAGGAAGGTTGGGATTAGCGCGTCCTAACAGAAAATGGTTGGGCGTAAGGGGTTCTGGATCTTGGGGATCTACCGAGACGTGAGTCAAAGGTCGACCGTTCAATAGTGATTCGACTTCCGTTAGTACTGTAATGAGCACCTCTTCTTTGACGGTTTGATTTTTTAAAACAGATCTCAACGCAGTTTTTGCGGATCGCACAAGACGTTCCCAGACTCCTCCAAAATGTGGAGCATAAGGGGGCGAGAAATGCCACTCGATCTTCTTTCGAGCAAGGGTAGTTTCAATGCATTCTTGATTTAAATTGTCGAGACCTTCTCGTAGCTCGCGTTCCCCGGCGGTTAAGTTCGTACCGTTATCACTGAATACGCAAGCTGGTGAGCCGCGTCGGCTTACAAAACGTCGGAAGGCCATAAGGAACGAGTCGGTGTCCAACGAACATGCGAGTTCAATATGAACAGCGCGAGTCACCAAACATGTGAACAAACATCCATATCTCTTTTCCGTACGCCGATACATTGTGACATGGAGTGGACCAAAATAGTCTATTCCCACGTTCGTGAAAGGGGGAAGAATGGATTGCAGTCTCTCGGCTGGTAATGCGGCCATGATTGGAGTAGTTGGACTTGCTTTTGCCCGTCTGCATGCCATGCACCGACCAACGATGCTACGGACGAGAACCCTCCCACGTGGAATCCAAAACAATTTTCGTACTTCACAAAAGGTTCCATCTATTCCTGAGTAGAGGTACTGTGCATGGATATCGCGGACAATCAGAGTCGTAAGTGGGTTGTTGTTCGGTAGTATCACTGGGTGCTTTGCATCATACGGAAAGTGGGCTGTTGTCTAATCGTCCCTTTACACGAAGCAGCTCCTTGTCATCTAAAAAGGGGGATAGAGAGGAAAGGCGGGACGTGGTTTCGACTGGGCGACCATTCCGAATGTAGGCAAGTTCTGAGGCAAAGTGTCGTTGTTGTATGTAGCGTATGCAAGTGATTTCTGCTCTTTTAACTTCTTCAGCCGATATCCAATTTTGAATACTTGATGAAGCTTTACAACACCTGGCGGCGACGCCTATTATCCAAGCAATCACGCGATAAATCTTTATTGGGCTTGACGATTTTTTTATAAGCTCGAAGACTGGGCAGTTTTCGGAATTTGTTAGCGTCCCCGTCCATGATTTAAGTGATATTTCTGGATCATCTGCTGATGGCTCCGTTATGGTGGGGCTTGAAGGCCAGATTTCTTCCGGAAACTGAAGAAAACCTGGACCTGTATACCAACGATGGTCCGACGACAAGTTTTCGACAGGGATACCGCGACTGCACTCTTTGTCGGGTTTGAAGATTCCGGGTACGTGATGCCACTGGTTCGTATTTGAGCCTTCGAGGATTTCTCCGATTCGATTTCCGACAAAAGCGTGATACCGGCATGTCTTCGAATTAATCCACTGGAGAACTGTTTGGGAGTCGGTCCAGAAGAATATAGTCGGTCCAGAAGAATTGGCTGATCGAAATCTGTAACTCAGTCTTGATGGTGGTAGCCAGGCGTACGGCAACGACAGCACCTTGCAATTCTAGCCGTGGGATCGATATTGGTCGTACGGGTGCCACGCGGGACTTCGCCATGATAAATCGAATCTTTAAATGTCCAGTTTGAGAAGTAGACCGCAAATAAGCCACTGCTCCGTAGCCGGTTTTGGATGCGTCACAAAATACATGCATTTGTGTGACGTGGGAGGTTTGGATTTGCAGACACCGGGGTATTCGTATGTTTTCGACTAGATGAAGGCTGCCGGCCCATTTTTGCCAACGGGTAAGAATGTCTGCCGGAAGGACGTCATCCCAATCTACGTTTGTCCTCCAAATGTCTTGTAGGAGGTTTTTTGCCGTTAGGATTAACGGAGCTAAGAAGCCGAGGGGATCGTAGACACTCGAAATTGCGCTAAGGATTTGTCGTTTAGTGTGGCACGGGTCGACGGGCTGCTTAATCTTGAAACAAAAAGCATCGTCGTTACAATCCCATAGCACGCCCAAAGTTCTTTCTACAGGAAGGTCGTCGAGATCGAGGTTCAGTTCCGTGTTACTCCAGATTTCTTTCGGGATTGTGCTTAGCACAGTTCGAGATGAGGAGGTCCATTGAGTAAGCCGAAATCCTCCTCGGTGTAGAAGTCGGGTAAGCTGTTTAGAAACGATTATTGCCTCTTGTTCGGTTGGGAAGGAGATTAGGTAATTTTCGACATAAAAATTGGACAACACCCTTTCGGCAACATCGGGAAACTCCTGCGAAAAATCCCGGACTGTTCTTCGCAACGCATACATACATACGGTCGGAGAAGAAACGGCTGTAAATATGTGAACCTGCATTTGGAAGGTTTCGGGTGCAATGGGAGATCCTGGACGCCTCCATATAAAACGAAAAACGGATTGGTCTTGCTCTCGGACGCGCACCTGATGATACATCTTCTCTATATCAGACGAGACTGGTATCAAATGCTGGCGGAACCGTAGAAGGACTCCCAGGAGGCTGCTTATAAAGTCTGGTCCCTTAATCAACGCCTCGTTTAGAGACTTTCCTTCGCAGGTTGCCGAAGCATCGAAGACAACGCGTACCTTTTTGGGCTTGTTTGGATTTATCACGGCGTGATGAGGTAAGTACCATGTCCGTCCATCTGGTCCAGGTAGTTCGGAGCTCTGTAGGCGCTTAGCAAAACCGCGATCGATGTATTCGTCAATTACAGCTGCATAACGTGAGGCCAATGTTGGGTCTTGCTTGAAGCGGCGTTCCAACATAAAAAAACGACGAAGAGCTTGGTTTCGATTGTTAGGGAGGATAACGTTATCATTTTTCCATAAAAGCCCTATCTCGTAACGTTCACCGTTGTGTAGAGTGGTATTTTCCAGAATCGTCAGTGCTCGAGTTTCTTCTTGAGTTTTCGGATTATCGATGAGCTTAACGCCAAGAGAATCAATCTTCCAGAAGTTTTGAATAGTGGTGTCAAGGTCGGATTCGGAATTGTTGCCATGGATGAAGTTGACGTGAGCAAACGCATCAGATTTTGTCTTTGTAGGTTGGGCAAATGATCCAACAACGCACCAACCGAACGGTGTTAACAAGGCTCGCGGTCCTCTAAAACCCTCAGGTGGCTTTCGCATATCAATACACTCATGGGCTTCTGGTACGTCCATACCAATTAATACGGTGACCTGTGTGGATTCAATCAAAGGTATATCGAGATTCGCTAGATAACTCCATTTCGATTTTTCGGTTGGCCAGTTTATTTTTCTTCGGGACAGATTGAGTTTCGGAACGGTGCTGGCTTTAGAGACTTCGAGGCGACATCGTCCATCGTTGGATACGGCATCGAAGCTAACGGTTTGACTCGAGAATTCCGGTTCGCTTCCATGAAAGGTGCCAAGACGAAGCGATCGCGTGGGACCTTCGAGGTTAAGCTCTTTAGCTGCCTTTTCGTGGATTAGAGACACTTCGCTTCCTGAGTCCAATAGCGCGAAAGTATGGAATTGACGTCCATTTGCTTGTAAACAAACCGGGACAATGGACAGAAGGATGGCTTCGGTTGATGACCTTGCGGTGCTACCCACATGCCCGTGAGAGAGCGACTCGTCGATGGGTTTTGGGGTAGCTTGCTTTTCAGTCGAAGATCGTTTAGGGAAAACTCTTTGAGCGCCATGTAGCAAAGATTGATGGAAAGATTTGCAACCATCGGTTCCACATTCGAGCGTTTGTTGGCAATTTTTAGAGATGTGTTGTTGAACGAGACAGCGAAAACAACATCCCCTTTCTTTAACTAATTGCGCTCTTTCGGTTGGGGTCTTCGATGTGAGCACATGACATTTGGCAGGGTCGTGCCTTTCATTGCAAAAACAGGACGTCCCTTGAGGAATTGACGAGTCGTCAGAGGTTGCCAACACCGTTGGGACTCTGGGGTGTACAGGATGTTTCGGGTGGGTAGGCTTCGAGTCACTGGTACGTTTCCCATTGTTGGTTATTTTCTCCAGCATGGTAAGGGGCCGAACCATCATCTCTGCGGTGACGTAATCGTTTAACCACTTGTCAAGGTCCTTGAGGGTGGGCGACCTAGTGGGGAGAATTTTTAAAAGCTGTTTACCCCATTGACTTCGAAGTTTGTCAGGAAGTTTGTTCATAACTTGCTCCAACATGCCGCCGGAATACAACTCGTGCCCATGACCAGTATGATCGAGTGTTGAAACAATTCCATGAAGCCTCATGGCGAAAAATTTTAAAGATTCGAAGTTATCGTTGTTAAGGCTCGGAAGATCGATTAAATCTCGAAGGTAAGCGCGAGAGACAAGATGTGGGTTACCGTATCGATGGCATAGCTCTTCGAGTGCTTGCCAATAAAGCTCAGGGCTATGGAGAGAATCTGCGATACTCTGGGAAACGGTTGGGTGTAGGTATGTGCGCAGAAGAGTTAAGGCCCCGGTATACACATGTTCCAGGATTTTTTCCGATAATAGATGGGGACACCGCTGCTTCCCTAGAGGATAGGCAATGTTAGCGTGGCTAACAACAGATGGCGTACTAGTCAAATAGAAACCCGTATGAAGGCTACGCCCCCTTGCATTTTATATCAGATATTACCATACGGTTTGCTGCAGTAGCGGAAAAAAGCGTAAACATGACATGAAATAATGATTTTATTACGGATATTTATGTTTATACTAAATACATGGTACTTTCTTTCCTTTTCTGTTATCAATTTTATATCTATTAACCAGTTATATGATTTTTCAAGTTTATATTATTGAGTAATAAAAGAACCTGAACTTGTTGGCTAAACAATTAACTATACTTGCATGAGGAAGCATACTTTAGAGCGTCCCCTTGCTTAATTTATTGAATAAATAAGTTTCTGGGTGTTCTAAAAACAGTAGTTTCTTCAACAAAACAACGATTTATCCCATCTAATCTACTTGTATTCCACCACTTCAGAAGATTATTTTTCTGAGTACAATTGAATTGTTATTCCATTTTCTTTTGTTCTTCATTCTCGTTAATGGACATCTGTCGAAATTCCTGATCAGGAGGAGCTCTTACGCCGTTGCTTCCGTTTTCGGGAGTGAGATGCGCTTGCAACATGTAAAAAGAGCGAATGTTGTCAGGCAAATCAATGTTTCCGTCAGAGATATGGCGACCTAGATCCCTGAAGAAGTTTTCCATGCCAACATCTACTTGTTGACGTCTCTCGCGTCTTCTTTGGTTCCTTGTATAAGCCCTAGTATTGTCATTTTCCTCCAAGAAACGCGGATTCGCGCCTCGCGGTGCAAAGTTTGTAGCCTGCGGTACCTCCGGCCTGATTCTGCCGTGCTGCGATACCCGAGCACGGCCATTATAGGGGTGCGTAAAATCGCGTCGATCACGGTAATTTACATAACCCTGAATACTGCGGCCTCTGCTTACTCCGCTTCTTCCTCGCTCTTCTTCCTCCCGAATTAGCAGCAATCTGGCGTTACCCATTAGATTTTCTGCAAACTGCCGCATAAACGGATCCATCCCTATTGATAAATACTCTAAAATAATTTCACTAAACTAAACATAATGAAAATTACGTACCAATAATCAATGAAGATAATTAAAAAAACACTGACGCTAAGTAGTCACTGCTAGACTGCGCGTAGCCTGCTAATGTAATGGGTAACTTTATTTCGGCTACTTACAGAAAATGACTCTCCCTTGTAACCTGAGGTCAAGCCAAATACCGTCAACTCGATGACCCTTTTATTACTATTTATCCATTTATTCTTTCACTAGTCTTTTCTCCCCGTCAGGCAATAAAAGAATGGGTAAACTACAAAGGCGAGGACAGACGCGTTATATAGGAAAGGGTTTTATCAAAAGAATCTCTTGCCTAAACAATCTTTATTCGTCAGTACGCGAAAACGCATGTGACTTGGTTTTTCTATTTATTCTGAGATGGGTTCTAAGAGAAATTCGGGCCATTTCAAGAGGAAGAAAAAAAATCCCCGTGAGTACCTCCGTATTCAACGTGAAAAACTTGAACGGATAATTGTAGAGGAGAAAAAACAGTATAACCAGGTTAGTGATTAGTGACTTACTGAGTACTAGTCAATCCCTTGAAATTCATAACGCTAACTCCATTCTCCTAGGCGAACGGCATTACTGAACAAAGTAGCCCTGTGGCTGAACGAAGTAATGATGAAGATTTATTATCTGACGAAATTACTTCGGCAAGTTTTGACCATCAGGCGGAAACTGAAGCAGTTCAGCTGAATATAGAGAAAGGTGCTTTCAGTCAATCTGAGTTGTTGCGTGGGGTGAAACTTGAACGGATAATTGTAGATGAGAAAAAACAGTATAGCCAGGTGAGTGATTTTAGTGACTAGTACTAGTCAATCCCATGAAATTCATAACGCTAACTCCATTATCCTAGGCGAACGCCATTACTGAACAAAGTAGCCCTGTGGCTGAACGAAGTAATGATGAAGATTTATTATCTGACGAAATTACTTCTGCAAGTTTTGACCAGGCGGAAACTGAAGCAGTTCAGCTGAATATAGAGGAAGCTGCTTTCAGTCAACCTGAGTTGTTGCGTGGGGTGAAAGGCAGAAGAATAGTTGACTTAGGGCATGTCGTCCAGCTTACAGCACAAGTATTCTTGACTCATGGCGAATCATGCAAAGGTAGGTTAATTTTTCGCAGAGAATTGAGGAAAGGTTTTTTCACCGCATTATTTCTACGGTGCGATGCATGTCAAACTGAGTGGTATATTGATTCAGAGAGAGGCTTCAGAAAAATGACTAAGCCGAAGAAAAGGATGGCTACATCTGATGACGAAGAGGATATAATTTTGCCACCTAACAAGAAATTTTTATCCATAAACACTCTAATGACTTGGGGATTGGTAGCGGTGGGTGCTGGGCATCATGTTTTAGAGGAACTTTGCTCAGTCATTAGTGTACCTTGCATGACTAAAAAAACATTTTGTAAGAAGGAGCACTCCGTTGGTGAAATTTGGCACAAAGAAGTAGAAGAAGCAACGCGTGAAGCGATGGAAGAAGAGATAGAAGCTGCTATAGCTGCAGGCGACGTTGATGACGAAGGGTTCCCACTGATCACCGTTATCGGTGACGGTGGATGGTCCCAACGAAGTCACGGAACCCGCTATACAGCAAAATCTGGCGTGGGTGTGCTAATTGGTGCATATACAAACAAAGTACTATACGTTGACACTCGCAACAAGTTTTGTTCGGTTTGTACCAGAGCTGCCCGTTTACAACAAGCGCCAACACCCCATCAATGTTTTAAAAACTGGGACGGTCCCTCCACAGCTATGGAAGCGGACATCCTGAGCAAAGGAATAAGAGAATGTGAAAAAAAGTATAAGGTACGTATTTCTCATTTTATTGGGGACGGAGATTCTTCGACTTTCAATAAAATCTTGGCAACTACGCCTAGAAGTCAGAAGCTTCCCAAAAAAATCGAATGCGCCAATCACGTAATCAAGAATTACACAAAGAAGCTTTACTTGATTCAGGCCAAAAACATCAAGTACAGAAGGGTACTCGTGAAGTCCCTTATTTCGAAACTTACACGTGCTGCCCGAGGTGCGATAAAAAGAAATGCGCGAAATAAGGGTACCGCTGAGGACCTCTGCAAGGCCTTGGACAATGGTCCGAAGCATTACTTACTTGGGGACCACCGATCTTGCGAGAAACCCTTGCCCGGGAAGAAGGGCTGTGAGTTTGCTGGACAAAACAAGATAAGCAAGATAGATCCGAACCTCTACCGTGAAGTTTGTGCAGCACTTGATTACGTGAGAAAGAAAAGTCACAATTTGTTAGAAGAGGTGACTACAAACGCAGCAGAGAGGTTCATGTCTAGTGTTGCCAAAATTGTTGGCGGAAAGCAAATTCTTCGCTGGCAAAGGGGAGCGTACACGCACCGCTGCTATGGTGCTGTGTTGAATTTCCTTTATGGGAGAGGATTTCATGTTCCCATTTTAAAGAAATATAAAGTTACTTCTCCTGTGCTTGACGCATTTGAGTTAAAACACCTTGCAAGCACCAGAGCAGGAAGAGAGCGTTATTCTAGATCGTCTCAAGAACGGCAAAACACAGCAGTTTCTGCTGATGTTGTTCAGGGTGGAGAGCCTTCTGGAGGTTTGGACCTTCATTACGGAAACACAGACTTGGACCCTGATTCTCTTGAAAGAGAAGCAGATCGAATACGTCATCTTCTGCAGCTTACATCAGAAGAAATTGTGTCACTGGAAGAAAAGACCCGCGCCCAGGGAAGTTGCCCTGAGTGGATAGAAGGTAGACGAAACAGAGTAACTGCCTCGTTATTCGGGAAGGTTTGTAAATTGCGGGATTCTACTCCTCGCAAAAATGTTTTGAAAGCAATTATGCTCCCGTCCAGCTGGACTTCAGAAGCTACAGAGTACGGCAAGTGTAAAGAACCTGAAGCGAGGAAAGCGTACGAAAACTTAAAAAAAGTTACTGTCCAACCTTCCGGGCTATGGGTACACCCTGAATACGGCTACTTGGGTGCATCTCCCGATGGTGTAGTCGAAAAGGATGGCTTGATTGAGATCAAGTGCCCAAGCAGTGCAAAAAACGCGGAAAACCTTTATGACTTCGTTATTTCCGAAAAGAAACAGTCAATTGGACTACTGCCTGGCGAAAACCGCAAGCTAAGGATCAACAAGAACCACCACTACTACTACCAAATTCAAGGACAACTTGAAGTTACTGGTAGACAGTGGTGTGATTTTGTTGTATGGTGTCCAAATGACATGCATGTCGAAAGAATCAAACGGGATAGAGACTTTTGGAGCAAAGACATGTTTCCCAAACTGAAACGCTTCTTTGACGACAGCTTCCTACCTGAACTTGCGGACTCACGGCTACAACGAAGCGAAAATCCTCGCGAGCCCCAGCTTGTGTTAGACGCTATCTCACGAAGAACGAAAGTCCAGGCCAATAGACAAAAAAAGGGAAAGGAAAACAGAAAAAAAAGAAAATGAGACATCATTTTCGTATTTCATGTCTAAATGCAAACTTTTGACGCTACTTTATTTTTTCCCAATGTAATTACGTTTATTATGTCACTGTAAATAAAGAACACATATGTTCGATCTTTTAGCACGTTTTACTGGTACTGTGAACGCAAAATCATTACGTGGTCGTAATAAATATTTTATATTACAGGTTGTCAACTAATGCCTTTGGCGAATCACCTCTGTAATGAGTATTTTTTTTAAACAATTCGCTTCAACAGGGTTACAAAGAATATAAAGGCGTGCGGCAGGAAATCTTATAATATCTACGTTCAACATATAAGTCAATTGAGTTTGGCTCACACCTGTAAAATGTGAAGAAGTTTGGTTACTGGGATGCTAGATGCGTAGTTCACGTCGAATATTTTTTTAAATGATAAGCGCAATGCTGTTTTGCGAACTACTTGTGGTAAGCCTAGTTATTTTTTCTCATTTTAGTAATAAAAAATTATTTAATTCATGTCTTGTCATAGTGTCAACATTATCTACACAAACCCACTAGAAAGACACATATTTCAATCGGGCGTACAATTGAGACGTAAGTTTAGAAGATGCCCAACTCCACGTCAAAAGAATGGCAGATTTCTTCTTATATCCCATCGTTAGGCTTATGGAACTATAATTTTGGAAATGAGTCTTTTTCTTGCTTTATCGAAAATGTGTCAAGGGAAGCAACTATTTTATATTACTATTAGACTACTTGCAACTGGAACTGCATACCAATGTGATCCACCCTTAATTAGAAAACTTTTATTGTAAAACTGAATGAATTTTTTTAACTGAAAACTCGTGTAGCTTCGTTATTGTTTACAAAGTAAGTCCCACCCTGAGGAGTGGTGACGTCGGCCGTCAACGGTTGTTCTTGAAGAAAAGAGAATTCTAGGGGAAATGTTTTGTAGAGAAGGCGTGCCATAGGCATTATCAACTATCCCTTCCTTCAAGGCCAATCCTTCATTCATATAGCCCGCTGTTTTCTTGCACCGACTGCAAACTTTTCCTATTCCCCCACATGGCAAATTGGCACCACTGTATAGGGAGCTAAATTATTAAAATTCGGGGGCTGATTTCATAAAAACTACTCGTCCGATGTATTTTTTTTAAATTGTAAAAAATCTAGAAATAAAATATCTACTGCAAGTGATGGCCCGATTTCCAATTTTTCGGTTATTTAGAAATTCCCAAAACTTTGCCTTCAATTTTTTAGTTAAATTACATAATTTTTTAAAAAAAACTCGATCACTTGCAGTAGATGTTTTTCTGATCGATTTTTTGTTATATGTATCATTTTAATCGGTTGAGTAGTTTTTAAGATATCAGCCCCCGAATTTCCCCATGTTATTCACCCATAAGAGGGTTCTGTATACCGGGGCCTTAAACGATACGAGTCGGAGGGGGCAATGTCATGAACGAGGGTCTTGAATGATGATATGAACATTGGCCACTCTTTCGGATCGCCGGAAAACTTCTTAATGTCAATTTTTGGTAAGTGAGTACCAAGCCAGGATGGATTTGTAGATAATGGTGGGGTAACCTCGCGCCGTTGTATCCAATCATCGGCTCTGGTGGTGACGGTGAAGTTTTGCGATGCCAACTCAGCATGGTTTGAACTGGTTGAGCTCGAAACCATGTTGAATGGTGATGGGAACGATACGGAGCTGTTACGGAACGATACGGATACTGATGTTGAAAGATGAGAACGCTTTTCTTTTTCGTGTTGGACGAGTTATTATTATTATGGCTGGGTTCAGCTGCATTTAACTTGGAACTTTTCGCGGCAGCCAGTGTCCAGAAAGAAATATGCTGAGCGTCCCCAGCAAACTCGCTCGATAGTGATCTAATGAGTCTTGTTATAATTCCTTATTTTTATATTCACTATTACGGCCTCACCGTAATAGTGGGTCATTTAAAAAGTCTACCCGACTCGAAACCTGTGCATTGAACTGACGCCGTTTAGAGCTGGCTTCCCCTTCCCCCACCCCACAACTACGGTCAGCTCGTGCAGAATAGCTGACGAGTTCTGTTAATGAAGCGAACACAGAAAGTTTCCTACCTGTTAAAAACCCGGCGTGGAAGTTTACACAATCCAATGACGAGAAAACACGGAGAAAATAAAAAAGGAAAGTGAAAGGAAAGGAGAAGCTACCGTTCAAAGCTCCCAATCAACTGCAAGAGAACCAAAAATATTGCGACTCTTAAAAAATATCCAATACTATAGTCAAGGTCCCGTAGTAGATGCCACTTATTGCGATCCCTGGTTGTTGGAATCAGCGGGTTTATGGAATTAAGTTTTAAAGGACTGATTCAAACCGTGTTGAGAACCCTCCCTAGGCTTCAGCAGTGTTGATTGTGTTTTAGACGTGTGGTTCTATAAAAATGGCGGAAATAACAGGAAAAGAACAAGAAAATAAGCGTTGATTGAAATGTAACAGAGCAGGTATGGCTCGCATTGAAACGACAGGTTGAATTTAAAAGATTTGCAACAAAGGAAAGCGGCTGTTAATTTAAGAATTCCTCAATCATCTCTATCAACATTGTTGAAAAATCGTTGCAAAATAAAGAATATGGTCATTTGGTATAGACAAGAAAATGTAATTTCGTTCTTAATATCATTATTTTTATTTTTCTTATTTACATCATAAAACAACCTACGCACATGTACTGTACACATGTACACATTTCCGATTTTCGGTTATTAGAATCTCCGCTTAATCGAAGTAATATTCGCTTGACAAATGTGATCACAATAAGCAACATCTACTCTGATGAAAATGGTATCAAAAACACCTGCACTAAAATGGATCAACTATATTTTACTCTTATTTTTAAGCTTACGAATGTTGTTAACAAAGGAGACTTGGCTTCATTTAAACCATGCAGGAAACAAATCAAACGTCCAGAAAAATGGCACCCTATTTAGACAAATTATGAGTTGTGCTCTTACCATTAAAAAATAGAAAGGAAAAAATTCACATTGATGAAATCAAAGTCTTGATCACTTGATCAATCGGTACAAGCATCCAGAATTCCGAACTGGGAAGGAGACTAGTATTGCATTTCCTGAATTTAAAATTAGTATTTTTTTTTTCACTCGACATTGAGCTTATTTTTAACTGACGTGTGTCGTTTAATGAAGCCGGCCGCCTTGATCAATAATCCATAATCAATTAGTGTCCGGGGATACAAATAATAATAAAACGGGAGGAAGATAGTACCAGCATCCCTGTGCTTAAATGAAATTATGAAATTGCTTTATTATGAGCAATCTCTAACTTATAGCGTTGACTGGATAAATGAACCCCTCAACATGGAATTCTTTTTATTTAATTTGGCTTTCGTTAACTTACGCGTGTTCTTTGGTAAAGCAGGATTGGTATACCACAGTATGCGAAAACCAAAATAGAGATGCAAAGGATCGACCAGAATTATTCTTAAAAAATAAAGGAAAGAAAAGGGAGTTAGTCTATCGAGCTAATAAATAAACGGGCAAGTGCGTAAGAAGCCTGCATGGGAGCGCCAGCTCGGCAAGGTCGGTTGAGCAACACGTTCTCCGGATTTAGTTACGAATGTATGTAAAGTATACCCAGATAAAATATGACACCATCGTGTCTTAAGAATTTGCGTTTTACGCCCCTAGGAGTGCTGTTGTTCTTCCTTGGGGTTTTTGTCCTATGGCTTTTTGTTTACGAACATTATTTATGTTTACAAATATTGGTTGCTTAAAATTGGAAAAAAATAATGAATAAAAGGAATATTAACAATAAAAAGCCTTGCCCGCATTGCAGCGAGCCATTACATTATTTAAGAAAAACTTGTTCAGAATGTAAGAAACCCACGAATTTTAAAGAAGTGATAAATGAAAAGTGGAATGGAAAGCTGTGAGCACGTTTTGACAATGCTTCCTTACAGCCGAACACATTATCGCGCTTTAAGCAGTCTATTTACAAACAAGTAAGTTTTTTCCTCCAAAGAGAACCCTATGAGTGCAGAAAAATGTGAAAACAAAAACTATTTTTCAGATGGCAAAATTAGAAGGTGTCGGTTACGCAAGCGTCTTGCTTATTTTAGCCTAGGGCGAAAGCCTAGCTATAGAACAAGTTTCCTAACGTATAACGAAACTATTGAAAAAACTTTCGTGGAAGAGAAAAGCTGCAGGTCAAGGGATTTAAGCCAACGAGGCCATCGTATCCTTACCTTCCTGAAGGACGAGTACATTTCTGCAGTTGACAAGTACACTCTCAAGTTTAGTCATATAAATTTAACAGGCATTCGCATAAGATACTCTGTTTCATGCCATGTATGCCCTTATAATAATATTCTAAGTTTTTACATCTTTGTTACTTTCAGAGATGATTCACAACCGCTCCCGGATTCAGCGGAAGCCATGGATGCAGTGGAAGTCTCGGCTGACGGTCATGTGGCTGACAAGGTAACTCTGTATTAACGTATTTGAGCGTTTTAATATTTTAAATGTAGGAAGACGTAGATGAACTCCCAATTGATATAACGCATGAAAAAATTTTGTATACTCAGACATCTGGTGTTCATGGAAGGGAGAAGAAAAAGCGCACAAAAGCGAGGAAGGCTAAAGATACAAAGACATGTTCAAGTAAATATTGCCTTTTTATAAGTAACTATTTACTTACTTATAATATTAATTAGAGAAAGAAGCCAAAAGAACGAAAACGGCGGAAGAACATAGCAATCAAGTATAGCTACTCACAAAATAAGTCTCAGCATTTGTTTAATTATTGATTCATTTCAGAAGACCTGACAGCTGTCTATTTCGCAAGCAACCCATTCGGTTAAAGATAACCAAGAACTTGAACCTGAGCTTGATGTGGTAAGTACTCTGTTGAATATCTTTATACTAAGTTGAGTAATAAAGGGTCATCGGATTTCTGACACATTTCTGACACAGGTTAGGTTAAGTAGGTTAGGTTAAGTTAGGTTAGGTTAGGCTAGGTTAAGTTAGGTTAATTTAACTTAACCTAAACTAACTTAGCTTAACCTAACCTAACATAAAGTGATTTCTAATTACTACCCTGGCATAGTGCGACCGAACGTGTACAAAAAGGGCAAGAACTTGTATAGGAACAGCTTTAAACTAGTTTAACAGTGTCTGTCACACGGATGCTCAATTTGGCAAACGACTTTGGGATAGCTAAGCTATGAAAAAACGGCGTGGCATGAATGACTGAAGTGCATATTGTTCATATTTTTCTGACTACATAAGAATCAGGTGAACGTGCGTGTGCGCCAAAATACGCCGGCGCAGGGTACAAGGCAGATACTTACTAGTTATCCAGAAACTCGCAACCCGTTTTGGGTAAATCATCAACGGCATAAGAATTAATCAAGACGTTAGACTTCTTAATTGGATAGAACCAAGAATCAAAACTGTTTTACTTTAGCGACAGAATCTTTGCATCCTAAATCAGATCCAAACGATGGTGTTCTGTCTCGCAGACTTATGTCCTCTATGCCAACGCTAATAGTAATATCTTTGGTGTCCATTACCTCTTTTGAAGGTGGTAACGGCGGCGGGGCTGACGGTTTTACAATCTTAGCTTTGCGTTTCACGCTACTAGTAAGAATATCTGCGCTTGTAAAAGACACACCAGATTGACCAGGGTCTTGAACAGCAGTGTGTCGTGGGGACAATGACAAGTTGGGGATACAAGACCCACCCAAAACTACAGAGGGGTGCTCGGATTCAACTAAGACGGGTTTTGGCTTCGGTAAAACCCTCGGTCGAGCTGAAGTTATCGTTGGCTCAATAGGGAAGTTGGTTGTACAAGTATTTGGTGCTACAGATGAGGGAAGTTCAAAATCCAGCTGACTCCTAGTTTCCCACGAAAAAGGCGCAGAATGCTCGTCTCTCCATCTGCAGTTCTAGTGAATCGAAAGTAGATAATATGGCGTTGAAAACAAACTAAGACGTCAAAGACTGGATAAACTTACTTTATCATTTTCATCCTGTATGATCTTGTTACCGGGAGAAAACGCCAAACTGGGAAACGAACTTAGAAAAGATTTTTGGTTTATTTCCTCTAAGAGAGGATATTTGATGTTCTCCATAGAGAACATAAATAAAAGAAAATACATAAATATAAATAAAATAGGTTCTCCTGAGAACCGCGTCTGGTAAAATAATATTTTCATCTAAAGCTGCTCTGCTCTAAAGCTAGCTGCTCTTGAAGGCTTAAATCGTCCCAGGCATCTTCATAATTTTCTTTGATAGCGTGAAGGTCTTTAACAATTCTAGTGGACAAAGAGTTCTGGGCTTCGCATAACCAGGAATTTGCTAAGGTTGTGAATCCTTTTTGTTACCGCCACCACCATGTTTGTATGCCTAAACTGAAACTTTTAACTTGACTCCAACACGTGTTAACCTTAAAAGCGTTAAAAGATTTCTTAAAGTTAAATTTCTTCTTAGGAAAAAGAGAAATTCGTACATCAACATCTACATGAGAAATATATCGACAACCCACCCAATAGAACCAGAGTCCTAACTTCGGATGACATGTCTATTTTCTACAAAAAATTTCTTGATGAAAATAAGACTCGGCATGCCGCATACAATCGAGAGTGGTATGAAAGAAATTTATATATGCTGTGGCCTGCTCTTAAAATTAGGGTTCGACGTTTATTTAAAAAAATCTGACTTATGTAACTAGGGTAGCTAGGTATCTGTGTTTGTGTATATGTTAAGGTTAGTTTGCATTGAAAAAATCGTATATAGTTAAAACTAAAAAGCAATTTAAATTATCCTTACAGCTCTCGCCTTTTCGTCAGAGATGATTTCCATGTTAACTCCATTTTGTCACAACGTTCGCGACTGCGATTACAAGCTTCTATTTGATCACATTTGGCTGGTAAAGTCTGCAATTTCTGCAAGGGGAAAAAAGATCATAAAAACAATGTAAAAGACAATATGAAACTAAATATAAAGAAAATAAAGAGTACCTCCGAAATCGTTTTAATTTGCGTAGTTGCTGCAGTCAGATCAGGTATGTCGGTCAGGCATCCACGGTTTTGCCCTTCAGCGTCAAAAAGGAAGATTGACTTTTCATTTGCGTTACCGACAGCCATCCCTTCCTAGAAAATACACGGTTAGTTAAGCGTCGCAACTTATAATGCATTTTGTTAATCAATGAAATCAACCCACAAATGCTTTTGCTTCGGTTTTCAAAGTCCTTTGAAGTCTGGTCTGAATATACTTCGGGTATCTTTTTCGTTTGAGAACTGTCACATCTAGTTCATAATCGTACTCTAAGAATCGAAAAGAAACAGATTTTGTCGTGTATTTTAAACACATTACGCTCAAAGGACAGACCTTCTATTGCTTGCTCTTCTGCTACACGAAGAGCTTCCAACGATGGCGATTGTGGCTTAAAAATGTCCCGTCTGGTTAACTCAAGCACCTCAGTGAATTCCTAAAATTGAAAGTCAATATATCATAGGAAAATAAGATATTACACATATTAAGATACTACAGATATTAACATTTGTACCAACCTTACTAAACTCCTTCTGAAAGGTCTCGGCTTCTTTTGCATCCTTGTGGCGTTTCAGACAACTATCCATTTTTTTTTCAATAACTTGCAAAACAGACATAAATAATTCGTGTTCATCCATATCCATAGAGTTGAAAACACAAGACGACAGGCGAGCTGTCGAGTGAGCTATGCAAGGCACATTTTATCGTCAACTGGTCCGTTGACCAGTTGAGCATGACGGAATCACCGGCAGACGAGAAAATGCGAAGAACGCAAGTCGCAGTTCAACTCCTTTAAGGCACATTTTGTCAACTGGTCCGTTGACCAGTTGAGCATGACGGAATCACCGGTAGACGAGAAAATGCGAAGAACGCAAGTCGCAGTTCAACTCATTTAGTTCAACTACCAGTTGACAATAAAATACCCGTCCTCGTAGTGTTTACAAACATTATTATCTGCCTTCGTAATGGATCTCGAAGAAAACACAAGTAAATACAAGATTATTTTCATTAATTTGAGCTACATTGTTATTCTCTTTTAGATAGTCAACTAGTCCTTGCAACAGTTGCAGTAAAACAGTTTCTTGACCATGTTATTGAAGAAGAGTCAACTAGTGAATCTGAAGGAGAAGTAGATGATGACATTAATATTAATCTAGTCATTTCTTTTATTTCTCTTGGAAGTGAAACTCACCGTCGGCAATCTGGATATAAATGTGTTATTAAGTCGTATTCGGATGCGGACTTTTGGCGTCATTTTCGCGTGACGCGCTCAACATTTAAAAAAATCTGTGATTTGCAAGGTGATTCTGGATTTCTAAATGATGTTGTCTACCACGGCGGATATCAACCAGTATCTTTGGATACAATGCTATACATTACTCTCAGTTATCTTGGAAACCAAGGGGCCATTCGCCTCATCGCAGACAAGTTCGGATATTCGGAGTCAACTATCTGGCGAGTGGTGCAAACCGAGTGCCAATGGTTTTTTGACAATCAAGCACGTTTTATTCGATGGCCAAGGCGTGACAATGCACGCGCCATAGCTCGGAGGTTTCAGAAGAAGCGTGGTTTTCCTGGAGCTGTGGGAGCTATTGACGGTTGCCATATTCCTATTCACCCACCGTCTGCGAATAGAAGAGCGTACCTAAACTATAAACGTTTCCACAGCATCGTACTAATGGCAGTATGTATCCCGAACAAATCGTTTTCATATATATTTACCGGATTCCCTGGTAGCTGCCACGACTCGTATGTCTTCCAGCGGTCTTCACTCTTCAGACGCCTAGATTCCGATAACTGTGGACAGATTCTTAATTCACAAAACTACCACTTGATTGGGGACAGTGCGTTTCCATTGAAGAAGTGGTTGTTGGTACCGTACAAGTTTCAAGAAAACCTTTCTGAGTCCCAAAAATTGTATAATAAGAAACTGTCTGGCACCAGAATAGTAGTAGAACAAGCCTTTGGGGATTTAAAAATGAGATTTCGAAGATGCCAGAAGGTACATGCAACGGTAGAAAATAGTGTTAAAGTTGTTGTTGCTTCTTGTGTGTTACATAATATTGGCATAGAAAATGGAGACTTCTGTATTGGCCGCACTGTAAATGATGGTGATGGTAACAGTGATGTTAATTTGCCTGAAAGAAATTTTGTACCCACTAACAGTGGACAAGCTAAACGAGAGTCTGTGAGGCAGAAACTTGCAAGAATATTCTTGTAGATGATTATGGCACACATTGCTGCAGTTTCAGAACAAGGTTAACATTTTCTGAAATCAAAATTTTATTTGGGTGTATATATAAGTAATGACCGTAATTACATTTTTAATTAAGCTACATTCAAATTGCATATTCTTTATAAAAACGAACGTTTAGTCAATCAGAATCTGAAGATTCCCTCCTTTTCATTTTGTTTTTATTTTCCTTAATACTTTGGAGGGCGTCACGCAATACTCCTACAATAGCGTTGGTTGCTGCCATGATTTCCTCGTGTCTCTTCTGCTTCTTTTCTTCTTTCTGCATATCTCTTTCTTCTCTTCTTTTTAGTAACTTCGATCTCTGTTCGTGCGACTGTTCCAGGATTTCCATTATTTTCTCCGTCTTTGATGCCTTGGACGGTTTGATTTTTTTAAGTGGTCGTGACGAACCAGTCTTTAACGGGTCGTCCATATTATCAAACTTGTCTTCAAAAACTATACCTTAAGAGAATAAGATTTAATTGAATAATACATGAAAACTTACCTGCGTTGCTCGTTGATGTTCCTGGCAAATTTCGTCTTAATTCACTCGGATTCTGTTCCTCTTTTAGAGAGTCACCGAGGTATACCGGGTGAATGTTGTGTCCCTCTCCTAACGAAGACATTTTCATAATTGAATTTCAATTACTATTATAATGATTAATTACCAATTATGTCCTGAATTTCCTCTATATACGGTGGAGTATTCAGTAGTACGTCAGCTCCACTTCCGGTCTTCTCAGATTCTTTGACGTAAGTTTTGTACGCCTTCATTATATTTTGCCATTTTTGGTCGACTTTCAGTACAGGATTTTCTCCGAGGTAATACCCAGCCTCGGCCCGTGAATTTGATATAATTGTCCAGGTATGCTTTTTTCTGGTCTTGTTATCGCTCAAAGCTGACCAATGTTTTTTTACAAGACCTAATAAGGCAGTTAGCATTTGCGAAGAAATTTTGTTATAAAAATTACTTAAAAATAACCGCGTCGCCATATCGTCTAGGGCTTTACTCGTTGCGCTTTTCTTTCCTATCCATACTGGCTTCTTTTCTTTCTTCAACAAGGTTTGTAAGTTGACTCTGATGATTGTTAGAATTCTCGGTCAGGACAAAGTTTTCTTCAACTTCCACAATTTCGTACACGTAGCTTTCCATACCCACACAACGCCCGAATCCTGATGTAAGGAGTAGAATTAGTAATAGTACAAATTTAAATCTCGATGACGATATACTAGGAAGAGTAAATAGATTAACACTTAACATACGATAAACACGGTTAACCATAAATGTAAAGGACAACGTAAAGACATCTCTCGTGCCGAGGCCAGAACCCTCGTGAATGTCTATACGTAGTCCAAAGGTAATCTTAAGTTCCGAAGCCCAACGACGCAAGAAAAAGCAAAACAGCGATGTCAACACAAGGACACAACCCAAGCCTAATAATAAACCAATTGAGGCCACGGAAGTACAAGACACCCGGAAGGGCAAGAATAAACCATTGAGGCCAAGAAAACAACCGAAGCGCACCTCGATACCGATGTCCAACTGGCCTATAAGTACGGACCCACCAGATGACAACAGTCAGTCCACTCTCTGTCTCAGCCCCGTAGGACCAGTTCACCCGCTGTTTCAGACACAATCGACCCGACCTCTCCCCTGTCCCACCTCTCTAAACCTGTACCGACCCCGCTGATAGTTAGAGTGAATACATAGTATAAACTGACTATCACACTGAGAAAAACAGAGAAAGGGGGGAAAATTCGTTAGTTTAAAATTAATTCGCTTAACAATAATAGATATTGATTTGCTTAAATGTACGTATAAAATTTCTTGGTAGCTTTCGATTCGCAATTTTTTGGGACTGTTTCACTTGTAGTCCTACAACTGTACTGTAATATTAACAACAGTGGATTGGCTTTAAGTATGCAAAGTCAAGGTCAATTTTAATCGAAGTCACTTCACTAGGGAAATTACAATGGTGACGAAAAAGGGAGACTGAAGTGCTTTCGGTTTGCATTCCAATCTCACAGAAAAGAAACACAAAGCACAAGAGAATAAATTTAAAAGAGTGATTTATTCTTCCTGGAATGACCAATTGTATTGCAAAACATTTCCGAAACAAAGGAAGTTCTTCATTGTTCTTATTTGCTACTCACTTTACAGGGATTACAGTAAAATAAATTTATTGCAGATTTATACACGATTTAAACAAGAAATAAAAATGGGAAAATACACAAGAAACATGATACAAAACCCAATGTTTACAAACAAATAGTAATGGGAGGGCTTTTGGGGACTCATCCTAGTTCTACTGGGCTCTTGAACCCAGTAGAACTAAATGCGTTATTTGCATGAGGCGGGAAGCCATCCAGTTGAGCGGTTCACGTGAAAATGACAGTCGAGCTCTACTGGGTTCACAATAAAATGAAGGTTCACCCTAAACGGAAAACCCGTTGTCCAGTTCAGTTGACGATAAAATATGCCTTAAGATTATTTCTTAAACAAACTTTCTATGGATCTTATTATTGGTCTTGATCTTTCTATTGATCTTATTATTATCTTATATATTATTATTACACCACATTAGTCTAGTCATTAGTCATTATAGTCATTATTACACCTATTAGTCTAGTGTCTTTAAGGTAGTCTACTAGCCAGTTTCTTAACTTATATTAGTCATTAGTCATTATTACACCTATTAGTCTAGTGTCTTTAAGGTAGTCTACTAGCCAGTTTCTTAACTTATATTGTCGTTCTGGTTCAATTTCCCCTAATCCTAATACATTTTCCATGTTAAAGGTTACTCCGATCTGTTCTACTTTTCTCCTGCATTTTTCTCTTTCGTATCCGTATGATGGGCAATACAGCAACCTGTGTTCCACTGTGTCTGTTTGTTCCCTGCAGTTTTCACATATATCTGTGTCTTTAAGCTTAAATCTCTTCATCCACCAACCCACCTTTGCATGTTTGCTTCTTATTCTTAAGAGCGCTACGGCTACTCTTCTATTCGGGTGTTCTAGCCATGGTTGCGGTTTGAGAGACATGGCCGCTTGTACCAATTCTTGTTCAGATTGAAGTTTTACGTTCTTAAAATTCTCTTTTCGTTCTTTTATTTATAAAGTGACATTATTTCTTGAGTTGTAAGTCGTCTGTTTATAAAATTTTCGGATCCTTTTCCCAGCTTTGCTGCTAAATCTGCCTTTTCGTTGCCCTTAAAACCCTCGTGTCCTGGCACCCAATGTATAGCTACGCCTTTCCCTTGAGTTTTTAAAGCCATAATTGACCTTTGGATTTCCTGAATGACTCGGCTATATTTCTTGTTACCATAATTTTGTATTTCCAAAACCGCCGCCTTTGAATCTGTAAATATTACATATTTGTTTTCCCGTGCTGTATTTACGAATTGTAAAGCTTCCAAAACTGCATACAGTTCGGCTGCCATTACTGATGAAAATTTCGGCAGAGCGAGAGCCACCATCTTGTCTTCGTACTCCACATATATCCCTGCTCCTACGTTTCCGTCGTCGTCTTTTGAGCCATCTGTAAAGCTTCTTTTCCTATCTTTGTAACGCTTCTCAAAGAAATCTAAAATTGTTGCGTGTCTTCCGGCCTGGTAAACTGATTTCGTGGCAAGTCCTGGTATTGAATCCGTTATACCTTAGTAGTATAGGTACCACCATTACTGCAACCTCCATTACTGCAGCACCAATAGGAAGCCTCCATTTCCCCCAAGCCCCGCCCCTTTTACGGCTGCACCAATAGGATGCCTCCATTTCTCCCCTAGTCCCCGCCCTGACGCCTGCGCAGTATGGTTTGACAACACCTAGTTTCTAGCGTTACCGCCACTTTCACGTTGGCGCTGTCCTCACAATTGAGCAGCTCTCGTGTGGACAACAGTGTCCTCCGCCAACAAACTTAATTACCATTAAAGTTAAAGACACTTTTTCGGACTCGACATTAAAGTTAAAGACACTTTTTCGGACTCGACATTAAAGTTAAAGACACTTTTTCAGGATTACCATTAAAGTTAAAGACACTTTTTCAGATTCGACATTAAAGTTAAAGACACTTGTTCGAGAATAGTCATTAAAGTTAAAGACACTTTTTCAGATTCGACATTAAAGTTAAAGACACTTTTTCAGAATCAACATTAAAGTTAAAGACATGTTTTTCACAAAATACACATTTAAGTTAAAGACACTTTTTCAAAATAGACATTAAAGTTAATGACACTTTTTCACAAAATACACATTTAAGTTAAAGACACTTTTTCAGAATCAACATTAAAGTTAAGGACACTTTTTCGAGAATAGACATTAAAGTTAAAGACACTTTTCGAGATTCATCATTTAAGTTAAAGACACTTTTTTCACAAAATACACACACATTTAAGTAAAGACACTTTTTCAAAAATAGACATTAAAGTTAATGACACTTTTTCGGAGATAGACATTTAAGTTAAAGACACTTTTTGTAAGTTTAACCTTCGAAATGTATTTTCTTTCAACAAATACAATTACAAATTCATTCAAAATAATGGTTGGTGGTTTCACTACACTGTAAGATTTTTTGGAGAGTGTGCCATCATGCTCATCAGGCTATCAACTGTTGCACACACACTGATAACACCAACTCACCAACTCTTGCGTTTGCACAGCCCCTCTGGCTAGGGTGCTTGTCAGCTCACACTCCCCTCAAGCTCCTGTGTTGGCCAATCCTCACTCTTCCATCGGTATGATTCCTCAGATGAGCGCGCTTGAAGACTCTGATGTTGAAATAGAAGAGCATAAGTCAACCAAAGTAAAAGCTGTTGTCAATGGGCACTCTTTTCGTCCACGTTTTAATAACGGGGTATGCAAATGTCTCTAATAACATAGAGATACACCATCTGTATTGTTTGACATTGTCAGAAATACACTATTTGTATTGAAATTTGTTTGTATTATTCATCATCATCATACAAAGCTCGACAGGTTTGGTCAGTACACACAATTCGTAGGGGTTTCAATTGTAATCCATATCTTTGTTGAATTTGCTTTTCAACCCAGCGATCTTGTTGTAAAAGTCGAGTTTTACCGCTATTGCAACGAAAAGGAATTAGAATATTTTTCAAAGAATGATTTCGAGCTCGCTGTAAAGCCACATAAAGACACCATTGTCCACAAGCGCGCGATGTAGGATGTTGAAGGGTTAAAGGATGGTTTTGCCAGAGGTGCAAACCACACCATGTGGCAAAGTCCGGATGGTAGCTATGGATGCTTTGACCTAAACTATCGAAAAATTCAACTGGTTGCAGCGGGGTGACAATAGCCGGAACATAAATTAAAAGCCAATGAACACCTTCATGTTGATGAGGGTGAGTGTTGCAAATAACAAGTAAAGGCTTCCCAGAGTTGGACTTGAGACGAGTAAGATGGTCGCGAGGAATAACCCAAGTTTCAAAACCACGTTTTTGAATAACAGGGTCATGACGCAAGATATGATAAAGCTGGCTAGTATTCATAGCTAAATAAATCAAGACTTTTATCCCCTTCAAAGGTTTGGTGTGTATTGATGATTCAAAGGTTCACTGTCAACAAACATTTGAACTATGAAAACATAACTAATCAACTCATTCGACAAGAATTTGACGAGCACTATCAATTTGCAACAAAGAATCTGTTTCGCTAAAAACAATCATAGTTAAAGAATCGACTACTGCTTTAGAAAAGCGAACATCTATTTTCAAATTCCCCTCTTTCAACATTCCAAAACCTTCGGTGACGGGAATAATTTGAAAACCGTAAAGACGATAGTACTGTTGGTAAAGTTCACGTTCAAATGATAGTCCAACCTCTGAGTTCACTAGATTGTAACAATCTAAAAGCGAGTAATAACCCAACAGGTATTCATCAGAACTAACAGGAATACTTGGAAAAGGAACTTCTTCATTGTTGAGGGACACGCTTATGGTAGATACATTATGATGTTGAAACAGGTAAGGATTGCTGTGCCAATCACCCATGAAAGCTTTAGTAGGCAAGAAACCGATAACTATCCGTCGAGGAATGCGACGCAGGTAGGAATCTTCCACAGTTTTTTGCATGGTGCCAGCAGGTATGGTAAAAGAGCGAACGTCAGTTTTAAGAAAAGGATATTTGGCTACATTACCCCCCAACAACATTTTCTCCAATCCTAAGCGATATTCAGAATTGAGAGTATGAACTCGCAACACCATTTGAGCTTTTTCGATAACAACTTTGTAGGAATAAGTCTGTGTTGCAGGTAACGTCTTGTGGCTAATCAAGAAACTATCAGCTTGTCGATGTAACCGTAAGACGCAGCTTACATCGGGTAGCAACAGTTTGGGACATTGGAATAAATCCACATTCAAGACGCCCATAAGTTCCACTAATTTAGATTTTTCTGTGAAAGTTTTACGCAAAAGAGACCAACTACTGGTTTCTATAACGTCAGCATTTTCATCTTTGACGTAGAGAGCAGCAGTACCAAAACTTCGGTGATATTCTTCACCATGGCGTAGCAAACAATTTAAAAAACTTTTGTAACCGTAATTTTGCCCTGAAGAAGTGACAAGCGTATCGTTGAGATACAGATCAACTTGACTAAAGAGCGAATGAAGCAGATTGTTGACTGGAAAAACAGAATCTGAATCTGTAATATTAACCCCGTCGCTGCGTACAATTTTAACTTGCGCGTAAAGCTGGGGACGTTCCAGATCCAAAAATTGGTTGGAGTGGGTGGAAAAATTAAATTCTATAGGAGCTACATTGTCTTTGGATGACGCGCGAGTTTGAACAATAAAATCTTTAGATTGACTAATACCAGCTTCAGTATGAGGAATACTCAACAAGTCTAGTTTGTCTGAAATGAAAGGTGTGCTACCCTCGCGGATGGTGTCCATCTAACCGAATATATCGGCGGCTGTTTTTCGTTTAATTGAGCGCTTCTTGACACAAGGTTTTTTACGTTTGACTGCTGAAGATTTACGTTTACGTCCGCTACCTGTTTGATAAGGTGCCACAGCACCCGCTAATTTTCGACGAGGACGACGACGACGGCGACGAGGTGTTTTCACAACTGTGGTGCTAGACATACTGAGCTGTCGTTGAAGAGGAGTTTTGTTTAAGAATTGAATGAACCCTTGTCCAACTTGAGCTTTTGCATCGTTGGTGTTGCGTTGCAAAATTTCTTGACCCATTTGTTGTAAACTTTCCATACCTCGAGTTTTCATGGTGTCTGTCAATTTCTTACCCGATGAGACATCACGAGCCACGTTTCTAACTAGATGTCTGAGCGAGGGTGCTACTAATCCACGGAAAATTGGTATTATGTAGCGCGAGAAAAATCCATAACCACGTTGACGGTGGTTGCCTCGATAAAAAGTTTCACCTCCACCACCTCGCTGTTGTGGGTTTAACGCCTTCATATAACATTCAACCGATAAACATCCCTTAAAAGGTGCCATGAGAGCGAACTCGTTGTAGATGTAGTATAGCCGACACTGTCCCAGCTTGGAATAAAACAGGTAGACCAGTACCTGTCTTAATATAGATGTGAATTGTATCAATGTAACCTCGACTAAGGGGGATATAGTAATTGTGATTAAAACTGACTGAGACTAGGTCACCCTCTCTCATATCGGTGGAAAGAGGGATGGTGCGTAAAAGAGGAGCGCTGGTATCCCCCACGAAACTCGATTGGATAATATCACAATAAACGTATAAATTGTGAGCACCACTTTTCAGATCTGGTGTTAGACTCGAATTACATTCCCCACGACCATTGACCACCCGTAATTTGTCCTGATCCATGAACCCTAAGATAGCTTTAACCCGTGCCGGTAAAATAATTTCGCAAGCTTCCAAATCGGAACTCGGGGGTAGTTTCAAGCTCACTGTTTTCTTTTTGTCACGGTAAACAAATTCGACTCTCCGAGATTTATCCGATACAGTCGGAAACATACGGTCAAGACCGCTGTTGAGATCGCTCACCAACCGATCTATAGAATCGTACACTTCCAAATTGTGTAAATTGATTTTAGTTAGCTCTTCCTTCGATGAAATTTCTACTACTTCTTTGGTTAAACCATCAGTCTGTTTTTTAGATTTGATTTCACTGTGTGCAATCATAAAATTCTCTTCTTCGCTTAAAGTATGCATACTGTTCACAAATAGAAATTCCACCAAAGCCACCTCATACTCATCTACAGGGACATGTATTGGTTCACACAATAGAGTTCGATAATTACTCATAGTATTATGAGGATAATGCGACATGGATGAGTTAGAAGGTAACGTGATATACTTTTCATTGTGGGTCATGGTGACTGTCGACTAGATCGCATGCGACCCGAATACAGATTGCTGGGAGGTTTTAAAGTCTTCCGTGTGCGGACAAAGTCTTGCCAGAAAGGTGTTAACTCTCGAGCGTTTACCCAAGTATTGAACTCGGTTGGCCAACCTTTCCATGTTATATAGTACTCGGTCTCACCCACCGAGTTGCGACGTTGTTTGAGCACTTTTTCGATGGGGTACAAAGCTTTAAAGTTAGGTGGCGCCACATGGGTTAATTCAATACCGTAAAATTGACCAATAATATCTTCATTTTGGAGATCAACTAAATTGTAAGTTACAGGTTGAGTAAGATTCACCGTTTCAATCTTGTATATCTCGTATGTGTTTTGAACAATATAGCCTTTATTAAAAAATGGTTTTGTATCGTTTTTAATCCGTACGTAATCACCCACACTGAAGGTGGGCTGACGAGTTTTAACAGCTGCACTGCGCATCTTATGAATATGTCGAGCTACCTCATCTTGGTTTTCCACGGTGACTTCCACAGGAGCCCGACCAATGGTTCGATGGTAACTCCGATTGTAGTTATCCACTAATTGTGGCAACACATCTATGAAACGTTCGGTATGATGTTGAGTCATGTAACGCGAGATTCGCTCTAGGAGGGTGCGATGGACTCGTTCCACAATCGGTGCTTTAGTTTCTTGAGTCCGAGTTAGATAAAATTTGACACCTACGTCTTTAAGATATTTTTGGAACGCGTGATTGAGAAATTCTGTACCCTGATCCGTGTTGAAATGTTTGGGTATTAATCTTGTGTTTGTAATATGTTGTTGTAAGGTTGCGAGTACAGTAGGTCCAGTCTTGTTGGGGATAGGATAGACCCAGAGATAACGACTATGAACATCAATAATAGTAAAAAGAAAGTTCATTCCATTATTCATTCGACTCCAGCGTTGTACATCGACCAAATCAGCCTGCCAAAGATCATGAAGCGTAGAAGTGATTACATATCGACGTGGAAAGCGACGAGGATTGTTCCGATGTAGAGTATAACTATTAAGATAGCTCAAAGCTTGACGGGCGGTGGCAAGGTTAATATTAGTGGCTTTCGGGTATTGCTGTTTGGCGTAACGCAACAAACGTTGTAAACCACCATAAGCACCCAAAGACGAAGGATCCGTATAGAGTTGATGCCAATCGTCTCGAGTAAGCCATGTCTTTTCTACCATTTCAAGCTAAATTTTGCCACTGAGGACTTGATCCAGCTCGAGCGCGTTTATACGATCGGGTGACTCTAGGGCTGGGTGGAGTGATACCGCGCGAATGGAGCAGTTTCAAACGTTCAATCTCTTTTAGCCGTTTCTCTTTAACAATAAGCTGGGTGGGAAAATTAATATCAGCTAACGCGCGTGAAAAATCATCCATTCGAGGTAAAAAGCGACCCTTGTTGTGTGAAAAGAGATCTCTCATGTAATCTGACACATGGCTGTTTTCTATAGTTTCCCCATATAGTTTTAGAGTACTGTCAGGATTAACTGTAATTATGTGTGCATATTCAGGTTTTGTAAGATACTCGCTAGCTGTCAACGCTTTCTCACGATATTGGTCGTCCACTTTAACCATAAATTGGGTAACGCTGGGGGTCTCTTCAACACTTGACTGCAATGGACTGTCATACATGTCGGGTTTAGAAATGTTATTAATTGGTGTTTGAAAAGGTTGTGGTGAAAAGCTGCGAGTGGCGTTTACACGTGTGGGTGTTAAATCGCTCTCAACACCCCCATGTTTTAAAGATGGAACCGTGGGAACAGAGGGTAAAGAAACATGTGTTAACGATGCAGCCCTCTCATGACCTGGGTGAGCAGCCTTGTAGCGTTGAAACGTTTTTTCAAACAGGTGCAACTTATTCTCAATGCTTAATTCAGGATTATTGAGAATATTCCGCATTTCCTCTTCCGCCCGATAAAATTCTGTTAGTTTGAAACTGGGGGGCGGTTTTATGGCAGACTGCGATTCACGATGCAAAACTTGATCAATTTTGTTGGCTATGTCTAGCGGCACTAACCGCATGGGACGCGCTGCTTTGGCCATGGCGACGTAAAAAAGCTAAAGCGGGGTTAAGTACGTTTAAAATAAATCCTCCACCCTTCTGTACTATTCGTTTATGACGATAGCGGAAACTCTGTTTGGATTGAGCCAAATCTCGAAGAATAGACTTGAAACGACGTAGCTTTTGTTTCTCTTTTTCCTGAAGAGGGATAACACCCTTGACTAAATTCAAGATGATTTCGCAAATAACGTTAATAAGGGGTCGGTCAGCGTTCTGAAGGATAATTTGACGGAGTTTGGGCTAACAGCGACATAAAGTTTTCAAATAAGGTTTGTATTTCTTCACCTGTTTAAGACACATCCTCTCGTTGTCTGTTTACCTCTAAAGCCAGTGTGCGACTAAAGGTTTACCCACTCGAAGATCGCGCTTTAAAGGCTAAAATAAGACGCGTCATAATCGACAACCATTCAGCTAGAGTTTGAAGGGTTTGCGCGGCAACCTGTCGACAGCGAGTGCGCCATTTCTTCCCAAATCTTTTATCATGAACCATCTTGCAGTTTCAAAGGTTGAGTGACAACTAAACTAGACATGGGTTATAGACACAATTTAAACTTTATTCATCATCTTCATTACAATATCCGTAAGCGTGACTGGTAACAAGATCTGGGAGCCAGAAACGTTTATCATCAAGAGCAGACAATGACAATTTACGAGTTTGATAAGTATAAATTTGATGGTTGAATGAGCGGAGAGTGGTATTGGTAGTATATACCTCGCAGCGCTCACCATACAACACTTGACGGTAAAGGTCTAACGATAATTCACGACGGGTGGCTTCTCGGGTAGTGCCCTTGGCCTTTCGTTGTTCTTCACCCGTGTCAAAACGTATACAATAGAGTTTGGGTCGTAAAGCTACAATTTCCACAATACGGTTTTGTCCAGCCTCGTTCTTAAACATGCCTAGACGTTTATCGTTGTCAGAATAGTAATATGGACTGGATGGATGTTGGTTGGAGGTATCAAAGTGGGTGGTTAGACGATGACGCAACTCTTCCCAGAATCCGGTAGGGCTTTCCACACTGTAGCAAAAACTGTCGGTATCGGTAAAAACCAAGCGGCAGCGCGAACCAAAATGTGGGCGAATAATGTTGTAGTGGAAATCGTACATATGCATTTTGGCTAATTCCAATATTGCAAAACCTACAAGGATTGGTTTGTTATAAAAAACGTCGGTTTTTCTCATCTGGATGAGTGCTAAATCATTCGAAATGCGTCGTGCATGGCTGAAGGCTGGACTGGCTGTTAAACTCACAAGAGTTTTCTCATTGTTTATTACATAGATGTTGACTCGGTTGTCTACGTTTTCTACAGTTTTACCTGAAATGTTAACCGAAGGTTAGTCAAAAGTATGAGTTTAAGTTAGAATGATTTTACCAAAGATGGAATTATTCATCAGTTTGAACGATTCACGATCGGCATCGTTGGTGGCGGCAGCTCGCAAAGCGGTGTTGCATTCGATGTAGGGCTGAAACAGCGTTGTCTGACGAAATCTGATACTGCCATGTATTCGGGTCACTAACAATCCGTGACTTAAAGCCAGTTGCAACATTCTGTAATGAATCAGATATTTTTCTTTAGCGTTTAAGGTGACACATAGTTTTTCAACCCGAGAGGGAAATGTTTTCCCATCTTTCAGATATTGCTCTTGGATTGCGGGGCTTAGCATATCCCATGTTATTTGTTCTTTGCGGGGGAGAAAGGGAAAATCGTCGTGTTCTTCGTGTAAATGGGCAGGATATTCCATGTCGACTAGTAGAGCATAACCATAGAGCGAATCTGGGGTTAACGAGAGGATTTCGTTCAAACTGGGGCATTCTTTGGTTGATAACCAGCAAATTCCATCGGTGGGTAAAGCTTGAACCATCGCCCATCCATACAAGTTGTTAGCATCGATATATTCGATGGAGCTATTAGGGCGTGTAGGATCATAATGTGGCAAGTCTGGTAAATTGGCTACAGCATGACGTTGGGACACCATGGTTAGCCCCCCTCGCACGTTTTGTTTAACCATACTATGCATGGTTACATCGGTCATAAGTTCCATCGTCACCCCCGTTGTGTACAAACAGGCGTTCCAGCTAAAATGCGAAATGCTGTAAAAATGGGCTACATCCAAACCCGAATGGTGATAGGTTGTTTGACGTAAGGTGGAAAAGCAGTCGGCTAGAATGCGGACATCGCACTCTAAATACAAGTTGTGATAGTCGCGTAATGTGCGACATTGGAAAGTATCCCAGACGTTTTGTGCATGAATGTAATCCTCATCTGAAACTGAGCAACCAGTTAGGGTGGAGAAAAAGGCCAGTTGGGATGGTAAATGTGGTAAATCAAGAGCTGTCAGACTAGTCATGAACTCGTAGGGAAATATCCCTTTGCGCGCTAAGAGTTTGAGTTTCTCTTGATCACCCGCTACTGCAGCCGCACGGTTCAAACATTGAAAGGAGTGGAGCCCCTTTTTCAAGAGAACTTGAGCCCAACGTTCCAAACTAGTGTTCATAAATTCAAGACTGTCCAGAAAGCGAACGTTATCAACTTTAAAAGTCAAGAACTTTTCCATGGATTTGGGGATAATGTCAATGTCTTGCCCGTAATGCTCCAATGCTTGACAGATGAAATGTCCATCGTAATTCCTAGAAACAACAGATTATTTGGATTTGGTTTATCGGTTTTCACAGATACTTACTGTAAATTGTGGAAGTAGACAGGTAATTCGTAGTTTTCCAATTTACAATGGAGATTACAACCTCGGTGAGCAATACCCCGGAAAGAACCGTCAAAATGATCATGATCTATCATGCGTTCGGATAAATCTTGAGGTAAGGGTTTCTTGCAGTGTACGCATATAGTAGCTGTATGTCGGGCTCTTATTGCCATTGACACATCTTTTTCATTGAGGGGAAAATTTGTTGAGCGCACCACTTGTTCAAGATTTACTGCTGTTTCTAAGATGTTTTGTAGGAAAATCTGACCTGCATTAGGGCCAACATAGCGCTGGTATGTCACTTCGCTCCCCTGCAGGTCGAGCACCAAATAACAAAAAGATAGAGCTTCGTGACGATGAAGCTTTTGATTGACGGGAGAGTGTTCTTCATCAGTTGGATCATAAGAAACTAAAAGAGATTCAAAATCGGCAAAAGCTATGTAAGGGGCACGTTGTGCTGCATTAAAACATCGCATTTGAACAAAATCGTCCTTCCCAGGAGTGGGGAGTCGAACTGCTTTTTGTTTGTTTTCCAAACAGTACATTTTATGAGCATCTAGGGACCGGGAACTTTTAAACGCGTTTAGACATTTGAGACAATAATGATCCTTATGTAGTTGATCTTTACCCAACAAACGATTTGGTGAAAGAATAGGCCAGAAATGTCCTTGTCCCGGACCGGTGCATGTATACAAAAGATTAACCGGTTCTTGGCAGAGGGTGGTGTTGGGTTTGAAAAAGGTTTTCCCAGAAATACGAAAAGGATAAATATTTCGAGGGGTGGCAACAAGAGTTGGTGGGAGTTTAGAGCGTTTAGGATTTTCTGCTTCTTCATCACTCTCGTCAAAACATCCAAACGGTAAAGTATCAAAAGCTAAGATATTAATAGCGATTGAATGAACTTCTTCAAAAGCAGTTATGTCTTGAATTTTAACAGGATAGGTTAGCACTTGTGGATTAATGGTCGGTAATCTGTCGGGATAACGGGCGAAGAGAGCGTCTAAGCTTTTAGCACTATGATTCTGTATAAAAAACGGGGAATTTGAATCGGTTGCATGTTGGCGAGCTAGCACTGCTTTGACAGCATAGACAAAACATTGATTGTCGCAACGTGCGATATTAACAACAGCTTTGCGTTTAGCGATGTTGGTAGGTAACCGTATCTGGTGAGAATCGTTACCACTACCCGCCATAGGAACAAACGTGGTCACTGAAGCTCGAAGCTCACTAATGTACTCCATCCGCCAACCAGAACCAGCTTGATTCTGACGATTGTGGATCACGTTGGCAATATGATCAAATGCATTTTGCATAACTTGATTTAAATCTGAAGTTGGGAGCACGATAACATACACACTGTGGAAAAAACGGGGGTAGCGTTCGCTGCGATTGATTTCAGGAGTGTTTATGATTTTACTCATAACGCTATGAACTACAAATTTGATTTTCACAGACAAACTCTTTCGTAGTTGAGCTTTCAATAATCCGAGAATTTGTGAACTATACTCGCTCATCAATTGTTCGGCTGTTACAATCGGGTAACGCTCAGGTCCAACAATCAATCGATATTCCCGCAAATGTCCAGCTAGTGTACTATTCAATTCAAAAAATTCATTGTGGTTAGAATCAATCAATTGCGGTGGTGGTATATTGGGTGTGAGAGGTTCTGCAACACTTGTTGGAGGGGGTGGTGAAAGGGCGATCGTTGGCAGAGGATTTAAAATTTGACGACGACGTTTCAAACGTCGTTGTCGACGCTTGATGCCGCGATTGAGAGTTCGAGTACGGATTGATGGGTGTGGAGCGGGGAATTCTTCGCCAGCGCCTGCTTGTGACTCGTCATCCTCATCAACATCAATACCCAATTCACGAATCAAATCGCCTAAGATTGGACTATATTCAGAATTCATTGTCAAACGCTGTCTCGAGAGCTACTGAGCACGATATTCATGGCGTGTTAGTGCTTAAAGACTCGGAACTAGAAGAGGAGGAACTCATTTGTTAGTATGGAGGCGTTGTTTAGACATCCAGTGCGTATCCTCATTGCAGGTCCTTCACAATCGGGTAAAAGCGAGGTGGTAGCCCAGCTGCTTGCGCAAAAGCTGGGGCATGATGTTCGCGGTCACCGGGGGTAAGAGAAGGAAAAAAGGGGGAAGAGGGGGAAGACTATGCAAACAAATAAAGAAATATATCGCGGCCATACGAATTAGCCGCCGCGCGACTCCAGCCATCTTTTAAGAAGAAGACAGCACCCGTCGGGGAGTCATCCCTGTCTCGTACGCTGCCTGCATGAGTGCCACCCGACGTTGCCCGGCCTCACCGTAATAGTGGGCCATTTAAAAAGTCTACCCGACTCGAAACCTGTGCATTGAACTGACGCCGTTTAGAGCTGGCTTCCCCTTCCCCCACCCCACAACTACGGTCAGCTCGTGCAGAATAGCTGACGAGTTCTGTTAATGAAGCGAACATAGAAAGTTTCCTACCTGTAAAAAACCCGGCGTGGAAGTTTACACAATCCAATGACGAGAAAACACGGAGAAAATAAAAAAGGAAAGTGAAAGGAAAGGAGAAGCTACCGTTCAAAGCTCCCAATCAACTGCAAGAGAACCAAAAATATTGCGACTCTTAAAATATATCCAATACTATAGTCAAGGTCCCGTAGTAGATGCCACTTATTGCGATCCCTGGTTGTTGGAATCAGCGGGTTTATGGAATTAAGTTTTAAAGGACTGATTCAAACCGAGTTGAGAACCCTCCCTAAGCGTAGGAGTAGGCTTCAGCAGTGTTGGTTATGCTTTAGACGTGTGGTTATATAAAAATTGCGGAAATAACAGAAAAAGAACAAGAAAATAAGCGTTGATAGAAATGTAACAGAACAGGTATGGCTCGCATTGAAACGACAGGTTGAATTTAAAAGATTTGCAACGAAGGAAAGCGGCTGTTAATTTAAGAATTCCTCAATCATCTCTATCAAAATTGTTGAAAAATCGTTGCAAAATAAAGAATATGGTCATTTGGTATAGACAAGAAAATGTAATTTCGTTCTTAATATCGTTATTTTTATTTTTCTTATTTACATCATAAAACAACCTACGCACATGTACTGTACACATGTACACATTTCCGATTTTCGGTTATTAGAATCTCCGCTTAATCGAAGTAATATTCAGTTGACAAACGTGATCACAAAAGGGACATCTACTCTGATGAAAATGGTATCAAAAACACCTGCACTCAAATGGATCAACTATATTTTTCACTTATTTTTACGCTTACGAATGTTGTTGACAAAGGAGACTTGGCTTCATTAAACCATGCAGGAAACACGTCTTTAAAGTCCAGAAAAATGGCACCCTATTTAGAAAAATTATGAGTTGTGCTCTTACCATTAAAAAATAGAAATGAAAAAACTCACATTGATAAAATCAAATTCTTGATCACTTGATCAATCGGTACCAGCGTCCAGAATTCCGAAATGGGAAGCAGACTAGTATTGCATTTCCTGAATTTAAAATTAGTATTTTTTTTTTACTCGATATTGAGCTTATTTTTAACTGACGTGTGTCGTTTAATGAAGCCGGCCACCTTGATCAATAATCCATAATCAATTAGTGTCCGGGGATACAAATAATAAAAAAACGGGAGGAAGATAGTACCAGCATCCCTGTGCTTAAATGAAATTATGAAATTGCTTTATTATGAGCAATCTCTAACTTATAGCGTTGACTGGATAAATGAACCCCTCAACATGGAATTCTTTTTATTTAATTTGGCTTTCGTTAACTTACGCGTGTTCTTTGGTAAAGCAGGATTGGTATACCACAGTATGCGAAAATCAAAATAGAGATGCAAAGGATCGACCAGAATTATTCTTAAAAAATAAAGGAAAGAAAAGGGAGTTAGTCTATCGAGCTTATAAATAAACGGGCAAGTGCGTAAGAAGCACGCATGGGAGCGCCAGCTCGGCAAGGTCGGTTGAGCGGGTTGAAGGCGTCCGGAGTCGAGGAGAGGGGAGAGGCACCAATGGTAATGACGACGCGGTTCAGTCCACTGCCGCTAGATGGCGGGAGGTCCGAATGTTCCAAATGGTGTTCCAAATGGTTCCAAATGCTGTTCCAAATGGTGTCCAAATGTTCCAAATGTTTCAAATGTTCCAAATGTTCCAAATGGACCGAGGCGTATGGGGGCAAAAGAGCGCGCGTTGCCTATGTCGATTGTATGCTGAACCAATTGGAACATTTGGAACATTTGAAACATTTGGAACATTTGGACACCATTTGGAACACCATTTGGAACCATTTGGAACACCATTTGGAACATTCGGACCTCCCGCCATCTAGCGGCAGTGGACTGAACCGCGTCCTCATTTAACATTGGTGCCTCTACCCTCTACTTGACTCCGGACGCCTTCAACCCGCTCAACCGACCTTGCCGAGCTGGCGCTCCCACGCGGGCTTCTTACGCACTTGCCCGGCTTTCCGATGCGGGACGTCCGAAAGCGACGAAATGAAGCGCGGGAGAGCGGATTTTTGGCCCAATCGCGGCAATCAGCTCCAGAGTTGGGAAAACGTGCAATGAGCACCCCCTTTTCATGCCAGGTATGCAAACATGTTGGACTGTGGGAGAATGCATGCCCGTTCGTTTGAAATAAACGCAAACTTGTGAGAAAGCACGCCTTTGTCAACTTTCTCTGGAGCAGTAGGCTCCCGTTTCCGAGGCGTCCTTGGGAATTAATTGATTCACACTCTTTTTTCATCTTGGCTGTTAAATTCTGTCGGTCGAATCTTTATCACGAATTGGAGGAATCCACCCCCGACACCTGTTCCAGGGCCCAGCACAGCGCCGCCCAAGCCTGACGCGTATTTTCTTCGTCGGCTTTTCCTGTGGATGCCCAGAAGAATGTGGGCTGTGAACTTTTCGTGTACCAACTGCGGAGTCGGCAGGAAGCTCACGTCCAAGGGGCTGTACCCCCGGGTACGTGCTGTCCTTGATTTCAAGGACAGCTACTACCTAGCTTGCGAGTACATGGAATGCCCCAATTGCAAAGGTACCTTCATTGCGTACGATCAACGCATACTCGCGCAGCTACCTGACGGACTTGCAGCTCGCTTCCCCGTCATCCTGACCTACAGGTACGCATGCGACATTGGCATCATTGCGATGGCCAGGTCTCGCACGCTGGGGAATAGCCCTGCCGCCCTGCAGAATGATCTTCAGGAACTACATTCCGAGATGTGGCTGCGCAAGACGACGGCCTATTTGAGTGACTGCCGGCGTCACTCAAATAGCGTAATCGGCTTATTGCAGCCAAAGGAGTGCTTCCAGCAACCCCCTCCTTTCAGCGCCCTGCCCGCTGCGAAGTGGTTCTTGGCGACGTACGTCCGCGACGTCTGGTCCCGATTGTCCACCCTTAAGGCCGCCATCACCTCGGTCTACGGTTCGATTCTGAAGATCGATTCTACCAAGAAAGTGACCCGGAAGCTCACCGGAACTGCAGCCAATACTGCCGCTTGGTGCACCAACGTCGGCAATGAGCGGGGAGAGGTTCTCCTCTCTGTTTTGACCACGTCGGAGATCACCATGTCATTGCAGCCCATGGCTACTGGCTTGATGGAGAGGTAATGTATTGCGAGGTCTTAGGTTTAAAAGTAATTCTATTTTAACATGACTTTAAAAAAAAAAATCTCCTCCAGATACGGTCGAGCAGGAGACGCAGCCCCGATCCTTCTCTACACTGACAACGACTGCTGCACAGCAGAGGGCTCACGGTCGAAATACCAGCTTCTTTTCGACCAGTGGACGGGTCTCCAAGTTCGCCTTGACATCTGGCATTTTATGCGGCGTCTGGCCGTGGGATGTACCGGCGAGTCCCACCCTCTGTATGGTACCTTCATGACCAGATTGTCATCTGCATATTCGAATGGGATGCCACGGTTCTCGATGCCTTGCGAGCTGCCAAGACGAGGGAAATGGAGATGGAGGGGCTTTCCAATCCTTCTGTCGCGGCGGTCAACAAGGCCATCAGCAAATCCGAGATGGCACGCCATTGTCGTCGGCGTACTCGTGGTACCCAAGAGACTTGGGATCAGATCGAAGCCCTGATTCTTTCGTTGACTTTGGCAAACGGATTTGGCAACCCGATTTCCTCACCGTGCTACAGGAGCCGGAAGAGCTGGACAACACCATCCCGGGGAACCCGGTGGAAACCGAAGAACCGGAAGACGACAGGGACAGCGAGCTGACCGTCGAGGCAATGCCAGAACCAACTGAAGAAGCCTTGGATTACCGATTTATCGGTGGCTGGGACAAGGTGGATCAGTTGGCAGCGGCGTTGATCAAGACAGAAGGCCTTACTGTCACCAAAAGCCAGGCTGACAAAGTCATTCGCCTCTACGAGGCGTTGGAGGAGTACGACAAGCGGCCTCTGAAGTACCGGGCGCATCCTGCGCCACGACCCTCGGAGCCGTTTTGCTCGGTCCCAGTATAGGACTGGATACGTCGGAGTGGAAGCCATGCAGAGGTAAGCGCTGTTATGTCGTCTGGTTCTTTAAGCATGCTTTGGAATCTAAAACCCTTGCTTCGGATTTTTAGGTGCTTTATAAGCGCTGGTTTGCCTGCCCTCTCTCCTTCGAAGAGTCGTGTAGTGGAGGCCATTTGCATTCGCCTTTGCAACACATACACGGCACCAGTCCGAGGTCCTCCTTACGTGTCTCGCTGGAAGCTCATTCTGGGCAAGTACAACGAGATACGAAGTCGTGTCCTTCTAAGTGGCACCCTCTTAGAAGGTACCGGCCTGGTTTTGTATCCCATTAACGAGACTACCTTGAGCCTGTGGTAAGTTTTCAGCTTTATTAACGCCCGGCACATGTTGAGGTTAATAATAACACATGTCTTTTAAACTCTTAGGTACCAGGATAAGTCCCGCTTTAGCGACATCAGTATGCTACTGCAGGGTATTAACCTGCCTCAACCCGCACTAACGAGTGCGACGCCGCTTTTGCCCTCGCGCCAGCTTCCTCAAACAGCACCTCGACCAGCTCACGAGCCGCTTGTTTTTGAGGAAGTAGTAGACACGGTCGGTCAGGCAAAAGTTAAACGTCGCCGTGTGACGTTGCCTCCATTGGGGACAGAAGCTGCACCCGCAGTGGAAGACCCTGGTGAAGGCCCCTCCAGGCCAGTATCTGCGCTGCCTCCACCACCTTCGGTGTCCGCCACCCCGCCACCGATGTCAAGGACGACGGATTGGAGGCACCGAAAAAAGGCGGCTGCCGATGCTGGCAACCTTCCTCGGACGTACAAATGTCGCAAATGTGGGCAGCCCGTTAGTACCGGAGGACATTCGCAGTTTTACGGTGCACGCTATTGCCCGGTGGGGGCAGAGTTATCCCCAGCAGAATGGCTGGAAAGACAACGCGAAGAGTACGCCTGGAAACGTGCAGCGGCAGCAGAAAATCAGTAGGTATGATCCACACATGTTGTAATTAAAATATTTTTAGGGCTGGCAGAGTTCCTTGTCAAATCTGGCGGGTTTGCACTCAAGATTTTGTTTTGGCATAAAACACAACAGCTACCTTTTTTCCCATGTGGCCGGCTTCATTAAACGACACACGTCAGTTAAAAATAAGCTCAATATCGAGTAAAAAAAAATACTAATTTTAAATTCAGGAAATGCAATACTAGTCTCTTTCCCATTTCGGAATTCTGGATGCTGGTACCGATTGATCAAGTGACCAAGGATTTGATTTTATCAACGTGAGTTTTTTCATTTCTATTTTTTCATGGTAAGAGCACAACTCATAATTTTTCTAAATAGGGTGCCATTTTTCTGGACTTGAAAGACTTTGTTTCCTGCATGGTTTAATGAAGCCAAGTCTCCTTTGTCAACAACATTCGTAAGCTTAAAAATAAGAGTAAAAATATAGTTTATCCATTTTAGTGCAGGTGTTTTTGATACCATTTTCATCAGAGTAGATGTCCCTTTTGTGATCACGTTTGTCAACTGAATATTACTTTGATTAAGCGGAGATTCTAATAACCGAAAATCGGAAATGTGTACAGTACATGTGCGTAGGTTGTTTTATGATGTAAAGAAGAAACACGAAAATAGTGATATTAAGAACGAAATTACATTTTCTTGTCTATACCAAATGACCATATTCTTTATTTTGCAACGGCTGATTCTAGCAACCAGGGATCGCAATAAGTGGCATCTACTACGGGACCTTGACTATAGTATTGGATATTTTTTAAGAGTCGCAATATTTTTGGTTCTCTTGCAGTTGATTGGGAGCTTTGAACGGTAGCTTCTCCTTTCCTTTCACTTTCCTTTTTTATTTTCTCCGTGTTTTCTCGTCATTGGATTGTGTAAACTTCCACGCCGGGTTTTTTACAGGTAGGAAACTTTCTATGTTCGCTTCATTAACAGAACTCGTCAGCTATTCTGCACGAGCTGACCGTAGTTGTGGGGTGGGGGAAGGGGAAGCCAGCTCTAAACGGCGTCAGTTCAATGCACAGGTTTCGAGTCGGGTAGACTTTTTAAATGGCCCACTATTACGGTGAGGCCGGGCAACGTCGGGTGGCACTCATGCAGGCAGCGTACGAGACAGGGACGACTCCCCGACGGGTGCTGTCTTCTTCTTAAAAGATGTCTGGAGTCGCGCGGCGGCTAATTCGTATGGCCGCGACATATTTCTTTATTTGTTTGCATAGTCTTCCCCCTTTTTTCCTTCTCTTACCCCCGGTGACCGCGAACATCATGCCCCAGCTTACCGCGAACATCATGCCCCAGCTTCGCGCGTTGCCTATGTCGATTGTATGCTGAACCAATTGGAACATTTGGAACATTTGAAACATTTGGAACATTTGGACACCATTTGGAACACCATTTGGAACCATTTGGAACACCATTTGGAACATTCGGACCTCCCGCCATCTAGCGGCAGTGGACTGAACCGCGTCCTCATTTAACATTGGTGCCTCTACCCTCTACTTGACTCCGGACGCCTTCAACCCGCTCAACCGACCTTGCCGAGCTGGCGCTCCCACGCGGGCTTCTTACGCACTTGCCCGGCTTTCCGATGCGGGACGTCCGAAAGCGACGAAATGAAGCGCGGGAGAGCGGATTTTTGGCCCAATCGCGGCAATCAGCTCCAGAGTTGGGAAAACGTGCAATGAGCACCCCCTTTTCATGCCAGGTATGCAAACATGTTGGACTGTGGGAGAATGCATGCCCGTTCGTTTGAAATAAACGCAAACTTGTGAGAAAGCACGCCTTTGTCAACTTTCTCTGGAGCAGTAGGCTCCCGTTTCCGAGGCGTCCTTGGGAATTAATTGATTCACACTCTTTTTTCATCTTGGCTGTTAAATTCTGTCGGTCGAATCTTTATCACGAATTGGAGGAATCCACCCCCGACACCTGTTCCAGGGCCCAGCACAGCGCCGCCCAAGCCTGACGCGTATTTTCTTCGTCGGCTTTTCCTGTGGATGCCCAGAAGAATGTGGGCTGTGAACTTTTCGTGTACCAACTGCGGAGTCGGCAGGAAGCTCACGTCCAAGGGGCTGTACCCCCGGGTACGTGCTGTCCTTGATTTCAAGGACAGCTACTACCTAGCTTGCGAGTACATGGAATGCCCCAATTGCAAAGGTACCTTCATTGCGTACGATCAACGCATACTCGCGCAGCTACCTGACGGACTTGCAGCTCGCTTCCCCGTCATCCTGACCTACAGGTACGCATGCGACATTGGCATCATTGCGATGGCCAGGTCTCGCACGCTGGGGAATAGCCCTGCCGCCCTGCAGAATGATCTTCAGGAACTACATTCCGAGATGTGGCTGCGCAAGACGACGGCCTATTTGAGTGACTGCCGGCGTCACTCAAATAGCGTAATCGGCTTATTGCAGCCAAAGGAGTGCTTCCAGCAACCCCCTCCTTTCAGCGCCCTGCCCGCTGCGAAGTGGTTCTTGGCGACGTACGTCCGCGACGTCTGGTCCCGATTGTCCACCCTTAAGGCCGCCATCACCTCGGTCTACGGTTCGATTCTGAAGATCGATTCTACCAAGAAAGTGACCCGGAAGCTCACCGGAACTGCAGCCAATACTGCCGCTTGGTGCACCAACGTCGGCAATGAGCGGGGAGAGGTTCTCCTCTCTGTTTTGACCACGTCGGAGATCACCATGTCATTGCAGCCCATGGCTACTGGCTTGATGGAGAGGTAATGTATTGCGAGGTCTTAGGTTTAAAAGTAATTCTATTTTAACATGACTTTAAAAAAAAAAATCTCCTCCAGATACGGTCGAGCAGGAGACGCAGCCCCGATCCTTCTCTACACTGACAACGACTGCTGCACAGCAGAGGGCTCACGGTCGAAATACCAGCTTCTTTTCGACCAGTGGACGGGTCTCCAAGTTCGCCTTGACATCTGGCATTTTATGCGGCGTCTGGCCGTGGGATGTACCGGCGAGTCCCACCCTCTGTATGGTACCTTCATGACCAGATTGTCATCTGCATATTCGAATGGGATGCCACGGTTCTCGATGCCTTGCGAGCTGCCAAGACGAGGGAAATGGAGATGGAGGGGCTTTCCAATCCTTCTGTCGCGGCGGTCAACAAGGCCATCAGCAAATCCGAGATGGCACGCCATTGTCGTCGGCGTACTCGTGGTACCCAAGAGACTTGGGATCAGATCGAAGCCCTGATTCTTTCGTTGACTTTGGCAAACGGATTTGGCAACCCGATTTCCTCACCGTGCTACAGGAGCCGGAAGAGCTGGACAACACCATCCCGGGGAACCCGGTGGAAACCGAAGAACCGGAAGACGACAGGGACAGCGAGCTGACCGTCGAGGCAATGCCAGAACCAACTGAAGAAGCCTTGGATTACCGATTTATCGGTGGCTGGGACAAGGTGGATCAGTTGGCAGCGGCGTTGATCAAGACAGAAGGCCTTACTGTCACCAAAAGCCAGGCTGACAAAGTCATTCGCCTCTACGAGGCGTTGGAGGAGTACGACAAGCGGCCTCTGAAGTACCGGGCGCATCCTGCGCCACGACCCTCGGAGCCGTTTTGCTCGGTCCCAGTATAGGACTGGATACGTCGGAGTGGAAGCCATGCAGAGGTAAGCGCTGTTATGTCGTCTGGTTCTTTAAGCATGCTTTGGAATCTAAAACCCTTGCTTCGGATTTTTAGGTGCTTTATAAGCGCTGGTTTGCCTGCCCTCTCTCCTTCGAAGAGTCGTGTAGTGGAGGCCATTTGCATTCGCCTTTGCAACACATACACGGCACCAGTCCGAGGTCCTCCTTACGTGTCTCGCTGGAAGCTCATTCTGGGCAAGTACAACGAGATACGAAGTCGTGTCCTTCTAAGTGGCACCCTCTTAGAAGGTACCGGCCTGGTTTTGTATCCCATTAACGAGACTACCTTGAGCCTGTGGTAAGTTTTCAGCTTTATTAACGCCCGGCACATGTTGAGGTTAATAATAACACATGTCTTTTAAACTCTTAGGTACCAGGATAAGTCCCGCTTTAGCGACATCAGTATGCTACTGCAGGGTATTAACCTGCCTCAACCCGCACTAACGAGTGCGACGCCGCTTTTGCCCTCGCGCCAGCTTCCTCAAACAGCACCTCGACCAGCTCACGAGCCGCTTGTTTTTGAGGAAGTAGTAGACACGGTCGGTCAGGCAAAAGTTAAACGTCGCCGTGTGACGTTGCCTCCATTGGGGACAGAAGCTGCACCCGCAGTGGAAGACCCTGGTGAAGGCCCCTCCAGGCCAGTATCTGCGCTGCCTCCACCACCTTCGGTGTCCGCCACCCCGCCACCGATGTCAAGGACGACGGATTGGAGGCACCGAAAAAAGGCGGCTGCCGATGCTGGCAACCTTCCTCGGACGTACAAATGTCGCAAATGTGGGCAGCCCGTTAGTACCGGAGGACATTCGCAGTTTTACGGTGCACGCTATTGCCCGGTGGGGGCAGAGTTATCCCCAGCAGAATGGCTGGAAAGACAACGCGAAGAGTACGCCTGGAAACGTGCAGCGGCAGCAGAAAATCAGTAGGTATGATCCACACATGTTGTAATTAAAATATTTTTAGGGCTGGCAGAGTTCCTTGTCAAATCTGGCGGGTTTGCACTCAAGATTTTGTTTTGGCATAAAACACAACAGCTACCTTTTTTCCCATGTGGCCGGCTTCATTAAACGACACACGTCAGTTAAAAATAAGCTCAATATCGAGTAAAAAAAAATACTAATTTTAAATTCAGGAAATGCAATACTAGTCTCTTTCCCATTTCGGAATTCTGGATGCTGGTACCGATTGATCAAGTGACCAAGGATTTGATTTTATCAACGTGAGTTTTTTCATTTCTATTTTTTCATGGTAAGAGCACAACTCATAATTTTTCTAAATAGGGTGCCATTTTTCTGGACTTGAAAGACTTTGTTTCCTGCATGGTTTAATGAAGCCAAGTCTCCTTTGTCAACAACATTCGTAAGCTTAAAAATAAGAGTAAAAATATAGTTTATCCATTTTAGTGCAGGTGTTTTTGATACCATTTTCATCAGAGTAGATGTCCCTTTTGTGATCACGTTTGTCAACTGAATATTACTTTGATTAAGCGGAGATTCTAATAACCGAAAATCGGAAATGTGTACAGTACATGTGCGTAGGTTGTTTTATGATGTAAAGAAGAAACACGAAAATAGTGATATTAAGAACGAAATTACATTTTCTTGTCTATACCAAATGACCATATTCTTTATTTTGCAACGGCTGATTCTAGCAACCAGGGATCGCAATAAGTGGCATCTACTACGGGACCTTGACTATAGTATTGGATATTTTTTAAGAGTCGCAATATTTTTGGTTCTCTTGCAGTTGATTGGGAGCTTTGAACGGTAGCTTCTCCTTTCCTTTCACTTTCCTTTTTTATTTTCTCCGTGTTTTCTCGTCATTGGATTGTGTAAACTTCCACGCCGGGTTTTTTACAGGTAGGAAACTTTCTATGTTCGCTTCATTAACAGAACTCGTCAGCTATTCTGCACGAGCTGACCGTAGTTGTGGGGTGGGGGAAGGGGAAGCCAGCTCTAAACGGCGTCAGTTCAATGCACAGGTTTCGAGTCGGGTAGACTTTTTAAATGGCCCACTATTACGGTGAGGCCGGGCAACGTCGGGTGGCACTCATGCAGGCAGCGTACGAGACAGGGACGACTCCCCGACGGGTGCTGTCTTCTTCTTAAAAGATGTCTGGAGTCGCGCGGCGGCTAATTCGTATGGCCGCGACATATTTCTTTATTTGTTTGCATAGTCTTCCCCCTTTTTTCCTTCTCTTACCCCCGGTGACCGCGAACATCATGCCCCAGCTTCTTGCGTTGCCTATGTCGATTGTATGCTGAACCAATTGGAACATTTGGAACATTTGAAACATTTGGAACATTTGGACACCATTTGGAACACCATTTGGAACCATTTGGAACACCATTTGGAACATTCGGACCTCCCGCCATCTAGCGGCAGTGGACTGAACCGCGTCCTCATTTAACATTGGTGCCTCTACCCTCTACTTGACTCCGGACGCCTTCAACCCGCTCAACCGACCTTGCCGAGCTGGCGCTCCCACGCGGGCTTCTTACGCACTTGCCCGGCTTTCCGATGCGGGACGTCCGAAAGCGACGAAATGAAGCGCGGGAGAGCGGATTTTTGGCCCAATCGCGGCAATCAGCTCCAGAGTTGGGAAAACGTGCAATGAGCACCCCCTTTTCATGCCAGGTATGCAAACATGTTGGACTGTGGGAGAATGCATGCCCGTTCGTTTGAAATAAACGCAAACTTGTGAGAAAGCACGCCTTTGTCAACTTTCTCTGGAGCAGTAGGCTCCCGTTTCCGAGGCGTCCTTGGGAATTAATTGATTCACACTCTTTTTTCATCTTGGCTGTTAAATTCTGTCGGTCGAATCTTTATCACGAATTGGAGGAATCCACCCCCGACACCTGTTCCAGGGCCCAGCACAGCGCCGCCCAAGCCTGACGCGTATTTTCTTCGTCGGCTTTTCCTGTGGATGCCCAGAAGAATGTGGGCTGTGAACTTTTCGTGTACCAACTGCGGAGTCGGCAGGAAGCTCACGTCCAAGGGGCTGTACCCCCGGGTACGTGCTGTCCTTGATTTCAAGGACAGCTACTACCTAGCTTGCGAGTACATGGAATGCCCCAATTGCAAAGGTACCTTCATTGCGTACGATCAACGCATACTCGCGCAGCTACCTGACGGACTTGCAGCTCGCTTCCCCGTCATCCTGACCTACAGGTACGCATGCGACATTGGCATCATTGCGATGGCCAGGTCTCGCACGCTGGGGAATAGCCCTGCCGCCCTGCAGAATGATCTTCAGGAACTACATTCCGAGATGTGGCTGCGCAAGACGACGGCCTATTTGAGTGACTGCCGGCGTCACTCAAATAGCGTAATCGGCTTATTGCAGCCAAAGGAGTGCTTCCAGCAACCCCCTCCTTTCAGCGCCCTGCCCGCTGCGAAGTGGTTCTTGGCGACGTACGTCCGCGACGTCTGGTCCCGATTGTCCACCCTTAAGGCCGCCATCACCTCGGTCTACGGTTCGATTCTGAAGATCGATTCTACCAAGAAAGTGACCCGGAAGCTCACCGGAACTGCAGCCAATACTGCCGCTTGGTGCACCAACGTCGGCAATGAGCGGGGAGAGGTTCTCCTCTCTGTTTTGACCACGTCGGAGATCACCATGTCATTGCAGCCCATGGCTACTGGCTTGATGGAGAGGTAATGTATTGCGAGGTCTTAGGTTTAAAAGTAATTCTATTTTAACATGACTTTAAAAAAAAAAATCTCCTCCAGATACGGTCGAGCAGGAGACGCAGCCCCGATCCTTCTCTACACTGACAACGACTGCTGCACAGCAGAGGGCTCACGGTCGAAATACCAGCTTCTTTTCGACCAGTGGACGGGTCTCCAAGTTCGCCTTGACATCTGGCATTTTATGCGGCGTCTGGCCGTGGGATGTACCGGCGAGTCCCACCCTCTGTATGGTACCTTCATGACCAGATTGTCATCTGCATATTCGAATGGGATGCCACGGTTCTCGATGCCTTGCGAGCTGCCAAGACGAGGGAAATGGAGATGGAGGGGCTTTCCAATCCTTCTGTCGCGGCGGTCAACAAGGCCATCAGCAAATCCGAGATGGCACGCCATTGTCGTCGGCGTACTCGTGGTACCCAAGAGACTTGGGATCAGATCGAAGCCCTGATTCTTTCGTTGACTTTGGCAAACGGATTTGGCAACCCGATTTCCTCACCGTGCTACAGGAGCCGGAAGAGCTGGACAACACCATCCCGGGGAACCCGGTGGAAACCGAAGAACCGGAAGACGACAGGGACAGCGAGCTGACCGTCGAGGCAATGCCAGAACCAACTGAAGAAGCCTTGGATTACCGATTTATCGGTGGCTGGGACAAGGTGGATCAGTTGGCAGCGGCGTTGATCAAGACAGAAGGCCTTACTGTCACCAAAAGCCAGGCTGACAAAGTCATTCGCCTCTACGAGGCGTTGGAGGAGTACGACAAGCGGCCTCTGAAGTACCGGGCGCATCCTGCGCCACGACCCTCGGAGCCGTTTTGCTCGGTCCCAGTATAGGACTGGATACGTCGGAGTGGAAGCCATGCAGAGGTAAGCGCTGTTATGTCGTCTGGTTCTTTAAGCATGCTTTGGAATCTAAAACCCTTGCTTCGGATTTTTAGGTGCTTTATAAGCGCTGGTTTGCCTGCCCTCTCTCCTTCGAAGAGTCGTGTAGTGGAGGCCATTTGCATTCGCCTTTGCAACACATACACGGCACCAGTCCGAGGTCCTCCTTACGTGTCTCGCTGGAAGCTCATTCTGGGCAAGTACAACGAGATACGAAGTCGTGTCCTTCTAAGTGGCACCCTCTTAGAAGGTACCGGCCTGGTTTTGTATCCCATTAACGAGACTACCTTGAGCCTGTGGTAAGTTTTCAGCTTTATTAACGCCCGGCACATGTTGAGGTTAATAATAACACATGTCTTTTAAACTCTTAGGTACCAGGATAAGTCCCGCTTTAGCGACATCAGTATGCTACTGCAGGGTATTAACCTGCCTCAACCCGCACTAACGAGTGCGACGCCGCTTTTGCCCTCGCGCCAGCTTCCTCAAACAGCACCTCGACCAGCTCACGAGCCGCTTGTTTTTGAGGAAGTAGTAGACACGGTCGGTCAGGCAAAAGTTAAACGTCGCCGTGTGACGTTGCCTCCATTGGGGACAGAAGCTGCACCCGCAGTGGAAGACCCTGGTGAAGGCCCCTCCAGGCCAGTATCTGCGCTGCCTCCACCACCTTCGGTGTCCGCCACCCCGCCACCGATGTCAAGGACGACGGATTGGAGGCACCGAAAAAAGGCGGCTGCCGATGCTGGCAACCTTCCTCGGACGTACAAATGTCGCAAATGTGGGCAGCCCGTTAGTACCGGAGGACATTCGCAGTTTTACGGTGCACGCTATTGCCCGGTGGGGGCAGAGTTATCCCCAGCAGAATGGCTGGAAAGACAACGCGAAGAGTACGCCTGGAAACGTGCAGCGGCAGCAGAAAATCAGTAGGTATGATCCACACATGTTGTAATTAAAATATTTTTAGGGCTGGCAGAGTTCCTTGTCAAATCTGGCGGGTTTGCACTCAAGATTTTGTTTTGGCATAAAACACAACAGCTACCTTTTTTCCCATGTGGCCGGCTTCATTAAACGACACACGTCAGTTAAAAATAAGCTCAATATCGAGTAAAAAAAAATACTAATTTTAAATTCAGGAAATGCAATACTAGTCTCTTTCCCATTTCGGAATTCTGGATGCTGGTACCGATTGATCAAGTGACCAAGGATTTGATTTTATCAACGTGAGTTTTTTCATTTCTATTTTTTCATGGTAAGAGCACAACTCATAATTTTTCTAAATAGGGTGCCATTTTTCTGGACTTGAAAGACTTTGTTTCCTGCATGGTTTAATGAAGCCAAGTCTCCTTTGTCAACAACATTCGTAAGCTTAAAAATAAGAGTAAAAATATAGTTTATCCATTTTAGTGCAGGTGTTTTTGATACCATTTTCATCAGAGTAGATGTCCCTTTTGTGATCACGTTTGTCAACTGAATATTACTTTGATTAAGCGGAGATTCTAATAACCGAAAATCGGAAATGTGTACAGTACATGTGCGTAGGTTGTTTTATGATGTAAAGAAGAAACACGAAAATAGTGATATTAAGAACGAAATTACATTTTCTTGTCTATACCAAATGACCATATTCTTTATTTTGCAACGGCTGATTCTAGCAACCAGGGATCGCAATAAGTGGCATCTACTACGGGACCTTGACTATAGTATTGGATATTTTTTAAGAGTCGCAATATTTTTGGTTCTCTTGCAGTTGATTGGGAGCTTTGAACGGTAGCTTCTCCTTTCCTTTCACTTTCCTTTTTTATTTTCTCCGTGTTTTCTCGTCATTGGATTGTGTAAACTTCCACGCCGGGTTTTTTACAGGTAGGAAACTTTCTATGTTCGCTTCATTAACAGAACTCGTCAGCTATTCTGCACGAGCTGACCGTAGTTGTGGGGTGGGGGAAGGGGAAGCCAGCTCTAAACGGCGTCAGTTCAATGCACAGGTTTCGAGTCGGGTAGACTTTTTAAATGGCCCACTATTACGGTGAGGCCGGGCAACGTCGGGTGGCACTCATGCAGGCAGCGTACGAGACAGGGACGACTCCCCGACGGGTGCTGTCTTCTTCTTAAAAGATGTCTGGAGTCGCGCGGCGGCTAATTCGTATGGCCGCGACATATTTCTTTATTTGTTTGCATAGTCTTCCCCCTTTTTTCCTTCTCTTACCCCCGGTGACCGCGAACATCATGCCCCAGCTTCTTGCGTTGCCTATGTCGATTGTATGCTGAACCAATTGGAACATTTGGAACATTTGAAACATTTGGAACATTTGGACACCATTTGGAACACCATTTGGAACCATTTGGAACACCATTTGGAACATTCGGACCTCCCGCCATCTAGCGGCAGTGGACTGAACCGCGTCCTCATTTAACATTGGTGCCTCTACCCTCTACTTGACTCCGGACGCCTTCAACCCGCTCAACCGACCTTGCCGAGCTGGCGCTCCCACGCGGGCTTCTTACGCACTTGCCCGGCTTTCCGATGCGGGACGTCCGAAAGCGACGAAATGAAGCGCGGGAGAGCGGATTTTTGGCCCAATCGCGGCAATCAGCTCCAGAGTTGGGAAAACGTGCAATGAGCACCCCCTTTTCATGCCAGGTATGCAAACATGTTGGACTGTGGGAGAATGCATGCCCGTTCGTTTGAAATAAACGCAAACTTGTGAGAAAGCACGCCTTTGTCAACTTTCTCTGGAGCAGTAGGCTCCCGTTTCCGAGGCGTCCTTGGGAATTAATTGATTCACACTCTTTTTTCATCTTGGCTGTTAAATTCTGTCGGTCGAATCTTTATCACGAATTGGAGGAATCCACCCCCGACACCTGTTCCAGGGCCCAGCACAGCGCCGCCCAAGCCTGACGCGTATTTTCTTCGTCGGCTTTTCCTGTGGATGCCCAGAAGAATGTGGGCTGTGAACTTTTCGTGTACCAACTGCGGAGTCGGCAGGAAGCTCACGTCCAAGGGGCTGTACCCCCGGGTACGTGCTGTCCTTGATTTCAAGGACAGCTACTACCTAGCTTGCGAGTACATGGAATGCCCCAATTGCAAAGGTACCTTCATTGCGTACGATCAACGCATACTCGCGCAGCTACCTGACGGACTTGCAGCTCGCTTCCCCGTCATCCTGACCTACAGGTACGCATGCGACATTGGCATCATTGCGATGGCCAGGTCTCGCACGCTGGGGAATAGCCCTGCCGCCCTGCAGAATGATCTTCAGGAACTACATTCCGAGATGTGGCTGCGCAAGACGACGGCCTATTTGAGTGACTGCCGGCGTCACTCAAATAGCGTAATCGGCTTATTGCAGCCAAAGGAGTGCTTCCAGCAACCCCCTCCTTTCAGCGCCCTGCCCGCTGCGAAGTGGTTCTTGGCGACGTACGTCCGCGACGTCTGGTCCCGATTGTCCACCCTTAAGGCCGCCATCACCTCGGTCTACGGTTCGATTCTGAAGATCGATTCTACCAAGAAAGTGACCCGGAAGCTCACCGGAACTGCAGCCAATACTGCCGCTTGGTGCACCAACGTCGGCAATGAGCGGGGAGAGGTTCTCCTCTCTGTTTTGACCACGTCGGAGATCACCATGTCATTGCAGCCCATGGCTACTGGCTTGATGGAGAGGTAATGTATTGCGAGGTCTTAGGTTTAAAAGTAATTCTATTTTAACATGACTTTAAAAAAAAAAATCTCCTCCAGATACGGTCGAGCAGGAGACGCAGCCCCGATCCTTCTCTACACTGACAACGACTGCTGCACAGCAGAGGGCTCACGGTCGAAATACCAGCTTCTTTTCGACCAGTGGACGGGTCTCCAAGTTCGCCTTGACATCTGGCATTTTATGCGGCGTCTGGCCGTGGGATGTACCGGCGAGTCCCACCCTCTGTATGGTACCTTCATGACCAGATTGTCATCTGCATATTCGAATGGGATGCCACGGTTCTCGATGCCTTGCGAGCTGCCAAGACGAGGGAAATGGAGATGGAGGGGCTTTCCAATCCTTCTGTCGCGGCGGTCAACAAGGCCATCAGCAAATCCGAGATGGCACGCCATTGTCGTCGGCGTACTCGTGGTACCCAAGAGACTTGGGATCAGATCGAAGCCCTGATTCTTTCGTTGACTTTGGCAAACGGATTTGGCAACCCGATTTCCTCACCGTGCTACAGGAGCCGGAAGAGCTGGACAACACCATCCCGGGGAACCCGGTGGAAACCGAAGAACCGGAAGACGACAGGGACAGCGAGCTGACCGTCGAGGCAATGCCAGAACCAACTGAAGAAGCCTTGGATTACCGATTTATCGGTGGCTGGGACAAGGTGGATCAGTTGGCAGCGGCGTTGATCAAGACAGAAGGCCTTACTGTCACCAAAAGCCAGGCTGACAAAGTCATTCGCCTCTACGAGGCGTTGGAGGAGTACGACAAGCGGCCTCTGAAGTACCGGGCGCATCCTGCGCCACGACCCTCGGAGCCGTTTTGCTCGGTCCCAGTATAGGACTGGATACGTCGGAGTGGAAGCCATGCAGAGGTAAGCGCTGTTATGTCGTCTGGTTCTTTAAGCATGCTTTGGAATCTAAAACCCTTGCTTCGGATTTTTAGGTGCTTTATAAGCGCTGGTTTGCCTGCCCTCTCTCCTTCGAAGAGTCGTGTAGTGGAGGCCATTTGCATTCGCCTTTGCAACACATACACGGCACCAGTCCGAGGTCCTCCTTACGTGTCTCGCTGGAAGCTCATTCTGGGCAAGTACAACGAGATACGAAGTCGTGTCCTTCTAAGTGGCACCCTCTTAGAAGGTACCGGCCTGGTTTTGTATCCCATTAACGAGACTACCTTGAGCCTGTGGTAAGTTTTCAGCTTTATTAACGCCCGGCACATGTTGAGGTTAATAATAACACATGTCTTTTAAACTCTTAGGTACCAGGATAAGTCCCGCTTTAGCGACATCAGTATGCTACTGCAGGGTATTAACCTGCCTCAACCCGCACTAACGAGTGCGACGCCGCTTTTGCCCTCGCGCCAGCTTCCTCAAACAGCACCTCGACCAGCTCACGAGCCGCTTGTTTTTGAGGAAGTAGTAGACACGGTCGGTCAGGCAAAAGTTAAACGTCGCCGTGTGACGTTGCCTCCATTGGGGACAGAAGCTGCACCCGCAGTGGAAGACCCTGGTGAAGGCCCCTCCAGGCCAGTATCTGCGCTGCCTCCACCACCTTCGGTGTCCGCCACCCCGCCACCGATGTCAAGGACGACGGATTGGAGGCACCGAAAAAAGGCGGCTGCCGATGCTGGCAACCTTCCTCGGACGTACAAATGTCGCAAATGTGGGCAGCCCGTTAGTACCGGAGGACATTCGCAGTTTTACGGTGCACGCTATTGCCCGGTGGGGGCAGAGTTATCCCCAGCAGAATGGCTGGAAAGACAACGCGAAGAGTACGCCTGGAAACGTGCAGCGGCAGCAGAAAATCAGTAGGTATGATCCACACATGTTGTAATTAAAATATTTTTAGGGCTGGCAGAGTTCCTTGTCAAATCTGGCGGGTTTGCACTCAAGATTTTGTTTTGGCATAAAACACAACAGCTACCTTTTTTCCCATGTGGCCGGCTTCATTAAACGACACACGTCAGTTAAAAATAAGCTCAATATCGAGTAAAAAAAAATACTAATTTTAAATTCAGGAAATGCAATACTAGTCTCTTTCCCATTTCGGAATTCTGGATGCTGGTACCGATTGATCAAGTGACCAAGGATTTGATTTTATCAACGTGAGTTTTTTCATTTCTATTTTTTCATGGTAAGAGCACAACTCATAATTTTTCTAAATAGGGTGCCATTTTTCTGGACTTGAAAGACTTTGTTTCCTGCATGGTTTAATGAAGCCAAGTCTCCTTTGTCAACAACATTCGTAAGCTTAAAAATAAGAGTAAAAATATAGTTTATCCATTTTAGTGCAGGTGTTTTTGATACCATTTTCATCAGAGTAGATGTCCCTTTTGTGATCACGTTTGTCAACTGAATATTACTTTGATTAAGCGGAGATTCTAATAACCGAAAATCGGAAATGTGTACAGTACATGTGCGTAGGTTGTTTTATGATGTAAAGAAGAAACACGAAAATAGTGATATTAAGAACGAAATTACATTTTCTTGTCTATACCAAATGACCATATTCTTTATTTTGCAACGGCTGATTCTAGCAACCAGGGATCGCAATAAGTGGCATCTACTACGGGACCTTGACTATAGTATTGGATATTTTTTAAGAGTCGCAATATTTTTGGTTCTCTTGCAGTTGATTGGGAGCTTTGAACGGTAGCTTCTCCTTTCCTTTCACTTTCCTTTTTTATTTTCTCCGTGTTTTCTCGTCATTGGATTGTGTAAACTTCCACGCCGGGTTTTTTACAGGTAGGAAACTTTCTATGTTCGCTTCATTAACAGAACTCGTCAGCTATTCTGCACGAGCTGACCGTAGTTGTGGGGTGGGGGAAGGGGAAGCCAGCTCTAAACGGCGTCAGTTCAATGCACAGGTTTCGAGTCGGGTAGACTTTTTAAATGGCCCACTATTACGGTGAGGCCGGGCAACGTCGGGTGGCACTCATGCAGGCAGCGTACGAGACAGGGACGACTCCCCGACGGGTGCTGTCTTCTTCTTAAAAGATGTCTGGAGTCGCGCGGCGGCTAATTCGTATGGCCGCGACATATTTCTTTATTTGTTTGCATAGTCTTCCCCCTTTTTTCCTTCTCTTACCCCCGGTGACCGCGAACATCATGCCCCAGCTTACTGCCGCTAGATGGCGGGAGGTCCGAATGTTCCAAATGGTGTTCCAAATGGTTCCAAATGGTGTTCCAAATGGTGTCCAAATGTTCCAAATGTTTCAAATGTTCCAAATGTTCCAATTGGTTCAGCATACAATCGACATAGGCAACGCTCCACCCATTCACCAAAGGCCATACCGCGTCCCAATATCTCAACATGGCGTAATAGATCAGCACGTCCAAGAAATGTTAAAAAAAAGAATGTCATTCAACCGTCGAACTCTCCCTGGAGTGCACCCGTTATCCTAGTGAAAAAGAAAGATGGTTCGGAACGGTTCTGCGTAGACTTCAGGAAGTTAAACAACGGAACTAAAAAAGACGTCTACCCTTTACCTCGCATCGACGACACGCTAGACCTACTTGGAAATGCGAAACTCTTCTCAACATTAGATTTAGCCAGCGGCTATTGGCAGGTAGAAGTGGCCCCGGAAGATAGGGAAAAAACGGCTTTTTCCACATTCAATGGGCATTACGAATTCCAATGCCTACCATTCGGACTAACTAACGCCCCAGCAACGTTCCAACGTTTAATGCAACGCCTATTGCTTCCAATCTGCACAAATTTCGCCATGGTCTATTTGGATGACGTCATAATATTCTCCAAATCCTTCCAAGACCATATCAGCCACCTTCGTACTGTATTGGGATTATTTTCGAAAGCTGGTTTAAAACTCAAGCAAAAGAAATGCCATTTCGGGCAACAATCGGTCAAGTACTTGGGTCACCTAGTATCGGTACACGGAGTAGCCCCAGATCCCGAAAAAATTATAGCCGTCCAAAATTTCCCTAAACCCAGGTGCACCAAAGACGTCCGAGAAGAACGCGTTGAACATCGCCCAATGGCAGACGTGTTTACACAACGCTCCTAGTTTAAAGCTTTCTCTGGTGTGAAATAAAGTTTGTTAACACCTGTGAATAGTTGTACTTTTTGGTTAAGTGCCCAACAGACAATTAGAAACAGCTCTGACACGTTTCTGTCTCAAGTGTTCCAATTTATTCGAACCTTTTGTATGGTGACATGTTACGCTCACCTGGGCCCTCCTCCAGAAGGGGGAGGGACACGGTCCAAAACAATAACACTGAAATCATGGAAGAACAAACAGTGCCCCAGTGCGAACTTTGCCCAAACCCATGTGAACAAGACTCGCAAGACAGCAAACTCTGTAATAAGTGCGCACAGAAGGCAACTGCCTGTAAAACTAAAGTGAGCTCACTCGAACCACCTAGGAAAAAGATTAACGCCCTTCCCAACCTTAACAACCCGTCTGAGTTGCTGGAGTTCCTATGGAATCAGAATGAAGAGCTGTCAAACAAGGTGGCAATGCTCACCTCGAAAGTTGAGACCCTTATCCCTACAGTGAACAGTATTCCCCAGCTTCAGGCTGAAATCAAGTACCTGCGAGATGTCATTAGCAAACAGATCAACCAACAAAATCCTGTCACCCCATCGTCAATGGAAGCACCTTGGACCTCGGTGGTTCGAAAACGTCCTTTACCCAAGTCAAACAAACCCACTGCTTCCCCCTCCCAACCAAGCCAACCCAGCCCGATTAACTACCAAAGACGACAGCAAGACGAGCTAATTGTCTACTTAGAGCAACTGAACGAAGAAAAGAAAAAGGAAGTGGTCAAAAGAGAAGACTTACTCAGAAATTTGGACAGGGATCTGCTCAAAAAGTTTGGCAGGAACGCTCCCAACGTGGTGGTAGCCCGGAAGACAAAGTTTCTAATCGAGCTCACACTCGGCACCGAAAAAGAAAAGAACGAAACAGAATCTCTCCTTCAAGACATCACCCTGGACTCACTTGGTCCCGTTCGAGCAACCCGCCCGAAAAAGCTGAATGATCTGGTTATCCACCAAATCCCAAAGCAGTTTACTGAAGAAGAAATCGCTTCACATCTTACCAGAAAGAACGCATCCACACAAATAGAGTTCACGGCAGAGTCAATACGCTGGCTCAACAAGGATAGCACCAAATCTTTTGGCTCACTAGTGTTTACATGCCCGTCAGCCGAAGCTAAAACAAGATTGCTCAACCGGGGCTACGTATACGCTTTTAGCAGATCGGTACAACTGGAAGATCGCCGCCAAGAACAAATCACTCAGTGCTTTAACTGCCAGAAATACGGCCATACTGCTCTTTACTGCAAAGAATCTATCCCAACGTGTGGAAAATGCTCTGAACCACACAATACGAAAGACTGCTCGAACAACACAAAGAAATGCCGGAACTGCGGCGGTGGACACTTCTCTTTTGACAGTGGCTGCCCGACGCGTATCACCGAAAGGCAAAAACGCAATCCCTCTGGTCCTCAATCCCGAAACCCTATCTAATGACAAACGGTTCAAAAATCGTCTTCCACAATATAAGAAAGAGCAACGCTCAGCTCACAGAGACGTTAAGAGAAGCCAGCAACATTAACGCTGACATCGTCGTGATACTCGAACCTCCTTCCAATCTGTACATCTCCCATTTCCAGAACTTTACAGTGTTCCAACCCCAAAGCCTTTATAAAGGTGTATTATGCTTCAAAAGAAATGCAGCACCTTATATCTCGCTAGTCACAATAACAGAACTATATTCAATAACAAAAATAGTCCCAAAAGCTCTTACACCCATTTACTTGATTACGGTCTACAGAAGACACACAACTGACCTCCGCGAACTAATTACTAAAACCTGGAAAGATCTACCGCCACCCTTCCAAGACGTGATACTCTGCGGTGATTTCAATGCCCACCACTGGCATTGGGAAGACAAACCAGCAGACAAACCAGGCAGACAGCTGTTCGACTTTATCACCGAAAAGAAGCTAAAACTACTTAATAGCTGGAATGTCCCGACTTTCAACAACGAAAGGGGCAGCTCTTCAACTCTCGATCTTGCCTTCGCCTCACCAAATATTTCGAGTATAACAAACTTACACCTCATCGATAAAACCTATTTCCCAAACGAATCTGATCACGAGGCTATATGCGTCAACATCGATATAAGAACAGAAAAATCAAAACATGCTTTCTGGTGCTACAACAAGGCAAACTGGGCGAAACTAAATGAAGACCTCAAGCTAACACTACAGAACGAAAAAGACTCACTGTCTGATCTCGACACAACGGAAAAGCTTGACGCCGCAGTCGACCTTTTAACGGGAGCCCTTTGTAACTCTGCTCAGGTGCACATCCCTAAAAGAAAATCAACAAATCGGAAAAACCCGTGGTGGAACATAGAACTGGATCTTCTTAGGAAGGAGGTTGCAAAATCACTTAGGACCTACCGCGCCTTCCCAAGTACGCTCAACGAACGCAACTGGAAAGATGCACGAAACAATTATACAACAACAGTGCGACTTACTAAAGAAGACTACTGGAAGCGAAAAGTGGACGCGGGAGACACACGAGTATTATGGAACTTGGAAAGGAAGTTTCGGGAATCCAGAAATACCCTTTCACTAGACCAGTTATTAGATGATAACCGCAAACCATTCGTAAATGAAATATTGAAACTTAACCACCTAGCGGTGAAACTTTTGGATTGTAAAAGCTCCTCTCCATCGACTGTAAACACAGCTAGAACAACGAGACACACGCACACACAAAAGACCAGACAAAAAGACTTACCAAAAGTGACGATGGAAGAATTGGATCAATTGGTACGTGCCTTACCTAATATGAAAGCACCTGGAGTGGATGGTATTCAACCAATTCTCATCAAAAAAACCTGGCAAACCATCAAACAAACTACAATTGATATACTTAACGCCAGCCTTAGGCTATCCTATTTCCCAATAGCTTGGAAAACAGCTAAAATTCTAGCACTACCAAAACCGAATAAGGCTGATTACACTATCTGCAAGAATTTCCGTCCAATAGCTCTTCTACCATGCTTGGGCAAAGTCCTCGAAAAAGCCGTGGCAACCAAACTGTCGGAAATGCTAGAGAGCCAAAATTCCCTATCTACTAACCAATGGGGATTCCGGCCAAACCGCTCAACGACAAACGCTATGCTACAGCTGACGGACAAAATTCTGTCTGGCTTCGACAAACGCAAAGTAACTTCAGTTCTATTACTGGACATTGAGGGAGCCTTTAATAATGTGAATCACGCAAAGCTATGCCGAGAGGTTGAAAAGAAGAATATACCATCGTACCTAGTCGACTGGATCAGAAGTTTCCTGGAAAACAGAAGTGGTTTCATCGCTAGTGGGCAGAATATGAGCGAAGTTTTTGGTTTAGAAAAGGGTGTGCCCCAAGGGTCACCCCTCTCACCTGTACTTTTTACAATATACGTTAATGGAGCTCTTACCCTTGTTAAAGGCAAAAACTCTTTATCGGAGGGTTTCGCGGATGATATCCTTCTTGCAACCACCAGCTCGACCGAAGACATAAATGTCGGCAGACTTGAGAAGGCTGTCAAAACGCTAGAAAAATGGGGAGCAAGACTAAGCCTAAACTTCGCAAAATCGAAAACTGAGCTCATCCATTTTTCTCGGAAACATACCCGGGATCCCGTCCCACTCACATGGGGAGACGAAATCATCCACCCGAAAACCAATGTAAGGTACCTTGGCCTACACTACGACTCTAGACTCAATTGGTCATCCCATGCAAGCCACCTCGCTTCCCAGTGCAACCACACCCTCAACAATCTAAGAAAACTAGTGCATTTTATCCCCTCAATAAGAGTAGACAAACTGATAACCCTAGTTAAGAGTACGTTGTACTCAAAAATACTATACGGGCTACCAGCCTGGGCGAATGCGAACCTAACAAACTTACCCCCTGTGCGAGCACTACATAGACGAGCTCTCCTACTTATCACGGGCGCTCTAAAGACAACTCCAACGGCCTCACTTGAAGTAGAGACTGGTATTCCCCCCCTAGACCTACTCACACTGAAAACCCTTCTGCGATTCTCCCAGAAACTACAAGACCAACCAATTACGAAACCTAAACACAAAAGTTATATGACCTGCTCCCAAAGAATACTAGCCTACAGAAATACTTACCCCATATCGGTCAAATCTACGAAAAAATCGGCAGCAATTGATCTCATGATCACTAAAAAATGGCTGCAAAAGTGGTCGGATACGCCATCAACACTTCGAGACTTACACGTTGTACCGACTCTAAAACCCATTTGCAAGCTCAGACTAGACAGGAAGACAATATCGACACTGATAAAACTAAGAACAGCTCACTTCCCAACAAAGACTTACCTCCACAGAATTAAAAAAACTGACGACACGACATGCACTTGCAACAGACACTCGAAACAAGACCTCATGCACGTTTTCTTTCCCTGCAGAATACTTAACAAACAGCGAGCAGTGCTTCTGAGAAACCTGTCAACAAAAAGACTACATTTCAACCCCGAAACTATTCTTACGAACACATCAGTTTTTCACGCGACTCACGTTTTTGCGACTGACGCGTTGACTATTCTGAAGGAAAACTCAGGTTAAAAACTACTTTATATTGCCCCATCTTCCTTAATAATAATATTGTGAAGAATAAAAGTATGTGTGTGTGTGTGTGGGTTTGTTGTTAGTAATAACACAAACCATGTACATAGAATGAGTGAACAGAGGTTATGATCCCCTGTAAACAGTTTTATGACCTTTGTAAATATCGAGGTAAGCAACGAGCTTAGCTCACGCTTAAAATACACGGTAAAAAAAAAAAAAAAAGACGTCCGATCTTTTCTAGGACTCTCAAACTATTGCAGGCGGTTTATAAAAAATTACGCTATTATAGCAAACCCCCTTACTAAACTGAGGAGCAAAAATAATACATTTCGATGGGATGAACAAACTCACAATGCTTTTTCCACACTCAAACTGGCCCTAACAAAACATCCCGTACTAGCTTACCCGGACTTCACGAAACCTTTTACCCTTTTCACCGATGCTTCTAATACAGCACTCGGAGTGGTTCTTGCACAATTCCAGAATAATCGGGAGGTAGTAATCGCCTACGCCAGCCGTAAGCTCAACCCGGCGGAATCACGCTACGCTACAGTTGAAAGGGAAGCTTTAGCGGTCGTGTTCGCCGTAAAACACTTTCATGCATATCTGTACGGACGGAAGTTCGAAGTCGTGACAGACCACAACCCGTTAAAATGGTTAATGGCAAATAAAGATCATACTTCTAAACTTTCACTCTGGGCTTTGCGGCTACAAGAATACGATTTCACGATCAATCACCGACCTGGTAAGAAACACGGAAATGCTGACGGCTTTTCCCGTACCCCGGTCGCCATAATTACAGACGAAAATTACTTTACGAAAGCAACTTTTGTCCTAGAACAGCAGAAGGACCCAGCTTGTTCCAAATTGTTGCAACTCTTATCAGGCAATTCGTCCCCAATATTGCATAAAATGAGCTCACACTGGAAACAAAAATCACACGAATATCTGCTAAACTCTGACGGCATTCTCTGTCGCCTACGGCCCAGCATTCACGATAGTAGAATCCTAGTTCCACTCCCAATTGTCCCCGACACTTTACGAACGATCATCCTATCCAGTCTACACGACCACAAAACCGCAGGACATCTGGCCATACAAAAAACATATAACAAAATCCTAGCCCGGTACTATTGGGTAGGCCTCTATAGGGACGTAAAGAAGTACATATGGTCCTGCCCATCTTGCAATAAACGCAAATCGCCTACAAAAACCCTTAGGACTCCATTAATGCCCATGCCTATAGCAGAGCGCCCCTTCGATAGAATCACCGTCGACGTCCTCGGCCCGCTTCCGGGTACACCTCGGGGAAACAAATACATTATAGTTTTCACACACTATTTAACTAAATGGCCAGAAGCTTACGCCATACCCGACCAAAAAGACGAAACCGTTGCGAAGTTATATTGCGAAGAATGAATTACGAGACACGGAGCACCTCGACACCTCCTATCTGATCAAGGCCCTAATTTTATGGCCGAATTAATAAAAAATATCTGCGCCTTCCTAAATACCACCAAGCAAAGGACCACACCATACCATCCTCAATGCGACGGCCTCACAGAACGGTTCAATAAAACTTTAGCTGACATGATCTCACATTATGTAAATGATACCCATACGGACTGGGACGAACACCTACCGTACCTTCTCCTCGCGTACCGAACCTCAATGCAGTCCTCCACATTAGAATCACCATTCTACCTGCTTTATGGTAGGGACCCGGCCCTCCCGATAGATTCCATACTGTCACCTAAATCAGCACAGGTACTCTCATACCCTGACTACAAAGAAAAGCTGACATCTCACCTCCATACTGCATGGACAATCGCACAGTCGCATTTGAAAACAGCGCAAGAAAAGCAAAAACAGTATTATGACAGGACCGCGACCGAACGTCATTTTCGCGTGGGAGACAAAGTATACATGACGAAGCCCGCAACGAAACCAGGTCTTTCCAGGAAATTGGACTATAGATGGTCTGGTCCTTACCGAATTATTGATAGACCCTCCCCGGTTACAGCGACACTAATCGACCCCATTTCCTGCAAAAAGCATACAGTACACTTAAACCGATTGAAACAGTGTTGGGAATACGACGGGTGTAGGGACCCGAAAGCAGGAACACGGGAAGAACCCCGGACAATAAGCCCCATACCGCCCCCACCAACCTCCCCCAAAAGGCCCTCTAGCACTACTATACATCATTACACACCATCAAATTCCTCCGACAGCACCACATATGCGGACATACTTCGCAGTCCTTCAAATCACCACACCCCAATACCAGTTGATAACGACCCTAACCCGCATTTTGTCACCCCAACAGCGTCGCCTAGCCAAGAAACAAGACCCGCTCCAACCTATTCTCTACGAGATAGACGAACGATAAAAAAACCCTCCCGATTTCAACCATATTAAAAAAAAAAGAAAAAGATCACAATTGGCGAACCTCCTTAACCGCGTGGACTAGACGCCGGTTTACGCGAGGACGCGTCACTTTTCGGAAGAGGGGGAGTAATGTAATGATACTTTATGCGACCTAGAAACACTTTAGTGTTTATGGCTTTTGTTGTGACGGAAGAAGAAGACCTTTCTTCTAGTGACAACAGAGACATCACTTTTTACAACCCTGTTGTCCAGTTACCGGAAGGTATAAAGGACAGCAGGGAAGTGATTCGGGTAGCCAGTGTGATTCTAGAGTGTAACGAGCTGAGTCCGTGCGAATACAGTTCAGGAATAAGCTTCAAAGTCTCTTGCGTTGTCGTAGTTACTACTGCTCATTCAGAAACCTAAAACGTAAGTACATCGTTTTAATAGTAACACTACATTAGTTCATAGGAGTCGAATTGGCGATGGAGATTCTCCCGTTCTTGCTGGAAATCACTGTCAGCTTTCAGCTTTTCCTCTCGAAATTGCAGTTCAATCGCTTGTAGCTTTGACTGCCAAGCTTGGTCGATGAAAATCTTCTCTTCTTCGAATTTGCTAATTAATGCGGTCTTTTCGTTTTGGAAATCCATGTTGAGCGTATTGATGCGCCACTCGTGCTTCTCCGACAATCCTCTCTTGAACGCTAACGCATGTTCCGCAGCCGCACTGATCCTAATAGACAAATATTGTTAGATTTGCGTTGTACTGGAATGAAAAAACGCTACTTCTCCTTAAGTTCCTGGGACTCGCGCTTTAACTGTTCATCTTCTTCACGGTGCAAGTCCAAGTGTATTTGTAGGTCGTTCTTTTCACAAAGAACGGCTGCTCGCTCCTTTTCTAGTTCTTGAAGTTTAACCATGACATCACCTAACTCCTTGTTCAGAGCAGACACTTGCTGTTTGAGTTCTAATTCACGGGAAACCTTCACTTGCTGCTTGGTTTGGGACGCTTCAGAAGAGCTTAACTAAGAAACAATAATTATTATAAAAAAATAACAAAAAGCTGAAAGTGCTATAAGTCTTGGTGTGTTTAAAGGACTTTAGGAACATCCTATCATTAAAGCAGCACATGATTACCCATACGGATGAGAAACCCTTCATTTGTGAAATCTGTGGCGCGGGATTCCGGAAGAATAATAATTTGTTGCGTCACCATTTGGTCCATACAGGAGAAAAACCCTTTTCTTGCGATATTTGTCAAAAGAAATTTGCTTCCGTGGGCAACTTGAAGAAGCATAAAGTGATCCATACCGGCGAAAAAAATTATTGCTGTAAATTGTGTGGCAAAGCGTTTTCCCAGAGTTCCAACTTGAAGAAACATTACGTAACCCATGACAGTGAGAAGAAGGCTAGGAAAGGCGAGAGAAATTATTCGGCCGAAGAAGAAGGGGAGGAATAGAGCAGTGAACGCGGAACGCTGACCATAATTGGACACGAAATTATTTTAACTGAACCGGAGCAGGAATTGGAAGAAACTGAAGACGTCATTGGGAAATCGAACCCGCTTGGATGTGTTTTAACTATTGAAGGCACGGATATGGTAGTTGAAATTTGATGGCGTTAAAATAAGTGGTCCTTCCTTTGCTGTCTTGTTGAGAAAAGCTAACGTTGGAGGAAATAATGCGGGGGAAAGAATTTCATGTATTTCATGACTGTATTTGCCGCGTGTCCTAAATATTGACATCGGAGTATTGATGTTATCGATATATGGCGTACATGCATGGTATCAGTGATCTCACTTTTCGATACGATATACGGGTAGGTTCGATTAAATCAACAAATATGGCTTCCTTAGCGAAGGTTTTTCAGCCAGCTTTGTGCAGAAAATGGCTCGTTTTGCAAAATAAGCCAATCGTGCGTTCGGTCGGACGTAAGTAGCTTGACCTACTTGGGAAACTGAAAACTAACGGAGCTTGTATTTCAGATTGGAATAAGGATTCCAAGCCTAGCCCAGACGGAAGCGGAAAAGGCTGCCGCTGCGCGAAAGTATGGACTTATTCCTACTGATTATCAAACATACCCAGACGATGGAACAGGTCTTGGAGACTATCCCAAGCTGCCTGTCATTAGTCCAGATATGAGAGATCCTCACTATAATTACGATTACCCAGAATTGAAGAGGGACTTTGGTGAACCTGTACGTTGGGTTGTTTTAGTCTTTGAAAACGGCTATCAGCGCACAATCTTTTTATAAAAGAGACTTAGCGTAATTTTTCTAATTTAAGGTACATGCGGAATATGTGAAGTACACCGAAGAACGACTTAGCGCGGCAAGAACCCGATATACGTACCCTCAGATGTTAACTGCGTTTGTGTCAGTCATGCCGTTAATTTTTGCTCTGCGAGAAGTAGGAGAAATTTTCCCATACTATCGCCCTGCGCTAAGACATTCTTTTCCTTAATAAAGATTCTCAAGTGTCATTCACAAACTTTCGTTTCTGCAGATGCCGAAGGGGTACGAGATGGTTCATCACAATGACACTTTATCACACGCCACCTTTTAACATGCCCTGATACTTCATCACAAAGACACTTCATCACAATAACACTTCATCACATGCCATCTATAGACAGACATCCAGGCCATCATATTATGTGACTACATCATATCATATTATCGGACTACATTATCTGACTTGTTTTCGTTTACTAATATGAGCGCTTCCAGTTTCCTAGATTTATGTGGAAGATTAGGTGGTGTTCTGTAATAAAAACTAACTGTTAATTAGTCAGTTAGGTAGATAATTGTCTATGGATGTGGTGTGAATTAATCTTTGAATATATACGTGTAATTGTTCTATTTTATTTAACCTTTCAAAAGTAAATACGCAAAGAATAATACAGAAATAAAACACACATAATCAAATGCATTACAAAAGAATTTTGTCTGTCTGGATTTTTGTCTGGATGTCTGGATTTTTGGCCTGGATGTCTGTCTATACTATAGATGGCATGTGATGAAGTGTTATTGTGATGAAGTGTCTTTGTGATGAAGTATCAGGGCATGTTAAAAGGTGGCGTGTGATGAAGTGTCATTGTGATGAACCATCTCGTACCCTCTCAAACCTACCACACGAGATAGCTGTGCTAGACTTTGGAGAACGTGTTGCATCAGTCACGTCAGCTTCTGCCAACTTGGGGAATTCCGAAGCGTCGGGGACGTAATTCCTCAGTTTATTGTACCACTCCACGTGTTGCATCCATTTTTGTTTCTCGCTTGCGGCTTGCAGGCGTTTTGTCGCCTCAATTTGCTTGTGTCTTCAAAAGTTGAAAAGATGCTTGAATATAAGCTGCGGTTCCCGTAGTTCATTTCAAAATAACGGTCTGTTGCAGAAGGGATACTTCAATCCCAAGAAGCTACTTATTTACAGCGATTCACGGGCGTCAGCAAGTGACTGTCTCTGAATATACCCCACCCTTGTAAGCCATGCATTCAACTACTATACTACCGATTTTTTTTAACGAAGAAGGATTTGTATTGACATTATTATACAACACCGATAATTGCGCAGAAGCTGTCACTTTCATTTAAGAAGTGAGATCCTTAAATGAATTTATTTTCACCCCAAGTAAGCCGTGAATTAACAAATTCACAATACTTTTAGCAATAAGAAAGATTCTGTATAACTATAAAAATACAACTTGTTTAGTTGCCAAAACTGGACAACTTTACCGGGAAACAGTTGACATATCCTCTAATCGTTTCGCCTTTGGAGCACGGCACACTTACATAAAGCGGTTACATAAAGCAGAAGACGAGGAACACGAATGAACGAAGCATTTTTAATTCGTAAAAGCTCATGCACACCTGAAAAGCTACATACGTGCTCTGACTACGTTGCTACGACAAAATGCTTCTCCTTAGGCAAAGCGGACAATCACATATTACAGATAAAGATATCAATTCATTCAGATAGACATTAAAAAAGCAAAAAAATATATCAGGGTCAGCATGACTTACCTTTTCTATGAGTGGACGGAAGATATGTTCCGATTAAACCGAATGAAAAACTTACCAGCTGCAGCTGACACTTCAATTTTTAAACTCTTAATACGAGCCGCTGCAACACCATCCGTGATGTATCGATGGACGTACCGCAGGAATTTCCGGACAGGACAAACGCGCCTCGATTCGCTGCTTAACAGGTCAAACACTTCCGTAGGCTCGACTGACAAACTAATAAGATTCAGATGTTACGTTTTTAATACATAACACAATGAAAAAAAAAACAGAAAAAAGGGAACTACTTGTCTAGAAATTCCTGAACGGTTTCCATGTCCTTCTTTGTAGGCGCGGGAGCAGGGTCAGCCAAGTTAGCTGCAAAATATGATTAATTAGTTTTGCACTTAAAAATGTTTTCAGGCAATCACCGTCTGCTCTGTCTTTCATGCTCGTACGCTCCTCCCGCAACTGCTCTTCCGAATAGCCAAACTTGTCGAGTTCTTTTTGATGGTACGCCAATAAGCGAGGAACCTGTCGCGCAAACAGAGAAAAAGTTACCCCACTCAAGCCAGGAAGCCAAAATAAAATAGCAATGCATGAACACCTACCATTAGATACTTCTCTGTCAGAGCTTTCACCAACGCTTCTATTTTTTTGGTGTTCCAATAGATAACGTGATCGGTTAACATCTCATTTCGACCTGAGATTCATAAATATTAGTTCGAGAAAGTAAATCCATCACCCCAAAATACTCACCTGCTTTGTCCATTCTTTTCGTAGTTTGCGCAGTCTTTGAAATGTAGGCGAAGCATAACTCGCAATGTTCCCCTGTGCACATGCCCAGCCCAAGCACATGACGAGCGCTCCAGCAAAGCTAGGCATGAAATATTTACAAAACTTGCTACATAATTGTGGAGTTTTACCTGGCAATTGAGGCAGTGTCCATGCGCATGCCAGACGGGAACAAAGTGCTCTGAGTTCTCCAGAATTTGCGGAAGGTCGTTTAGGGGATGGTCTTCACCAGCTCTTTTGATCCGTTCAGCTGTGTCCCTCATGAACGGGTAGAGCTGGCACATAACATCACTGGCTACAAAGCATATTCGTCTTTGCTTTCCAAGCTCGTACTGGAGCAGCAGGGGGTACGAATAAATTTCCCCTCGGAACATGTTCAATCCTCCCAGTATGATTTCGTGCCGACACGCCACAATGCAGATGCCCGTTTCGTCCAATTTTGCAAACGACTGACATTCTGCACGCGCTGCTTTCCAGTCCGATGCTTTGCAGGTACTGGTCTGAGAGCCCTAATCGGAAGAGAAGACCACTCGTAAGGTTTCGTTTGTGAATACTGAAATAATTACTACCTTTGCTACACGCGTTTGTTTGAGCTGTCGTATGCTTGTATCAAAATCCGCTACGTGAGCGTCCGGTAAAAGGAATGCACTTTTCATATAAGATTCTCGAATAGAGCTGACAGTCTGTTTCAGAAAATTTGCTTGAGAAATATAGAAAACTTACTCGGAATTGTGCTTCCATCTAAATACTTTCTTATTTCCATCAACGTGGACTACATGGCACGTCTCCCAGCATAAAGGGCACTGGAGTAAAGTCCAAGGAGCTTCACAGGCTTCATCACTTGTCGGAGACGTTTCCATTTTGGCAATAAGGCTTAACAATCCGAACTTACAACGCCTCCACTCCTGATAGGCATCTCTAAACAATGTCGGGCAAATCTGCGTGACCTATGGTGTATTTGAATGAGCTTGTGACAAGCACAATCTTTTTAGAGCACAATAAAGGATACTTACAGATGCATTCAAGTCTTTCGACTTGCGTTCCAGAGTGGACAGAAGGGCTTTCGCTGAAAATCCCGGATTTTCCATTTTTGAATAGTGGAAGTCACGGAGCAATTCCACGCTGTAAACGGTGCACCCTAAGGAAAGCCCCACAATTAGGTTTCACTAATGGGTAGCGTCGTAGGATACCTTTGTAAAAATACGACGACGCTAAAAAATAATCTGAAAATATCAGACTGTCCCATTCCACTTTGGACATCGAACTGCAGCTCTTACATTTCAGTCCAGGAAGGAAGGTATCATGCCGACCTAAAAATAAACGGTTAGCGAAATAAAAGAGAAGCAGTACTAGTAGATATACCTCGATTACACACGTATACACAAAGGAGACCGATTGCATCTTCGACTTCCTCAGAGCCACAATGTTTACAAACTCGAGCCATGTCGATTGGAATTGCTCGACCTGGAAAAAGACAAGAAATGCAACAAATGTAAACGACTGAAAAAATATCGTAAGTTACAACATACTTTCAGTGGAAATGCCATAAGAACCACCGCTTTCTGCTTTAAGCACTTGACAGGGCTGGAGGGCCATTAGATAGCCACACACCCAAGTATGGCGCAAATGTGTCGCCAAGAAAGTATGTTTCAGGGCGTCACATTCGATACATAAAGCGCCGCATCCGTCACTGCATCTAAAGTCAGAGTTTATTAAGTGATTTAGGGAGAAAGACATTACTTACCGGAGGACACTTGGAGACTTTTTACAGTTGAGGCAAATTTGCTTCGAGCGCAGGGCGGGCGACTCTTTTTTTATGATGCCGGTAAAAATTGTGGGTCGGACGGTTTCCCAACCAGCTGCTAGTCTATCGCGCCTTTCACGCCAACTTTCGGCTGGGCGAGTTGACGTACGGTTCACATTGCTAGTAAATGTTTGCCTTGTGCACCTGTTGTCTCCGGAGTCGTTCTTCGGGTCTAAATTACAGAAAGAATTATAATTTTGATCAGTTTGCGTTACACAGTTCCAAGCTGAAATTACGTCTTACTTTCTTGAGAATCGATGAGCGTTTCCTGTACATCCGGAGCACGGCCATTCGTTCGCTTCGCACGAGAATGATTACCCACCTTTTGACGAGGTTTGGTGCGAGAATGTAACATTCCCGTAGTGGTAGTAAGGGACGCATGAAGAAACACTTGCTTTTTTCTATAGCGTTCGCGTTCTTTAATCTTCTTGGCCTCTTTTTTTTTGTCTTTCGAACTCTTCTTGCCGCTCCTTTGCTCTTAAAAGAACTGCCTTTACCGCTGCTTCGTTTTTCTTTGTTTTACCCATGACAAAAAATTTTACGTACGTAAACAAAACAAAGTCACGTGATCCCGCGCTGAAGCGAAACTTGTGGGTATACAATCCTGTGCGTACGAACAGGATGAGTGCAAGGCGATCCTGTGGTTTCGCACAGGATCCCGTCTGATAATGTGTTGTTGTGGTGAACCATCTCGTACCCAGTGCGTTGTTGGCCCATTGTGCCCAAAATAAACTTTGTTTCGTGAGTTGAGTGTCTGTGTGTAGTGTGCCACGTAGCACGGTTCTGTACTTTTTAACCAGTTTTGTTGTGTAACTATACTTACGAACTTACTTTACTAAAAAGGTGCTAGTTAAAGATGAGTCAGACAAATATCAGAGAAGTTGACGTGAAACGAAGGCCACTCAAGTTCTCCAACGCTGAAAATGCTCGAGTTTAGCGTCAACACGACCACTCAGTTCGCCGACGTAGCGCAAGATTCGATGTATTCGATGAACGTCGTGGCTTAAGTTCAATAACGGATGAAGAAACTTCTGTGACCAAAAGTGCGCCTGCAGTCCAACGAATTAAGCCTGCAGCTTTAAGCACGAACTCCACCTTACTCAACGTCAGCGGTAACTAATCTAAGAATACCCTAATCTCCAACTATAACGCTCATTATCATTTTGTTTCTGTTATTACAGTTCCTGTCGCCCCAATTGGCAAGCCCAAGACTGAACAAGAGCTCAAATCCAAGCTAAAGGTCTACAAGGAGCAGAAACGCATCATAGAAGCCCAACGCAAGGCTGTCAAGAAGCCAGTTTTCGTCGTTCCGACCCATAGTCTGGCTCCTGATTCTACTACTACGTCTGCCAATGCTAAACCGCCCGTTTCTCAGACCAATTTTTCAAGAATTTCAAGAGATCAAGAGAATTTCAAGAAATCAAGAGACCAAATTTCTCAAGAAGCTGCAGAGAAACTCCACAAGAAGCCTGAAACGTCTGGGATTGTCACTCGTTCAACTGCCGCCATATCTTCGTTGCAAAACCAGCGAATTACTCGTTCCCAGGCGCAGATCCAAACTCAAACCTTCCGTCCTTCAATTGACGGTACCACAAGAATCAGCTTCTTCGAAAAAGTCTCATATTCCTAAAAAGACAACTCTTAAAGCTGCTCCCAAGGTGTCAGAGCCAGCTACAACTGATGTTCGGGGACTATTCGTCCATTTAAATTTCCCTTTTTAAGCATTTTTATAATTAATTGATTTTCGTTCGTTAGGCTCCTCCAACCCTGTCAAATTTTAGCCATCTTTTCAACCAAGCCCATCAGGAAGAGAAATTAACCACAGCTATTTCTGGACTATCTTTTATGTCGCCTGTAAAGAAAATTCAGCAAGGAATTCAAGAAAACAGGTTATTTTCATCTGTGATCAACACTAGGTCAACACTTATTGTTGGCCCATTGTGCCCAAAATAAACTGTTTGTTTCGTGAGTTGAGTGTCTGTGTGTAGTGTGCCACGTAGCACGGTTCTGTACTTTTTAACCAGTTTTGTTGTGTAACTATACTTACCAACTTACTTTACTAAAAAGGTGCCAGTTAAAGATGAGTCAGACAAATATCAGAGAAGTTGACGTGAAACCAAGGCCACTCAAGTTCTCCAACACTGAAAATGCTCGAGTTTTGCGTCAACACGACCACTCATTAGTCAGCAGGAAATTCGATGTATTACGTCGTGATTTAAGTTCAATGTCGGAGGAAGAAACTTCTGTTATGACCAAAAGTGCGCCTGCAGTCCAACGAATTAAGTCTGCAGCTTTAAGCACGAACTCCACCTTACTCAACGACAGCGGTAACTAATCTAAGAATACCCTAATCTCCAACTATAACGCTCATTATCATTTTGTTTCTGTTATTACAGTTCCTGTCGCCCCAATTGGCAAGCCCAAGACTGAACAAGAGCTCAAATCCAAGCGAAAGGTCCACAAGGAGCAGAAACGCATCAAAGAAGCCCAACGCAAGGATTCTTTGATGCGTTTCTTTGATGCGTTTGAGGCTTCAACGCAAGGCTTTGAAACGTCTGGGGTTGTCACTCGTTCAACTGCTGCCGCCATATCTGCGTTGCAAAATCAGCGAATTACTCGTTCCCAGGCGCAGAAACTCAAACCTTCCGTCCTTCAGTTGACGGTACCACAAGAATCAGCTTCTTCGAAAAAGTCTCACATTCCTAAAAAGACAACTCTTAAAGCAGCTCCCAAGGTATCAGAGCCAGCTACAATTGATGTTCGGAGACCATTCGTCCATTTAAATTTCCCTTTTTAAGCATTTTTACAATTAATTGATTTTCGTTCGTTAGGGTTCTCCAACGCTGTCAAATTTCAGCCATCCTATCAACCACCCTAACATTACCGTGACCAGGGGATCCAGTAGTCGACGCAGGCAAGCAAAGTATGCTGCAGAGAGACTAGCCGAAGCAGAGAAAGCTATATTAAGTACGCTTTTTAAAAAATATTGATTTAAATTGACTGAATTGTTTTAAAGAGACTTACATTGCTTCTAATTTGCATTTTTATTGGATTTTCGACTCGCCAGCATTAAAAGCAGTCGAACATCCTGTTCCAGCACTTCGAGAAGAGGCCGCTTCTCCTGTACCCAAATTGGACATGGAATCTGTGACAGAAGACCAGGAAATGCCTCCAGAAGGATCTGCAAGCTCTACAAGCAAGGCTGGATTTGGGGACTTGATTTACTTACCCGTAAGTAAATCGTGTGTAACGGACACTTTTTCTATGTTTTCCTTAAAGCTAATGGGGTAAACTTAAAGGTTGCAGACGTGGATTCAATGTTTGAAGAGCTTCACAATGTCAGAGCCAACGACTGGCCAAAAGAGGAAGAAAATGTGAAGAAACCTACTGTCGTAAAGAAGAAAGTGGCCAAGAAACCCGTAAAGAAAGTGACAGGTCAAGCTGTTAGAGTCAAATCTTCGTTGCAAGAAATCATTAATGGTAAAACATTTTTCTTTAATAATATACGATTTTTTATTATTATTATAATATTATATTAAAAAATAATAAGATTTTTAATGAATAAATATAATAACAAACAGTTCAAACACATAACTGTTATTAACTTATTAACAAACTGTTATTTTTAAATTTTATTTCATTTTTTGATTATAGATATTTTTTGATTTCATTTTAGTATTTTTTTATTATGTATTTTTTTTACATATTTATATTAGTTTCTAACTGTTTATTAACTTATTAGTGTTTTATTACTTATTACTGTTTCTGACTGTTATTTATTAACTTTCCAAGTGTTATTTTGTAAGTTTTCAAGTTCAGTTCTTTATTCAAATTTTTAATAATTTTTATTTTATGTTTATAGCTAAACGGCGACAGCTTGCTGCGGCTAAATCTCCTAAAGCTTCGCCCCTTAACCGCTTATCGACCCCGGGTACTTCCGTTACGCGCTCGGCGACCTCGACTTCTACTAAAATAGCCGAAGTAATTTTTGAATGCCTTTCGAAAGCTTGAAAAGAGGGCGGAGCTATAGCTTGTAACCCATTGGCTAATTTTAACCTTAGGTGAGCGGAACTCCTCGCAGAAGCGGACGTCGTTCATCTTCTCATAAACTGGCATTCACGCATGGACCTGCTTTAAACGGAACACCCGCTGCACTTACTCCTAAAACGAGGAAGAAATCTCTCAAATCCGAAGCGAGTTCTAAGCCAGAAGCACGGGAACAACCAGAAGGGCAGGATATAGTCATATTTAGCATTGGCGCCAAAGCAGATGCGGATGGTGAAGTGGAAAACATGGATGAAGAGAGTCTTGAAGCCCAAATTCAGCCCTTACCTACAATATACATTGATTCTCGTAAGAAAAATAAGAAAAATTTCACAATTTTGTTGTTGTTTTTTAATGGCATTTTTATTGTAGCTAGTGCAGTTCGTATGAAGGAAATACCAATACCAGAAATTCGCCACACCTATTGTCAAAAAAAACCCGACGTGGACACGTTCAGCTTCCAGAAGGGAAGGAATGTGGCCTTAAATTCTATACTAAAGAAGCCCATCATTCAAATGATCATTCAACCCAATCCTGAAATTGTGCCTGCAGAATACTTCGAACCTTATTATGAATCATCTCCTTCGCCAGCAGAAAGCTTTGGTAAGCCTAAATGTCCCTTTTATTAGTTTTTTAATAAAATTCTTAAACAAATTCTAATTTTAATTAAATATTCTAGCAAAAGTATAATTTTATTATAATTCTAGCAGAAATAGCCCTAATAGTATGTGGTATCTTGTAGTATTTTTAAAAATAGTTTGTTCCTTTTATGCTATAATTTCTTAATATTATTTATATTTATTTTATTTTAATATTATTATTTATGTTAATATTTATATTCTCTTTATGTTATTTATATGGTTTCCAGGTATTGTGGAAGAGCCGGAAGATACGCTCTATTTTTCGCCTGATCTGGAGTATACACTAGGCTCGTCCCGTACCCGGAAACGACACTCAGGACGGCAATCACGTGGCCGGCCGAGTTTGCTCTTCAGCCAAGAAGACATCTCTTCTGTGGGCGTAGCGCCTGGCGATGACTTGATGAAATTTTAAAAACCAAATGGGAACAACAAAATTCACGCACATTTTATCGTTTTCACTTTCTGAATTTGGTGTATATTTTAGTAGCCAATTGCATTTGTTTTCTACCGGCTCTGAAATTTTCTAGAAAAGTATTTAGGGCAAGAGTTTCATGAGATTCATCTATGTATTCTGCTATTGTATTTTCAGCTATTGTATTTCCTGGAAAGCCACGCTAAAATATATAGAATTTATTCCAGAAATTAGCCGAGAAAGTATTTGCGGACATTTTCATCTGTCGTTCCCAGTTTCCATAAAACTGGAGAAAGGGGGAGAATATGATGCGCCGCCGACTGCAGAAATGTTCGGTTATTTCTGCCGTTGAAAACATTCGCAGAAATGCAGTCTAGTTTTCGCAGAATAGCCATTAAAAAATCCTATAAACACAACCAGTACCAGAACATTATGGGTATACTAAAAATGCTTCGTTTTTTGTAAAAAAAAAAACAACAAAAAAACACATATTTGTTACTCTGCAGATTTATTAAGACACAAAAAACAAACAAAAACAAAAAAAATATATATATTTGTTACTGTGCAGATTTATTAAGACGCATCGTAACATTTTTATTAAATTTCCCCGAAAATATCTATCTGTCTTTCTGCGTCTTAGCAGCCAGCAGCCACCTACACCACATGCCTTTTGGGGGGCGCAAAAAGCTTTTATCGGGATGTGGGTGCTCTGACAGACTGGGTCTTTATGCGGGCTTCTTACGCACTTGCCCGTTTATTTATAAGCTCGATGGACTAACTCCCTTTTCTTTCCTTTATTTTTTAAGAATAATTCTGGTCGATCCTTTGCATCTCTATTTTGATTTTCGCATACTGTGGTATACCAATCCTGCTTTACCAAAGAACACGCGTAAGTTAACGAAAGCCAAATTAAATAAAAAGAATTCAATGTTGAGGGGTTCATTTATCCAGTCAACGCTATAAGTTAGAGATTGCTCATAATAAAGCAATTTCATAATTTCATTTAAGCACAGGGATGCTGGTACTATCTTCCTCCCGTTTTTTTATTATTTGTATCCCCGGACACTAATTGATTATGGATTATTGATCAAGGTGGCCGGCTTCATTAAACGACACACGTCAGTTAAAAATAAGCTCAATATCGAGTAAAAAAAAATACTAATTTTAAATTCAGGAAATGCAATACTAGTCTCCTTCCCATTTCGGAATTCTGGATGCTGGTACCGATTGATCAAGTGACCAAGAATTTGATTTTGCATATTTCTTTCTGGACACTGGCTGCCGCGAAAAGTTCCAAGTTAAATGCAGCTGAACCCAGCCATAATAATAATAACTCGTCCAACACGAAAAAGAAAAGCGTTCTCATCTTTCAACATCAGTAGTCAGATTAGAAACAAACGAAGCCCCGCTTATTTGGAAAGGAAAAAGGCAGTCCTTATTCCTGGCTCCTAAGCGACAAAAGATGCCGATCCACGTGTCTTTTTTCCCCGCCTCCTTCTAATGTAACCTAAGAAAGAACCGAAGAAATACTTTAACGTAAATCTTTCTATCATCTCGCTCATGCTTCTAATTTTCTAACTCAATGGCTCTCCTTTTCCGTATCGTTTGCCAGTAACGCTGCGACATTCAGGAAAAGAAGAATCAAGAATCAACTTCCTCCAAGATCAGATTGAACTTCTTTTTCTAACTAGACGGCGGCCAGCTATAAAAATATTGCCCCTAAAATCAACCAACTCCTTGTTTAGAGGATTTCTGACACGCTTCATTCCTGACAGCAACTATAGACTCCCCCTTAAAAAAAAGGCAAGGACTCAATCGCTTGGTGTATAACTGTATACAGAAGCGGTCCGTCCGTCCAGACGGAACAGACTTATGAGCGCAACTCTGTGCTATGATTGCAACGCATGCCATAGCCCGGGAATTAATATTCTGTCCTGTTGCGCCAAAGGTCGATGAGACACATCATGGCACTGGTTCAAAAACGGCCACCCAAACCCCCTAACCCTAACCCAACCTCCCCCCTTGACGATAAGAACCGTCACTCACCAACACTGACTCAGAAAACCCCGGCTGAAGATGAATAGAAGAGCAAACCTCCCTTTTGCGAAACGGACCAGGTGGAGCAGACTAAGCGTCCAACAAAAAACTTCTAAAAAACTGTTCCGTCTGAAGCTTGTCAGAAACTATTACGACCCTTTCTGCCGAGCCTCTCCTCCCTGCTCCTCAAGTCGCTAAAAGACACGCCAGAACTTTTCAAACCACTGACACCTCCCTATGCTGTTTATCAGTTTGAGGCGCGAGCCTGAGCGAAAGCTTGCAGGAGAATACTGACGCATTAGTCGAACGAGCCACATCACCTCCAAGTTTGACTTGTCAACCTTCCGCCACCAAGTTTAGCCTCGCATGTCCGATTACTTCCCCACTCGGCGATAAATCAGACAGTAAAATCTGCTACGCCTGATTTTTATTTCGCCTTAAAAATATTTGTAAAAAAAAATTTAAAAATCAGATTACATAGATGAATCTCATGAAACTCTTGCCCTAAATACTTTTCTAGAAAATTTCAGAGCCGGTAGAAAACAAATGCAATTGGCTACTAAAATATACACCAAATTCAGAAAGTGAAAACGATAAAATGTGCGTGAATTTTGTTGTTCCCATTTGGTTTTTAAAATTTCATCAAGTCATCGCCAGGCGCTACGCCCACAGAAGAGATGTCTTCTTGGCTGAAGAGCAAACTCGGCCGGCCACGTGATTGCCGTCCTGAGTGTCGTTTCCGGGTACGGGACGAGCCTAGTGTATACTCCAGATCAGGCGAAAAATAGAGCGTATCTTCCGGCTCTTCCACAATACCTGGAAACCATATAAATAACATAAAGAGAATATAAATATTAACATAAATAATAATATTAAAATAAAATAAATATAAATAATATTAAGAAATTATAGCATAAAAGGAACAAACTATTTTTAAAAATACTACAAGATACCACATACTATTAGGGCTATTTCTGCTAGAATTATAATAAAATTATACTTTTGCTAGAATATTTAATTAAAATTAGAATTTGTTTAAGAATTTTATTAAAAAACTAATAAAAGGGACATTTAGGCTTACCAAAGCTTTCTGCTGGCGAAGGAGATGATTCATAATAAGGTTCGAAGTATTCTGCAGGCACAATTTCAGGATTGGGTTGAATGATCATTTGAATGATGGGCTTCTTTAGTATAGAATTTAAGGCCACATTCCTTCCCTTCTGGAAGCTGAACGTGTCCACGTCGGGTTTTTTTTGACAATAGGTGTGGCGAATTTCTGGTATTGGTATTTCCTTCATACGAACTGCACTAGCTACAATAAAAATGCCATTAAAAAACAACAACAAAATTGTGAAATTTTTCTTATTTTTCTTACGAGAATCAATGTATATTGTAGGTAAGGGCTGAATTTGGGCTTCAAGACTCTCTTCATCCATGTTTTCCACTTCACCATCCGCATCTGCTTTGGCGCCAATGCTAAATATGACTATATCCTGCCCTTCTGGTTGTTCCCGTGCTTCTGGCTTAGAACTCGCTTCGGATTTGAGAGATTTCTTCCTCGTTTTAGGAGTAAGTGCAGCGGGTGTTCCGTTTAAAGCAGGTCCATGCGTGAATGCCAGTTTATGAGAAGATGAACGACGTCCGCTTCTGCGAGGAGTTCCGCTCACCTAAGGTTAAAATTAGCCAATGGGTTACAAGCTATAGCTCCGCCCTCTTTTCAAGCTTTCGAAAGGCATTCAAAAATTACTTCGGCTATTTTAGTAGAAGTCGAGGTCGCCGAGCGCGTAACGGAAGTACCCGGGGTCGATAAGCGGTTAAGGGGCGAAGCTTTAGGAGATTTAGCCGCAGCAAGCTGTCGCCGTTTAGCTATAAACATAAAATAAAAATTATTAAAAATTTGAATAAAGAACTGAACTTGAAAACTTACAAAATAACACTTGGAAAGTTAATAAATAACAGTCAGAAACAGTAATAAGTAATAAAACACTAATAAGTTAATAAACAGTTAGAAACTAATATAAATATGTAAAAAAAATACATAATAAAAAAATACTAAAATGAAATCAAAAAATATCTATAATCAAAAAATGAAATAAAATTTAAAAATAACAGTTTGTTAATAAGTTAATAACAGTTATGTGTTTGAACTGTTTGTTATTATATTTATTCATTAAAAATCTTATTATTTTTTAATATAATATTATAATAATAATAAAAAATCGTATATTATTAAAGAAAAATGTTTTACCATTAATGATTTCTTGCAACGAAGATTTGACTCTAACAGCTTGACCTGTCACTTTCTTTACGGGTTTCTTGGCCACTTTCTTCTTTACGACAGTAGGTTTCTTCACATTTTCTTCCTCTTTTGGCCAGTCGTTGGCTCTGACATTGTGAAGCTCTTCAAACATTGAATCCACGTCTGCAACCTTTAAGTTTACCCCATTAGCTTTAAGGAAAACATAGAAAAAGTGTCCGTTACACACGATTTACTTACGGGTAAGTAAATCAAGTCCCCAAATCCAGCCTTGCTTGTAGAGCTTGCAGATCCTTCTGGAGGCATTTCCTGGTCTTCTGTCACAGATTCCATGTCCAATTTGGGTACAGGAGAAGCGGCCTCTTCTCGAAGTGCTGGAACAGGATGTTCGACTGCTTTTAATGCTGGCGAGTCGAAAATCCAATAAAAATGCAAATTAGAAGCAATGTAAGTCTCTTTAAAACAATTCAGTCAATTTAAATCAATATTTTTTAAAAAGCGTACTTAATATAGCTTTCTCTGCTTCGGCTAGTCTCTCTGCAGCATACTTTGCTTGCCTGCGTCGACTACTGGATCCCCTGGTCACGGTAATGTTAGGGTGGTTGATAGGATGGCTGAAATTTGACAGCGTTGGAGAACCCTAACGAACGAAAATCAATTAATTGTAAAAATGCTTAAAAAGGGAAATTTAAATGGACGAATGGTCTCCGAACATCAATTGTAGCTGGCTCTGATACCTTGGGAGCTGCTTTAAGAGTTGTCTTTTTAGGAATGTGAGACTTTTTCGAAGAAGCTGATTCTTGTGGTACCGTCAACTGAAGGACGGAAGGTTTGAGTTTCTGCGCCTGGGAACGAGTAATTCGCTGATTTTGCAACGCAGATATGGCGGCAGCAGTTGAACGAGTGACAACCCCAGACGTTTCAAAGCCTTGCGTTGAAGCCTCAAACGCATCAAAGAAACGCATCAAAGAATCCTTGCGTTGGGCTTCTTTGATGCGTTTCTGCTCCTTGTGGACCTTTCGCTTGGATTTGAGCTCTTGTTCAGTCTTGGGCTTGCCAATTGGGGCGACAGGAACTGTAATAACAGAAACAAAATGATAATGAGCGTTATAGTTGGAGATTAGGGTATTCTTAGATTAGTTACCGCTGTCGTTGAGTAAGGTGGAGTTCGTGCTTAAAGCTGCAGACTTAATTCGTTGGACTGCAGGCGCACTTTTGGTCATAACAGAAGTTTCTTCCTCCGACATTGAACTTAAATCACGACGTAATACATCGAATTTCCTGCTGACTAATGAGTGGTCGTGTTGACGCAAAACTCGAGCATTTTCAGTGTTGGAGAACTTGAGTGGCCTTGGTTTCACGTCAACTTCTCTGATATTTGTCTGACTCATCTTTAACTGGCACCTTTTTAGTAAAGTAAGTTGGTAAGTATAGTTACACAACAAAACTGGTTAAAAAGTACAGAACCGTGCTACGTGGCACACTACACACAGACACTCAACTCACGAAACAAACAGTTTATTTTGGGCACAATGGGCCAACAATAAGTGTTGACCTAGTGTTGATCACAGATGAAAATAACCTGTTTTCTTGAATTCCTTGCTGAATTTTCTTTACAGGCGACATAAAAGATAGTCCAGAAATAGCTGTGGTTAATTTCTCTTCCTGATGGGCTTGGTTGAAAAGATGGCTAAAATTTGACAGGGTTGGAGGAGCCTAACGAACGAAAATCAATTAATTATAAAAATGCTTAAAAAGGGAAATTTAAATGGACGAATAGTCCCCGAACATCAGTTGTAGCTGGCTCTGACACCTTGGGAGCAGCTTTAAGAGTTGTCTTTTTAGGAATATGAGACTTTTTCGAAGAAGCTGATTCTTGTGGTACCGTCAATTGAAGGACGGAAGGTTTGAGTTTGGATCTGCGCCTGGGAACGAGTAATTCGCTGGTTTTGCAACGAAGATATGGCGGCAGTTGAACGAGTGACAATCCCAGACGTTTCAGGCTTCTTGTGGAGTTTCTCTGCAGCTTCTTGAGAAATTTGGTCTCTTGATTTCTTGAAATTCTCTTGATCTCTTGAAATTCTTGAAAAATTGGTCTGAGAAACGGGCGGTTTAGCATTGGCAGACGTAGTAGTAGAATCAGGAGCCAGACTATGGGTCGGAACGACGAAAACTGGCTTCTTGACAGCCTTGCGTTGGGCTTCTATGATGCGTTTCTGCTCCTTGTAGACCTTTAGCTTGGATTTGAGCTCTTGTTCAGTCTTGGGCTTGCCAATTGGGGCGACAGGAACTGTAATAACAGAAACAAAATGATAATGAGCGTTATAGTTGGAGATTAGGGTATTCTTAGATTAGTTACCGCTGACGTTGAGTAAGGTGGAGTTCGTGCTTAAAGCTGCAGGCTTAATTCGTTGGACTGCAGGCGCACTTTTGGTCACAGAAGTTTCTTCATCCGTTATTGAACTTAAGCCACGACGTTCATCGAATACATCGAATCTTGCGCTACGTCGGCGAACTGAGTGGTCGTGTTGACGCTAAACTCGAGCATTTTCAGCGTTGGAGAACTTGAGTGGCCTTCGTTTCACGTCAACTTCTCTGATATTTGTCTGACTCATCTTTAACTAGCACCTTTTTAGTAAAGTAAGTTCGTAAGTATAGTTACACAACAAAACTGGTTAAAAAGTACAGAACCGTGCTACGTGGCACACTACACACAGACACTCAACTCACGAAACAAAGTTTATTTTGGGCACAATGGGCCAACAACGCACTGGGTACGAGATGGTTCACCACAACAACACATTATCAGACGGGATCCTGTGCGAAACCACAGGATCGCCTTGCACTCATCCTGTTCGTACGCACAGGATTGTATACCCACAAGTTTCGCTTCAGCGCGGGATCACGTGACTTTGTTTTGTTTACGTACGTAAAATTTTTTGTCATGGGTAAAACAAAGAAAAACGAAGCAGCGGTAAAGGCAGTTCTTTTAAGAGCAAAGGAGCGGCAAGAAGAGTTCGAAAGACAAAAAAAAAGAGGCCAAGAAGATTAAAGAACGCGAACGCTATAGAAAAAAGCAAGTGTTTCTTCATGCGTCCCTTACTACCACTACGGGAATGTTACATTCTCGCACCAAACCTCGTCAAAAGGTGGGTAATCATTCTCGTGCGAAGCGAACGAATGGCCGTGCTCCGGATGTACAGGAAACGCTCATCGATTCTCAAGAAAGTAAGACGTAATTTCAGCTTGGAACTGTGTAACGCAAACTGATCAAAATTATAATTCTTTCTGTAATTTAGACCCGAAGAACGACTCCGGAGACAACAGGTGCACAAGGCAAACATTTACTAGCAATGTGAACCGTACGTCAACTCGCCCAGCCGAAAGTTGGCGTGAAAGGCGCGATAGACTAGCAGCTGGTTGGGAAACCGTCCGACCCACAATTTTTACCGGCATCATAAAAAAAGAGTCGCCCGCCCTGCGCTCGAAGCAAATTTGCCTCAACTGTAAAAAGTCTCCAAGTGTCCTCCGGTAAGTAATGTCTTTCTCCCTAAATCACTTAATAAACTCTGACTTTAGATGCAGTGACGGATGCGGCGCTTTATGTATCGAATGTGACGCCCTGAAACATACTTTCTTGGCGACACATTTGCGCCATACTTGGGTGTGTGGCTATCTAATGGCCCTCCAGCCCTGTCAAGTGCTTAAAGCAGAAAGCGGTGGTTCTTATGGCATTTCCACTGAAAGTATGTTGTAACTTACGATATTTTTTCAGTCGTTTACATTTGTTGCATTTCTTGTCTTTTTCCAGGTCGAGCAATTCCAATCGACATGGCTCGAGTTTGTAAACATTGTGGCTCTGAGGAAGTCGAAGATGCAATCGGTCTCCTTTGTGTATACGTGTGTAATCGAGGTATATCTACTAGTACTGCTTCTCTTTTATTTCGCTAACCGTTTATTTTTAGGTCGGCATGATACCTTCCTTCCTGGACTGAAATGTAAGAGCTGCAGTTCGATGTCCAAAGTGGAATGGGACAGTCTGATATTTTCAGATTATTTTTTAGCGTCGTCGTATTTTTACAAAGGTATCCTACGACGCTACCCATTAGTGAAACCTAATTGTGGGGCTTTCCTTAGGGTGCACCGTTTACAGCGTGGAATTGCTCCGTGACTTCCACTATTCAAAAATGGAAAATCCGGGATTTTCAGCGAAAGCCCTTCTGTCCACTCTGGAACGCAAGTCGAAAGACTTGAATGCATCTGTAAGTATCCTTTATTGTGCTCTAAAAAGATTGTGCTTGTCACAAGCTCATTCAAATACACCATAGGTCACGCAGATTTGCCCGACATTGTTTAGAGATGCCTATCAGGAGTGGAGGCGTTGTAAGTTCGGATTGTTAAGCCTTATTGCCAAAATGGAAACGTCTCCGACAAGTGATGAAGCCTGTGAAGCTCCTTGGACTTTACTCCAGTGCCCTTTATGCTGGGAGACGTGCCATGTAGTCCACGTTGATGGAAATAAGAAAGTATTTAGATGGAAGCACAATTCCGAGTAAGTTTTCTATATTTCTCAAGCAAATTTTCTGAAACAGACTGTCAGCTCTATTCGAGAATCTTATATGAAAAGTGCATTCCTTTTACCGGACGCTCACGTAGCGGATTTTGATACAAGCATACGACAGCTCAAACAAACGCGTGTAGCAAAGGTAGTAATTATTTCAGTATTCACAAACGAAACCTTACGAGTGGTCTTCTCTTCCGATTAGGGCTCTCAGACCAGTACCTGCAAAGCATCGGACTGGAAAGCAGCGCGTGCAGAATGTCAGTCGTTTGCAAAATTGGACGAAACGGGCATCTGCATTGTGGCGTGTCGGCACGAAATCATACTGGGAGGATTGAACATGTTCCGAGGGGAAATTTATTCGTACCCCCTGCTGCTCCAGTACGAGCTTGGAAAGCAAAGACGAATATGCTTTGTATCCAGTGATGTTATGTGCCAGCTCTACCCGTTCATGAGGGACACAGCTGAACGGATCAAAAGAGCTGGTGAAGACCATCCCCTAAACGACCTTCCGCAAATTCTGGAGAACTCAGAGCACTTTGTTCCCGTCTGGCATGCGCATGGACACTGCCTCAATTGCCAGGTAAAACTCCACAATTATGTAGCAAGTTTTGTAAATATTTCATGCCTAGCTTTGCTGGAGGGCTCGTCATGTGCTTGGGCTGGGCATGTGCACAGGGGAACATTGCGAGTTATGCTTCGCCCACATTTCAAAGACTGCGCAAACTACGAAAAGAATGGACAAAGCAGGTGAGTATTTTGGGGTGATGGATTTACTTTCTCGAACTAATATTTATGAATCTCAGGTCGAAATGAGATGTTAACCGATCACGTTATCTATTGGAACACCAAAAAAATAGAAGCGTTGGTGAAAGCTCTGACAGAGAAGTATCTAATGGTAGGTGTTCATGCATTGCTATTTTATTTTGGCTTCCTGGCTTGAGTGGGGTAACTTTTTCTCTGTTTGCGCGACAGGTTCCTCGCTTATTGGCGTACCATCAAAAAGAACTCGACAAGTTTGGCTATTCGGAAGAGCAGTTGCGGGAGGAGCGTACGAGCATGAAAGACAGAGCAGACGGTGATTGCCTGA
>JAKZAN010000050.1:0-25000 GCA_023053545.1 Lepidurus packardi
AAGATTCAACCCCCAACTTAATTCCGAGGCAAAAACGGGGAATCCTTAACGGTGGAGGTGAAGTCTTGCGCTGGCTTTTTGGCACCCTTAGCAGCAAAGATCTAGAAGACATTAACCGAAAATTCAGCAGGATAACAAAGGACAATAGAATGCTGTATCATTTAGAAGAACAACAGGCTACATTACTAAACGGCACGTACCTGCAGGTCCGGAAAAATGTGGACGCTATTTCAAAAATTACGAAAGCAGTGAGTAGCCTTGCCAGTAGTGTTGAAGACCTCGAAGCTGTGATTGCAGAATTTGGAGATTTTTATGCGTTTACGTGGAATTTTGCTCGAAAATTGGACAACGCTTATCATACCCTTGGTACCATTATACTTTGGTTACACCAAAACGTTAATAACATGAACACGGGCTTGTCAACAATAGCGTCAGGACGACTTTCACCAAACATAATTCCTCCAACAGAGCTATGGCAAATTCTTCAAGAAGTAAGCCGCTACCTATCCCGCAACTGGGTCGTAACAAAGGCGGCAGAACCAGGGAACATGTGGACCCATTATCAGGAATTCCGGGTGCGTTCAGCAGCAACACTCCAAGGCACACTGAAAATCTTCGTGGACATACCACTACAAGATTTAAGTACTACACTTGATCTTTATCAACTAATAACTCTACCGACTTTTTTACCTGGAGGGAATTTCTCAGTTGTCTATGAGACACAATACGATTATCTCGGCTTAACAAGCGACAGACAGTAGTATGTTGAATTATACTTCCTCAGAATTGGCAGAAACTTGTACAACAGGATCAGCGAAGATTTGCTCCACCAGTAAAGCCCTCACGCGTGGCATCCATGGGCGCTCTTGCTTGTATGCTGCGTTCTTTAATGATACTGTCTTGATTGCGGAATTGTGCAAAAAGACAGTCCGAATAGACGGCAGGCCATGGCGTCATTACCTTGGGAAAAAAAAATGGATCTATTCAATACCTCAACCAATGCAACTTACAATATCTTGCCCAGAAGACGACGTCCAGAAGCCTACAGCAAGAGTTCCAGTGTCCAGCTAAATGATGTGGGCATCTTAGAACTACCGGATGGCTGCTCAGCTCACTCCGGGTGATGGACCTTTCCGGCAAACTTGGAAAAACTTAATAATTATACAATCCACACCAGCACTATAGACGTAAAAAATATCTTTTCCGATTTAGATTTTAACTTACCATATCCTGTTGTGCAACTCCCAAAACCAAATCATCAAGGATTAACGCAAATTACCAAAGACATTATGGAAGACCTACAGAAAAAAAGTACATTAGACCCAAATTGGGAAATCAGATACAAGTTGTTCGAAAAAGCAGTTCAAGATTCAAAACCTATTTTTAATAATCTGAGTGACGAAATTTCGTATGTCTGTCTGACCCAAAGCTTCTTGACCCAATTTTTACTATACTGTTGGGCTGTTGTGATTACTGCCGCCACAGTATTTGCCCTCCCTGCCATCATCTATATGTTTTTGAGGCTTAGATGGCTGACAAGAAAACAAATTGAACTACTTCGAACATCAAGTAAGGTTTGCCAGAGACGAAGTCTTCGTCTCTGGCAAACCTTACTTGATGTTGATGATAAATAAGTAGGGTATAGTGAATCATAAATTCCAACTTGTAATTCAATATTATTATTATAATAACCATACCTGGATATCCAACTTCTGCATGCTATACGTTTGAGCTACTGTTATTATATGAGTGAACATTAGTTACCAACAAACTTTTCAAGTACTGTACCCCAAAAACAATAATAAAAATAATGATACATATAAATTGAGGAGTGACAAGCACAACTCTACTCTTTAGTGATGAAAGTCGACACAAGTGGCGTAAACTGCAGTTCTAAGTAGCCCCTCCTACATGCAACGCCTCCAAGTAAAGTAGTCTACACTCCACTGTAAACAAAACTTGTCATGTAAACTTCGAAGATACATATTTAAATAAGTTGTGAAATTACTGCCAAGGTAATAATGCCAAATTAAAGATAACTAAAGCAATAAACGGTATTGTTAATTTCACTTGCAAAAACTGTGTAGGTGTGGAGAACTTTAGTGTCAAATATTGCTACCCGAGTTCGAACTTGGGTTACCCGAGTTCGAACTCGGGTAGAGGCTCTACTTGGGTCGCAACAAATATAAACAGAACCAAATTCATTTCGAACTGCGAATGGCTTTTACCCGGGTGTGGATAAAACATGAAACGGTAAAACCACAGTATAAAGGTTTACAGTTTACACAGTATGATAACAGGGCAATCTTTCAATGTTAAGGTTTTAAGCCGACTTTCTCGGTCCCCAGAGTAAATTCAGGTAACAAGCCAGAATATCAAAGGGAAACTTCTCAAATTGGGGGAGGATGGGCAAGCCCGTGAATCCATCCCTCTTATGTTCCTTGTTACCCCAACATTCTCTTGAGACCGAGAAAGCAGGTAGTAAACCCTTACATTGAAAGATAGCCCTTTTACCATACTCACATAACCGGAATATTCAAATAATTGGAGTCCACTGTACGACTTAAACTTAGTTTCATACATTCAAGTATTTTATATAATTTAACCTAATAAGTTTCCGTACGTATAGACACTTAGCGAGAAACTAAGCAGTCTTTCAATATCTGTCAACCTCAAGTTGAGCTAAAACACTTCCAATTTTTTATCTGTGAGTAAAACGCGAAACGGCTGCCTTAGAGTCCAACCCGTTTCGCGTTTTATCCGTACCCCTTTAGCCGTTAGTGTCTCGTGGTTCGGTTAGTTTAATTAATTAATGGGCGTGGTGTTACGCCAATTTCCGTTGTTTGTTTGGTAAACAGATAATGCAAAGCAAGCCTTCATCCTGATTTTCGAATCATTTATCGCCTTAATTATACCTCAATTTGGAAGCTTATAGCTGCTATATTGTGGCATGTGATATAGGCCTAGACTTGCGAAGCAATACGATTTGGTGTTCATTAATTTATATTTTCTCTTATCAACTGCTTTTTTTGCTGAATTGAATTACGTATTAAATTAATTATTGACCAAGCCAAGCTAAAAGCCAACATCTCTAACAAATGCCGTATGTCATTGTTACCGGGAACTTAACACCCTACAAGAGCGGAACCCCGTGGAAAGTAGGGATTTCTGGCCTTAAAGGTACAATGAAATAAACTCTTAGTTTTCCTTACAAACTGTCTAATAAAAGAAACCAAAAAAGTGGTTGCTAAAATCTTCCAACTGTACGTTTAAAGGTGTGGAATTGGAAGAGTTGGATCGATTCAAACTAGAAGGACAAGCTGATCCCCATACAGTTGTCTTCAAGCACCATCCAATCGTTCTACTGAACGCTTTGGAAGTGTTTGGTTATAGAGTCGTATCCTCTTTTTCGACTGACAAGCCTGCTCTTAACATCTCCCAAGAACCTTCTACAGTATCTGTATGGACCATGAGACGCGAGTTTCCCGAACCAGAGCCCTCAGATGACGAGTAAAGACTTTAAAAAATTTCCGAAGTATAAAATACTAAACTTCCCGTATTATTCTAGATCGGACAGCAATCAACCCACGGACGCCAGCCTATGAAAATCCAAAACAGCCCCCTTCTGTTATTTTCCTATCTCCCTTAAACTTCCCACCGAAAATTTCCTTCCATAATGGACTCAAAGAAATTCGAACATTCGTGCAAGTCTCCAGATCACAGCCACTGCCTCTTAACTGCCCCTTGCCCATCCACGCGACAAACCTTGGACGAATTGGCCTTTGAACGTGGTCTGTGGGTCCCAGGTACATCATACAAGTTACCTTCATACATTATAAATCCCAAAGCAAACCAAGTTTCCTTTCGTTCCTCAACACTTCAAAGACCAATTTTGACTAATGAGTATTTCATCCTCCCTTTCAACAGCTCTTGAAGGCGATCTCAGGCGAATATCCCATTTGGTTCAAGACCGTCAAAGCCCCGTCAACTCTACCGACACTTCTGGTTACACCGCCTTGCATTACGCAGCCCGCGCAGGTCACGCCCACGTATGCCGCTACTTATTAACCCACGGAGCTAATCCCAATGTCTGTACCCCTAGTGGGGCCACTTCCCTTCATCGTGCAGCGTACCAACACCATTTAGAAGTGGTTCAGCTGCTTTTAGATGCAGGTGCGGATCCTTTGGGCTCAGATTCTGAAGGAAATACCGTTCTTCACAAAGCCTACGAAAAGGCAACCCCAAATCCAGTGATCAACTTCTTGGTACAGCGTTTCCCAGAGCTCGAACAAGCCGCTAATCGTAAAGGACATCTCCCGGGAAAATTTCTACCTACTTAAAAATTATTCAGTGACTTACATAATTTAAACGCATTTTCGATGTATTCCAATTGAACTGTTAGTCTTTTTCCACGTTTGCAAATCAGGTCATACCCAAGTTCATGTTGAATATTATTATTATTATTTTAATTTATTAAGTATAGAATGCCGCTTTGATAGTGGGATACCGTCCAAATAAGCTGGTAACATACTACTTTGAGAAAATTAATATAGTCTTACTTTGGAATGGATGAAAAACAAAACTTGGTACAAAATTTGGAAAACGGAGTGTGCGTAGATCTTACCTTGGCCAGTTTCGAAGGCTATTTCACGATCATAACCATATTTCGTAACCACACCCAATTTCAATGCAGCTGTTGGCATGCATTTAGAGTATCGGACTTAAATTATATGGTAATCTCAAAATTGTTAACGGTGCCTTTTTCATAATTGGAAACTAATTCGCATATTGGATAATTCATTGAGGGCCAAAAAAAGTAATCTGCCCTCGCTTTTGATATTAGCTACACTGCTGCACCGTTTTTTTAAATAAACAAATTTAAAGTAAAACCCTTTCGGTAGTTGCTTGCGATTTTCTCTATCTTTCCTCATGCTATTGTTCCATTAGAAAAGCATGCTATATACGAGGAGCTTTGTGTGAATAAAGACTTCATATCGATGTTCTAATAGAAGTGAAAGATGAAATATGATGTAACAAGTTTTATTGGATTTTTTTTTGTTTGAACACAATGAATCCGTATGGTTTTGATGATATATGATACATATTTCTGCCCCAGACTTATACGGTGATTTCTTGGATTTGAACTTTCTTTTTTGCGGAAGGCGTGGCAGGGCTTTTAAGACTGTTTGTGCGTGTGAGGGTACGCCCTCTCGTAAGAGTTCCGCTACAAGTTACGCCTCCATCATCCTGCAACGAATGGTCGCCCTGCGAAACAAGACAGATAAAGTTATTAGTTTTCCTCACCAGAGATGCAGATGATAAATCATTTTTGAAACATTTAAAACGAATCCATCTTATAATAAGATACTATTTACGTTAGCATTATCCTATTCCCGACATTGAAAGCTGATCAGGACAACAAGCCATTACTTTAACTCAGAGCCGCTGAAAACCCCTCCCGTATTGATAGGCTAAAATCATGGACTTTAATATGTTTATTTTAAAGTATTTAGCCTGCTTTGGCAAATAAAATATTTTGTAAACGATTTTGTTATATAACTACGTCTAGTTAAGACAGTTTTGGAGTCCTTGAAAAGATCAAAGTCTTTAGCCTCTGCAGGCTAGAAAGCAAAATTCTATTACGAGTGGGTTGAATTGGGTCTTTCTTTTTCTTTTTAATGTATTTCGTTGCCAAGCTACGTTCTTGTGAAGCTTTATGTACTCTGAATTTTTTTTTTCTTGAGTTTTGTGGGGATATTATTCGTGGGTTTCGGATTGGGAACGAAATGAAAATAAGATATTGTTCAAATCAAAAGAAAGTTTGTGAGTAGTCACTTCATGATATGGTGTAGAACTTCGTGGCGGGGGCGGCGGATTGGGAATAGGCACGGAGATGATTTCATGGTGATATTGATGAGCTGGGTTCGACGAGTGGGCCATATAGAATGACGGACTTGCCAGTGTGGTTTCAGGGCGAGGGTAATCGAAGTCCGAGTCCGACTCATATTTATCTCTTTGTACTTGACCATTCATGGGCAAGTGTCTAGGCGGAAGATGAACACAGATTTCTCTCACATTACTCGTGGAATCGAATAAACCCTCATCCTGCTCGACTTCCTGTAGGAACAAAAGCAGCCAAATTAGGTGTTAGCATCAGTTGTCTTTATTTTTAAATTGTAAATTGCAGCACCTTCAAGCACACAGTTTCCCTATGGGATTACTATTTTTTTTTTTGGTTTACTTCTTCTGAACTTGGAGGTCAGACCTAATCAGATCGAGACCACGATTGGAAGACAAACAGTGAGAAAACATGACCTCAAGCTAGAGCTTGACGTGATTTCTCTCCATTTTATGTGAAAGTAATAAAAATATGCAGTGACAGAAATTTTGACTGCAAGCGGCCCTGATTTATCTGGGGTACTGCTTTAGTTATTTTCGGGCCTTTTTACGACCCAGGAAGTGACAAGCCCTCACATTTGCATAATACTGCCCTTGAATATAAAAAAGATCGGATTTATAATGCCTGCGACCGCCTGCGACGTTAAAAAGCGCATCTATGGTGTTTTTGGGACTGACAGCGTGAAAGTTTTTTTTATAACTTTTGTGTATGTAATTCTCTGTTGTAACAATTCGATCCTTAGTTCGTCTAGGTACCTAGACAAAACAAATAAAGATACTCGAAAGTTTTGAAAGTCTCCACAATTTCCTCTGAAGCTCGGGACTGCTTCAAAGTTTGTAATTAAAACTGCCTGCATGTAAAGGAATGGAGTCGAAGGTCGCGGAACTCGGAATTGGCCTAGCAACACAATCCAAATGATGCTGTACTGTTATAGTCCCTTGAGAAAATTGGGATGTTGCGTAATATATACCTCTCTAGAATCCAGACAAATTGACGTACATACATTTCTTTTTACCTTCCGGTCAAGTCGTTGGTTCCGATGGGTGCGTTGTCGGTAAATGGCGGCGAAGAGAACCAGATTTATGAGTAGGAGGAAAATTCCTATTGCCAAAGTCACACATAAAGCGGCACTTTGGCTGAGAATAACGATCACTTGGCCATCGTTGTCTTTCTCGCCTCCGCTTACACCCAATATTGGGCCTGTTGAATGGGACACAATCAAGTTAAGAGGCTTAAATACATAAATTTTAATTTCCGGAGAGATCAGGCGCAAGTTTACTAAGAGTTGGCGAAGAAACTTGGTCAGCTGTTACATTCGTCGTGCATTCTATGATGCGGTCAGGAAATGAGGCCATATCTGCTGGAGCTGCAGAGCTACTCATTAGCATGGGAGGCGACCGGGTAATTGTTGGTGGAAGAACCACTCCTGGGAATTGTGTTTGCAGAGAGTTTTTGAGACCAAGAATGTATTAAACGTTTCTTGCAAATAAGTAAAGGATGATTAAAACTTCGTTTATACCTTCAAAATCGAGTTCATCCGACGTGGAGAGTTGATGGTGAGTCATCGACACGTCGCCAGGACCTGGTTGATGAAGTTGCGGGATGAGCTGGAGCCAAATGGACATTTGATGCCCTCGGTAATGAGTTCGCACTCTTGGACGAGCACCTAACATCATAAAAAATATTTACTGTTAACTTTGAGAACGAAATTCTGTTCATTTTAATACATTGTGTGCCTTGAAACTTTATTCAGTTGAAACGAAATTCCTTAACCTTATTTATAACTCCATGCAAAAACTTTAAATTATAACAAATTTAACATCTGAATTCTAATTACAAGCAAGATTGATAGCGTTTTGTTACTTCTTCGGTTGATCTTACTAATCAGGTGCGCTGGGTGATCCATTAGAGTGCTTTTTATCAAAGTAGGCTCTCCAGCACACCAATAGCAAAATTCGAAACTTGAATCTGAACTGAATACGGAAACAGCCCGCCTCGAACTACTTGGTAGGCTACTGCTTTTAGCGTTGTTCAAACAACAAAAAACGCAGTAGAATGTGAAGCATTGTTCATTTGTAAAACATGTGCAACCAAATTAAAGCAGATTTGATAAAACTGTTTATCTATTTTAAGAAGGTGAAAGATGTTATTAGTGCACATTTATTGTCCATCGAAGGACAAGGAACTTACTCATGCTCAAATACGCTTGTGTGGTACGTTCGTAACGATCCCACTTCATTCGCTTAGGCTCTGACTTGGAATGGGCTTCATTATTTGGCATCAAGCTGCTATTAGGATCCCTAATTATGCAGCACGGTCCCAATAATCCAGGTAAGGTAGCAATAAAAAACATGAACGGAAAGAAACAAAAACATAAGTTGGTTCTTTCACTTGTTATTGGCATGTTATTGTGTTTTGACAGTCGACACGGTTCCTTCTCTTTCCATTTTTTTTTAAACTCGTGTCTCGTGGCCATCCAAGGGGAAAAGCGATTGCCATGCTGGAGGAGTCACATAGGGCGTTGGCAAGCAATCAATACTACTGTAACGATTGCGTTGACATGCATCCACACACTCAAACTTTCTTAAGCTTCTTTGCTAGTGCGTGTCCCTCTTCCTTCTCCTTTTCTTTCCTTTCGAGCACCAAATTCGCCCATTCGGCCCCCGAAGTAGGTGGAAAAGTTCAGCGGTAAATTCCCAAGTCCAGAAACTAGCCTGTTTGGTCTTCCGAAACACTTAACAATACTTTATACTTGCAAGAATAGGGAAACCTGAATTTATACTTTCAAATACACAAAAAGAAGTTATTTATTAGAAAAGCCTTTAACGAAGATCGAAGTCGGGCAATTGAGCTCATACGTCTTGTCTTGGGTATCGTTCCCTTGTTTTATTCTTTATTTTGCATCATTACTCGTTGGAGGAGTTCCCTTTTGGGGAATCTTGTAAAAGAACTGTAGCCGTCTTTTTTTTCAGGATTGAGAAAAGAAGTTTTAGGGAGGGTCCGTAGAGACTGGGTGTCTATTTCCTAGTTTTCTTTTTTAATGTTTACTACATGGGTAAATATCGCTTATGTTGTCTACTACCATTCGTTGGGGTGCCATTTTTGTGTAGAATATAAACTGGGGCTTAGGCACAATTTGGACGATTCATCTGCATTTGGTGTTACTTTTCGATATTTCTTATTTCCTGCGGTTTTTGTACAAAATTTTCTAATCTTTGTAGCAGATTCTGCCAAATTCCGCGTTTTATACAAAAATGTCTGCGCTTTTCTCAAAACAAGCAGTATTGTTAGTTACTTGTAGGTGCATGCAATTTTCTTACGAATATTTTGAAGAATATTTTGAAGAATATCTTGAAGAATATTTTGAAGAATATTTTGAAGAATATCTTGAAGAATATTTTGAAGAATATTTGTAAGAATATTTTCTTAAGAATATTTATCTTAAGAATATTTCTGCGGATCCGTTTTTTTGCGAACTTTTGGGCTTTCATGGGGAAGTTGTGTGGGAAACGATTCATTACTTCAGCTATTCGCAGAATGTCTTGCGTTTCTAGACATGCGTTTTTTAGACCCAAAAATATAGAACTAAAGTCTCCGTGAATTTGAGGCAGACTAGATCTTATAATTCACTCGCGAATTTATCTCTAAGACTCAGACGACGTACTGCGATTTTCTTTAGCATTTCAAGAAACACGTTCATTTCAGGGGTCGTAAATTAATTAAGTTCCCTTCGTCGGTTTGGGGAACTTCCTTCATTTGCGCAATTTGTGAAAAGAAAGTAAGTTTTAGGAGAAATAATGTAACATGGTTCCGTTTCCTAAGATCAGTTTAACATTCTTTTTCTTTTACAAGTTTAGCAGGGACCTGCATTGCGGGACTTGGCCCCCTCTTCTGTCTCGCGAGAGTTAGAACGATAAAGAGGGAACCAGTACCGCAACAATACCAAGGACAGGTCTTTGCTTATCGTAAATGAGATCCGCAGTAACTTGAAAGCAAACGTAGTAAAAGTATGACGTCACGTCGCTTACCCGGTTGCGGCGAAGGCGAGGATGTAGTGAAGAAAGAGGTCAGACACAGCAGTGGCCGAGCTATTGTTATTAGTAACGGTAGTACCGGAGGTATAATGCTGCAGGCTACCATCAGTGGCGTCCAGTCCCAAAGCGTCCAAGTCATCGCCACTCAAACTGCCTAACCACTGTCATAACACTGTCAGTTAGGCTCATAAGACTTCAGATCCTATAATCTTCCTTACAGTCTCCCTCCCTTACCCTTTCAACCTTCCGGCCCTATAACAGGCCAAAGGAAAAAACGGGATAAGGACGAAGTGACTGACGAAAAAAATGAGGGGCATAAACGCTTTTGATGCTTGAGAAACTTGTTAGACGCGGCATAAAATGGACTGCAGAAATTGCGCAAAGGGCGTAAGGTTATTTCAGCGAAGCTTATTTTGTATTGTTTACTCATAAGCCTTTCGAAGAGTTTTTAGTGTAGGTTTTTTTTTACCTTTTTTTACCTTCCTTGAGCAATTTTTTGCAGATTTTTTTTATACTTGAGTAGTAGTAATTGAAAGTATTTTGACTAGGGACTATATATTGTTGTAGTCTATATAATCTCTTGCAATAGCCGTATTTACCTCTGATTCAGTATCTCCTCCATTTCTGTAGTGTGCGAAGTGATACAAATAAGTGTCTCCACCGCGTCCGGCGTGTAACTGTGCTGTGCGCAGTAATGGCGCAACAGTTAATCCGTCTCCCAGTAATTCAAGCACTGAATCGCGCACGTGGACCGCGTTAGGGGCAGGTTTGTCCCAATCTGTGTACTCGTTCTTGAGCACGTAAAAAATTTCGTTGAGATGATACATGTAAGTGTTGCGCACTAACGTTCGAATGACGCGATCACGTCTGTCCTCCTCAAATCCAATGCGCAAGTCGACATCGCTAATCTCGTGGACACTTTCTGTAGTTGTCACGCCCATGAGAAGCTGCAGCGACGCAAATTCTTCACTTCCTCCCTCCATGGCTATTAAAGGGTCACTTTCTATGACACTGCCGTCAATAAAAGGTCCAAAGTCCGCCAGAAATCGCGGCGTTTCCAACTCAACACTCAGTAACGCTCCCAAAGGCTTTTTACGCAAACAGTCGCCAATGTCAATCATATCAATTTGCCCCGGGCCTAATGTGGGGTTCTTGTCCAAGGAACAACGCATTTGTTTCGCCACCTCTTCCTTAACGCGGCCAGGATCGCGTACCATCGCCCAAGGGCTTAAGGCGGAACCGCTCATTAGAACAGCGCGTTTGAACAGTCCTGCCAAGATGTAAAAAAACCAATGGATGTATTTAGTTATGTTTTTTAATAAGCCATAAAAAGGTTTGGACGAAATTATTACGAACTTAAGACAGTAATTTTAGTAAAAATCGCACTTGTGCATTGACGGCTTACTGCAAGTATTTAATAACTAAACTTTTTAAACATTCGGAACGTGTAAATCCGAACTTGTGAAGGTATAGTATAGTATATAGTTATTCAACTGTAAATTAAATAGTATATAGTTATTAAACTGGAAACCTATCATAAATATATGTGATCTGTAAAAATTAGAAAACATTTGGGCAGAAATGTGTGTGCAGTTCCTGCTCTAAACAGAAATGGAGTAAGTGATTATAGTAATTAGTGAAGGGTCAGTGCTTCTACGGGGAAGATAATGGGGTTTCCATCCTTTGCTTACCCAGTTCTGTAAGTAATTATAAGACTTTGTAACTATTTGCGTTCCTGCATTACTGTGTAACAATAGCTTATTTCTTGTGTTCAAACACGAGACGAGAATTTAGTAGATCCGGAATCGTTGCTATGTGGAAAGGGGTGGTTAGTCCGACTACTAATTGAAATGAAAAGTCCAGGTTTGTTGGGATAAAGCGGGAAGCAATTGCGCATGCAAGGCTACGCAGCCCCAAGCTACGCTATTGCTGCATACTTTGATGTCCCCAGAGTATTGCTAAACCTTCCGTAACAAAGGAATACTTTCTTCCTTCACGCTTTTAGTATAATGGTATAGATACGAAAAGTATTCCGCTCACGTTTTTAGTTAAAAAAAAAAGGAAGGGAGAAGTCTGAGGTCAGCACAAGCTCTTGGCTGCGATGCAGAAATCGCGTTAGAAGCAGTTCTTCCATTCTGCCTTTTATGCATACCACATACCTTTCCAAGTCTTTTCACGTGTCCTTTCCCCCTTCTTTCAAGAGACGAAAAAGGCAGGTACTGATCAAGACATTCTGGGCTTATTTCTTCACGGATAAATTTTTACAGTCACTGCTTTGGTTCATTCCTGTAGTTTACTTACCTCGCGCTATGGGTGAAAGCATGAGCAAATTGACCAAGGCCGCCCCCGTACCTTGCCCCACTAGACAGACATTGTCAGGATCGCCACCGAAGAAACGCGCATTGTCCTTTAACCAAATTAAGGCCGCGATGATGTCCAAGAGCCCAAAATTGCCTTGCTTGGGGACCGCCTTCTTGCTGGTACCGCGTAGTTGCCCTGGCGTGGGGGACAGGGAAGTTTGCAAAAAACCTAGTTCAGAAATTAAGCTCGAATTTACTGCATTTCTTGCTCTTTCGCTTTATAGTTAATTTTTGTTCAACTGTATTTCACTGAGGCATAGAGATAGTTCAGGCAGAAATACCTAAGACTCCCAGTCGGTAATTAAGAGTGATGACGATCTGGCCCATGGCAGCTAATGGGGCGCCATCTAACAAATGTCCCGCTCCAAAGGAGTAAGAATTTCCGTGGATAAATACCACGATGGGTAAGCCCGGCGTGCCAGTACCTGACGATCCAGAAGTTGGAAATTATGAGAAAGTTTTTAGGAATTTCGGCGTTTAATACAATATAGTTATTGTTTCTGCCGTAATAATGTATTGTTTGTAGAGAATTTGAGGATTGGGAATGAGAAAATATGAATAAATGGAAAGCAATGTCCGCTTTAATTATTACACAATGCAATTTGAAATTCAAAATTGGTAGAGAATTGCAGAGTAATAACAATTCTGTAAAGTAATAAAAATTCTGTAACGTAATAAAAATTCTGTAAAGTAATAAAAATTCTGTAAAGTAATAAAAATTTTGGGATTTATTCGCTCTAATTAGCTTTTCCGAAAGAAAATTATATTTGCTGTAGAAATGAAGAATTTGACATAGAAATACTCTACTCAATTTCTGAAGAAATTACTTGAATTAAAGAGCTCATAAGGTCGAGAATTGAGTTATAAATTCCTCCCGCACAATTTTAAATAAAGGAAGACGCTATATCTGCATGGCCAGAGAGTATATCTGCATTCAAGTATTCTTTAATTTCTAGGACATGTAAGGTTTTTTGAGCTACAGCAACTCGAGATTTGGAATTTCTGGTTGTTAATGCGATTAAATAGTAATGTTCTCGCTTGTGCTTTAAATGACTTTTATATTTCTTCTGAAGTTAAACCCTTTTTGTAAATGTTCGAAAATGGGGACTCGCAGTTTGAAAGAGTAGAATTTTTCAAGAAATAAATTTCCCTGGAGAGTGCCTAAAGGACCTCATGCGTGAAATTTGGATGGGGAAGATTTTACAAACTTTTCCCGGAAAAAATCCATAATTAAGTTTTACTGTCTTCCGTATAGGCGTTTCTAAAGAGAGCTTAATAACCTTTTTATTACACAGTTCAACTTTCCTTTTTAAGGATTTTTTCACCGACACTTTTCTTTCATATTAGCATATGTTAATCTGCTTAAAAGTTTTTTTTTCTTCCATTTTTAAAGGTTTACAATCTGCCTTTCATGTGCTGATTTGCACTAGTAATCGCCCCTTTTACTCCGAGCAGATGCGGATATACTCGCCTTTTTATGCAGCCATTTCAGGAGGCTTAATCCCCATACACACTTACGGAAAACCGAGTCGTTATATTCTGAGTTTCTTTTTCTAAGATGAAATTCAGACAGGGCATTTTGAATCCATTCCTTGGTGTTTTTAACAATACATAACTTTAAGCCGTGCGTCCTGTTTTAGCAAAGGCAAAGGGAAACAAAGCTTAAAGGAGACTTTTTGCGAAGTAATGTTGTTGCATAGGGACGCAGAAATAGGACTAAAGGAAGCAGAAATACTTACCATTGAAAGGACTGTAGAGGTTCAAATAGAGGCAATCTTCGCTTTGGTTACTAAGTAAAGGTGCCATTCTTTGGAGTTGAAAATAACGGCTGCGCGACATGCGCAGTAATGCAGCCGTTCTGCCGTAAAGAAGAAGAAAAAACATAATTTAACACAGTTTTCATTCTGGAAATGGTCCTTACTAACTTGACAGGAAATTTATTAGTTAAGAAAAGACAGAGAATTATTACTGGGCCGAAATATTAATGCGGTATTTTAAGTGTTTTTAAGTTTTTTTCCCCTTTGATGTGCAAAACTTGGGTGCAGAAAAAGTTGGCAAAAGATTATTTCTTTTTGTCTTTCTTTTTGTTTATCCCCATTGCAAGGTACCTATTATTTTAGCTGGATGATAAAAAAGAGAAGAAAAAATAAAGGAAGAAATTTTTATTGCTGCTTGCTGGCTTCTGCTGCAGCCGCACTGTTTAGAAGCACAACGGTGGTTCTTTATCGCTTTTTCAATGCTGGCCGTGCATCAAGAGAAATAAAAGTTCCCGAGCACCCGGCTTGCTGCAAGACCTTGAGAAATCGATCGCTATAAAATCTCGTGCAGCAATGCTGCAGTATTTCTCCCGGAGTTTTACATACGACTCCAAGAAATAGTGACATTTTATGGTCTTTCAAGGTACTTCTTTCAATTATAGATTGGGCCTTAAACACCATTTTAACTCTCCTTTAGTTCTAGTATTCTCCCAGTATTGCTGCTCTATCAGAAATCCTGTTTATTTGTGTCTAAAACTAACTCTCTGCTGAGAATGGCTCAACTCAATCTACTAATGGGGTTCCGTATTATTCAAACTGTTTACACCTCCGGGTTATGAGCAATAAAAACCAGCGAAAGCTTTCATTACGCGCAGTAATATATCCCAGTATGGACGGAGTGTTTTGCGCAACAAAAGTCTTACCTGTTGGAGAGGTCGGGAGGCCGTTGTGGGCAAGCTGGGCCGGGAGAACTGGCCAGCCTGACCCCGGGCCAAGGTCCAGGACTGGCGGGTGGCAAGTACCGCAAATTACCAACAGGGGGCGCTGCGTACGGTACACCCAAGAAGGCTTCTACTGTGCTGGCGGGGGCTGCCGAAGCCGTACCGGACGTTGATGCTGTCGTAAAGAGTAAGAAAAAAAGAAAGCGACGGTTAGATAGCGGGATCGCTATATGGAGGGAGCCAGGGGGAGAGGTTGCACACAGGCCACTTGCTTCCCCATTACAAAAGGGCTCCCAGTCCCCATATGGCTTTCCGGCAGTAATATTATTACCCTATTCCCTGTTCAGGGACGTATCCCTGAGGCCAGCTTTGATTAAATTTTATGGACCAAAAGTGCATTCGTTGAATCGTTTTTCCCCCGTTAATCAAAGGCTCATGGATTTATTGGTATGTTTGAGAGCAGATTTATTAGAGAAAACTGCGCATGGGGATTGCTGTTTACTCCAGCATGTTAATTATTATTGAGTTAATTGAAAAATTACAGAAAAATAATAGAGACTCTGCGTGCAAGGTTTATCGAATTAATTGCGCCTTTACCCGTTGAAACAGAGTTATTACTATGCTGATCTATTAATGTTGTTATATCAGCGAAGTAAGGAAAGGAAAAAGATAAATTGTCGATCTTACCTGAGTTTTTAATGCTGTTGGGAGTGAGTAGAATGCCTCGCAAGCTTCCGTATTTTGTGCGGACAACGCGGGGACTATAATGTGGCGGTATTGCTGCACAGATTGCGCAGATTGCACAAAAGGCAAATATGAGATTTTCGAAATTTGCCATTGGATCATAATCAGGAATTCGACAGGATTCGACTCGTTAAAGAAGCGCATAACGCAATTTCTGCGACATTACTGCCACCCCAAGATAGAGTACTATTTCGAGTTCGAGTTCTTCTACCGTGCACGCAAAGAGATTAGGATATATCTGCTGTCAGGACTAGCCGCCACAATAAGAGGCTTGCACGCTCATTTTCTGCTTGTGTCAGTCGAATGTTACAGCAGTAATATTCAACTACTCAGCTTTTTTTCCTCCCGAGCCTTTGTAAGGATTAAATCAGCATTTTTTAATTAAGGAACTTCCGTCTTCCTCCAGAAAAAAAGGAAAATCCGCTTTCTTTTTACACTTCTCCCCTTTCCTCATCAAGACGGCAAGATAGGGTTTGTATGATCCACGATGCGATTTCTGTGCCTTTTTTTTCGAACCAAATATTGGCTCATGGGATTTCAGCAGACGAGTTCCATTCCGATTTGCGCTGCTTGTTTCCAATGGCCCAAGATGTCTCACAGACTATACGGAAGAAAGGCAAAATAAGACATGAAATGCTTTTGCTACTGTATATTCCGAATTTACTACATTACTGCAGCAATGCGTTATTGTTTAAAGGACTGCAGTTGACGGCAGTGGCTATTACTCTGTTTGTCCCTTGTTGCTTCTCAACAAGAGTCACAGTACTCGTAATCTTCCCAAGCTGTGTTATGCGTACTCGGTGTAACGTAGCATAGAAATAGTTGGGGGACAAAGAGAAGAAGCAGAAATAGGGAGAGAGCCCCAGGGATGCTTGTTTAACGGCTGTCTTGTAATGGACACATTATTTTCGCCAAGATCTTTGAAAGTTTTGTCACATTGTACTGTGGTTTTGGCCCCAAAAAAGGGTTTTTGGACGGAATTTAACTTAGTTACGCTGGAAGGTACTAAAATTGCTCCTGGCTGTAGAAATAAAAGCGGGGTTAGCTAATGTGTAGTACTAGAAACATTCGGAGGACTAATTCTTTTAAAAAACACTGAAGTTAAACATGAACTCAGTAGAATTTACTTTCATTATTATGTATAAATATTAATATTAGACTTGTAGAAAAAAACTTGCTTATGAAAGTTTTTGTCTTGATTTCAAATGACTGTCCTGTTACATACAAGATTCTTGGTCCTCTGTAGATTATCTGTAGAGGACTGTATTGTTCTAGAAGGAAATGTAGAACAATGCTTCCGTCGTCAGAAGCTGAGCAAATCTTGGGTCAGTTAAAGCGCGTTAGTGTAAGCGTATTGCTGCAGTCAAGCTAAACGCTTCCAGGGACAAGAAGCCTTCCCACCCCTTCTGGCTCATCTAATTGCTCATTAACTTGAGTGCAACTTCCCAAAATCCCCCGTTGCACGCGGATCAGCAATTTCAGCAATACGTGCAGAGGTGCAGGAGGGACAGGAACTGGCACTGAGCTACAACACATCAGTGCGCTGTTGGAGAAGGACTAACCGCTTTTATCTCTTCCAATCGTGTAGAACAAGTCGCCAAAACTTTCCGCCCCTGGGGGTTAGAAGGCGCGGTTTGGGGGAGGGAGGTTAAGGAACGAAATGGCAGAAATAAGAGACAAGACATTTTTTCGAGTAAAGGGAATTCCAAAGCAGACATTTTCTCGAGCATTATTTCATGGCAACCTTAGCGTCAAATTCTTTCGTCAAAAAATGGGAAGCCTCTTTGATGCAAAAGAGGATGAGGGGGATGCCACAAGAAATAAGTGGGTGGATATATGTAGCAACCTCAAAGAGTTAATCAGGTTTTTGGGAGCCTTGACGATGCTAGATATTTACCAACTGCCTTACGTTCAAGTGTTTGATGTGTTGGGGAAGTGCTCAACAAGAGTGGGAGGGGCTAAGGGGTGGGACAATCACCCCTATGCTGCCTCGCAGCTACTCTTGTAGTACTACTAACGCGATTAGGGAAATGCTGTTCCTATCTTTACGTCCCCCAGGATTTGCGTTCTAGTCCCGTACTTACAACCCTGACATTCGTTCTTGGTAGAAATTGCGTACCTTGAGTAGAAATTTGAGGTTACCCAGGTGCGTTAGGACAGGACTAGATAGAGTGGGAGACCTTTTTCTGCTTTTTTAATGCGTCGAATGTCTTAAGGACTATAAGGATGGGAGGGAACAATGTGGATTCACACTTGAGCTGCCGGTCTTATTTCTGGCTCAGAAAGAACGGAGAAATGACGAAGAAAAGATTTAACCCTGCTGGAAAGGGCGCGATAAAGTTCATTTCCGAGGCGGCGTAGCTACCACGGGGGTCCGTAGGTTATTAAGTGCTCCCGGTGCTGATGGGTCTTGGAAGCGTAACAGTTGTTTAATGGTCCATTGCGTGATTTCTGCAGAGATGCTAGACGCAAGTGGCTTAAAGGTGTCTTGAAACAATAATTGCATCCGTGTCCCAAGAATTGGAAAATGTATTAAAGCGGCTGTAATAGGTTAGGTCAGTATCTATACCACTTAATTTTGTAGGAATCCAGCAGAAATGGGAGAAAAGCATCGCTGGCAAATAATTTAAAGCATTTGTTACATGCTTCCCAAGAAATAATTCTTACGTTGCAGTAAAATGTCATCACAATACAAAAGCGTAATTTGGAGGTGGTTTACTACTATACCATTTGTAAAATTGCAAATAAAGTATTGTAAATTGCGTTACACTCTTTGGGTTAATTGCGCAATTTCTCCAATTGTGCTGCGCTAGATGTGTTACAGTCATCAGACAATTATTATTTCTAATAGGGCAAAAAAGTTTACAAACGAGGATGCACCAAATTCTGCAATAATGCGTCAAAAATATAGCTCTATCGACACAGAAAGCTTCTCAAATTACATTGATCGGCTGTTGCGCAATATATTATAGTATATAGAGGAAGAGATGTTAAGTATGGAATATTTCTGGGCTACTTTATATGCAATTGCAGTGCGGTGCATTTTTTTGTTTATAAATTTCCTTCCTTTATGTGTTGCCCGCAATATACAAGAGGAAGTAAGAAAACTATCGTTTGGGAAAGACTCGTATATGATGTCAATGACAAAATCAAACTAAATTTCTGTCCTCATAGCAGTTTTCGTTCAGTAAATGCACGCACCAAAAAGGGGAGGAAAAAACCCTGAAAGATAACATTACTATCTGTCTTGTCCGTCTCGTCTTATTGACTCTTCTACCAGAATTCGTTGAGTTGACCTGTAAGTAATTCATGGCTGTCGGGGACAACTGCTGGCTCTTTGCCTGCCCCTTTCCCCCATTTGCTGCGTTTGGCAGAAATGCTCCCCATCCGCCTACGATTGCGTGATTACAATTTAGTTGTTGCCAGTGCCAGCGAAACGTAAAAGCTGCTAAGCTCCTTTTTATTTGTTATCCCGTCTAAATTAACCTTATCAAGTCTAGTGGGTCGGGATTCGAGGGGTATTTCTGTGTAGAAATATACTCACCCCCCAAAAATCCTTTTTAGCGTCATTCGAAACGCTAAAAGGGGGCTCCAAAGCTGTGATCTACAGTAATCATTCCCATTTGGGGTGACTGAGAACTTATCCATCGGGGGAAATGTGGATTCGGAAAAAAAGGAAAGCACATTTCCTTTATTTCCGAGAAGATTATTTCTCCTCTTCTCTGGGAAAAACAACATATATTCCGCTTCAAGGGATGTAAGTTGTTGTCGAGGGGGAGAACGAGAATCTTGTTTAGGGGGAAGCTCAGGTAAGAAATGAGATTTGTGATGTACGCAATTTCTGCGAGAAAGAGAAACTCATATAAATGAAAGAAATACTAATAATAAAAATCAGTTTGCTTGGGTTAGGGTTGGATTAGGGGGCTGAGATTCAATTTTCTGCCACAATAGAGTCACAACACACACAAGTTCTTTACGATAAGCCCCTCCCCTTGGAGGAAAAAGTTTTGATTTATCGCCGTGGCTAGGATTGTTAAGGTTCCTATTTCTAGCTGAAGAGAGGCTAAAGTAAGGGGGAGTCTTTATTGTGTTTCTGCGTAGACAATCAATACCATTGGTGAAGTTTTTTCTGATGGGTGGAATATTCCTTGGGAATATTTCCATGTGTTTATGGATAGTTTAGCTTCATAAACAACTTCTTTTGCTGGAGGTATCGGTTAACAAGGCAGAGGCGGAGGTTTATTTGCCAATACTGAGTGAAGGAAAACAGCGGGATAAAGACTGGAGGGTGGTTTATGGTGGTTGGGGTTAGCGTAGCTTTCGTTCCTTGTCAGTAGCTTTCTTTTCATGGAAAAAGGAACTCTAAAAATTGTCTCCTCTTTCCTTTTAATTAAATTTTCCTGCCTTATGGACTGAAAGTGTGTCTATAAGGTGGCTGAGAGGCTCCTAAACAGGTTTGGTACTTAAAGCTTTCCATTGATTGAGAAAAATGCAGGGAAGAAGTAATGTTTCAAAGGAAGACTGAGGAGATATTTCTTCAAGGAAAGATCGCTCGTGACAGTGCTTTCTTTCTGAACTGAGGATTGTAAATTCAAATTAGAAATGGGACACGTGTGTTTCAACGTGACGTTAAACTTATATTCACATATTCTAACATAAATACATAAATACGTAAACAAAAAGTGGTTCACAGGAAAAAAGATTCCCATGAAAAGAAAGGTTACCATAAACCCTTTTCATTCTTCACGGGCAGGAAATCCTAGGAATATTTCAGAAATACTTTTTCATGTATAAGAGGTTTGGGAAATTTAACCAGTAAATTTCCACGAGACTTCTTTGCAGAGTCAGGTTTATTAGATGATCTCTCGTCGGGTATCTGGAACCTTCTTTCTGAATTTCAAGGAACTAAATATGGATTTAGTTAACGAACTTTATATTGAAGCCCCGTTTCATAGCAATTACTGCAGAAAGGAAAGGACAGGTCGGCACTGAAAAGCTTTCAAGCACGTACGAGCATCTAATGAAGCTTTCTTTCACTCGTAGTGCTACCCCTTTTTGTCTTGTGAACTCTGCTGGAGCTAATAATCAGGTCACAGGCATGCTTGACATGATACCCAATGAAATATGCACGGTTAAACGGTGCGGGAGTGGAAGAAATCGATGAGTCTTCAGACGTGTCCCACTCCCTCTTTCCTCCTTTTTTTTTGCCATTCCGTAGTGGTCGCAGTCCGCAGAAATTGGTCGCTCTTACTCCTCAGGAAGCTATTTTTCTTCTAACCATTACTTTTTTCTAACAAAATAACCTAGAATTGCTTGCGCTTGTTAAATGGAAATGACTTGTATGCGCAATTGCTGGCATTTCGACTTTAAGGTCCGGTTCATTTGTCCGCGCAACTTTGCCAGCGAAAAGGCAGTTCTCGGCATCGTAAATTCCAACTCAGAGATTCTCACGCATTCTTATGCAAATTTGCCACAGTTCCGCTGCCATGCGCAATTACTGCGGCTCTAGGCAATAAGCTTGTGTACGCTAGCCCGGGCTACTGACAGCATATAGAATGACCACAGGCCCTTAACCTTTAACTGGTCATTATATATCCAATCTAAACTTCCTCCATGTAGATTATAGCTTTGCTCGCAGTAATTGCGCCTACCCAGACATATCAATCACTTCAAAAGTCTGCGATTTTCTTAAATATAAAAGTTGTGGTACTTTGTCAGTTCTGACTTATTTTTTTCTATTGAAGTCAGTCCACAATATATGCAGAAATTTAGCAATGCCTGCGCAGAAAATGTTGCACGCAGAAGGCATTAAAAAGCTCGTAAAAAATGTCAAGCCCAGGCAGTCTGAGCCATTCTTCTCCCTTGTTTGAACTTCTTCCGATAAAGCACTTTGCGATCTGCAGTATTTTTTTCCTTTTCGGCTCCTTTGGGCTCTTTTCGCGCGATCAAGCTTCTAGGGTCACGTGCAGACACTAAAGAATCATCGCTGTATGCCCAAGGTCTTCTCCAACAGACTTCAAAAGGGACTACAAAGCACCTTGTAATTCACTCTAATTAGGTACTGAGTGTCAAACACAGCAGAGTAGAAGCGGCCTAATCTCTAAGGTCAGGAGCAGTTTTTTTCTCTCCCCTCTCTCTCTCTTTTTCTCTTTGAGTCTTCTTTTTACAAACCTGATGATGATTAAAAAATGTGGTGAAGCTGGGGTGGGGAAACTCAAAGCACTGATTTGCATAATAAGATTGAGTTCTCTAAAACCAAACGATCTGGCATTTCTGCAATAGCCTGCTCCCTGCTAACCACTTCTTTTCAGAGACAAAAGGAGAAAAGTTGGAGAAGAAAAAAGTTATGGGAGAGTCGCTCAGGGAATGAGTTTTAGTATGCAGCACCTTGGTTAAGATAGAGGGGTAAATGACTTATGTATATATTTGCTGACAAGGTTTAAAGGGCTACAGACATTGTCAGCTACCAAGCGGGCGTGGCTTGACGTGGTTGTGTTTCATGTACAGAGGTGCTAATCATCCAAGAGACAGCAGAAATACCTTTACCCCATATATAGAAATACCTTTTTTTCTTGACATTCTGAAGACTTGTTTGTGCAATTACTTGTAAATTCCTACGTGATTTTGCGTAAAACAGTTTTTCTCAATCATCGCACTTTTATTTCTTTTGTTTGGAAAGGGTTACACTATCCTTCTTACATTATTTTTTTAGGGGAGCCTTGGCAGTTATACATAAACTAAATGTGTAGTTCTAGAAAAACTTGTATGCATTTCTGCGGCAAATCTACTGTTTAAATTCCATGTATAAAGAAAGGAAATATTGACAGGCGGCTCGGCTTTGAATATCCTATTGCTTGACTTCGTGGAGTTTATGGGGAGTTGATTTATGCAATATGTCTGCAGCAATTTATTTCTTGAATTTTTCGGGTCGTGGCGTCTACGTGACAATGCATGCAGCAGTGTTTCCGCAAACAATGCCGAGGTAATCATGGTTGTAAGCTATGAACAAATAGCAAGATGTAGATCAATATTCCTGCCAACGCGACGCAGATATATGCACAACAACTCCGGCAGCTCCCAAGAGCTTATTGTACACACATAGTTGGGACTCCCTGTCCAGCACACATACACAAAACACACACACGGTCTACATACAAAGAGAAAGAAATAAGGAACTTTTTAGGAGACCGAAATTGCGGTAACTTTTTTCGTCTGAAAGCTTTTTGCCAGTTATTTATTCCTGATGGTTTGTTTGCACTGAACGGAACAAAAAGGGAGGGTTGGCCTTCTTTTTATTAGTATGTAGCTTAGTTGTCTGGGCCTGAAAATTAAATAGAAGTGCCCAGAAAGGATAGGGAACTCCGGTATTTTTGTTTCGTATTTTTCCTTCGAAAGATTTACTCTACGCAATTGCTGTAAACACACGTAGGTACACGAGAGAGAGCGAGGAGAGAAAGAGGTCCCATATGGACTTTAGGCCTCAGCTTTACCTAGAAACTTCCAGGCCTCCTGCTCTTATTCCCAGACAGAAAACATACAATGCTTTTGAGGCCACTTTAACCCTATTGGTTGGTTCCAAGAAATTCCCCTGGGGGAAAGGAGGGTAGGTTTGGCCTGAATGACCCGTCTTATGAGTTCTATTGCTACACGGTTGTAAACTAAGCTTAGCCGAGCAAGAATTTACGGTACTGGGAAAGACCCTTAAAACACGTCGTTCTAGTAGCTAAATACGCACTTTCTGCGATTGCGAAAATCGCACAAACTTTATGCCGGCCGTGTTCTCCATTCCGGAGCTTTCGCAGTTTATTTCAATGCCGATAAGTCTCAAAAAGCTACATTTATTTAGATCCTAAGCTCTCTCACAATTGCCCTTTCTTACGCGATTGCGATAGACGCTTTTTAAGACGCAAGCTGCGCAAAAACGTTCCTTTAGAACCCCTCCGAACGTAACTCCTTTTGAGCTGTGATCCTGAAGCTCTATGTTCTTATCAGTCCAAAGGAGCTGTTGCCCGTTTGTGTCGTTTTTGTATTTTATTTACTTTTTTGCCTTTATTTTTAGCCTCTGAGATAAGGCATGACATTGCCCCACCATATGGTACCCAGTATTGTTCCTTTTTTCAGTTTAATTTGACACGCTCACATATGACATGGATGGCCAGCTCCTAACGAATGAAAGAAAATAACCTTGCCCTTTGTCAATCCCACCCTGCTTTCTGATTTGCTTCATTTTTGCCTCCAGATCCTGGCGCAGGGTGGAAAAAATATGTTTTGATTTTTTCCCCGAAAAGTCCAAACTGAAAAGAAATAAAATAAAAATATCTCGACGAGGTTTATGTGTTTTGGAAGCATTCTAAGCGACCCTCTTATCTCCAACGTCATCCCCAAACCCCTGAAAAAGAAGATGGAAGTAAAGGATTCCACGAAAAATAAAATCCCCGAGACGCGATTTTGTCGCAGCACATATGGGGAATTTCCAATAGGAGGTTTTAAGATCGCTAAGCGTGTTTCGCTTCTCAACTCTCCAGTTAAGTAGAAAGAGAGAAAAGTTTAGGGATCGATTTTTCAAGAATCCAGGTTATAAATATCTTTCTTTTTTTCTCACATAAAGAAAAGCTGACCATTTTTTGTAAGGCCAAAATTCTGTTTATGAAGTCGCAACGATGTGGGTAATGGAAAGCGAAATGAAGGGTTTGGAAGTATCAAAGTTCCCAGCCAACCCAATCTTTTTATGCCTGATTTATAACCGTAGGCTCCGAGTCCTTTTGATGGCCAGCCGCATACACGCCTTTAATTCACTTCTTTGTACCTCCAATTCGATTAAACTAGTCCTTTTCATTGACAGAAAAAACCGACAAGGGTTCACTCTTGTTCCAGGTTTTTTGGTTCTGCGCCAGGATTTGTCTGGCTTTTTTCTTTTGTCCCTTTTTTGGTGCAACTTTCTTCACAGAAATACAAGAAATAGAAAGAAAAGCTGGATTAGGTGTCGTTAAGACTGGAGAGATATGCGTATACAAGCTTCGTGCGCAATTTCTTTCGATTTCTAGTGATTTGTTTGGAAGAAAAGCTTTTGTAAAAGGCAATAGAGGGCGTACCAAAAAAGTTGGTTGCAAAAACCTTGAATGGGCGTCATTTATTGTTCTGGAAATTTGGGGTCTGAGTATTATGGGTAGAAGGAATCGCGTACAACGCAACTTTTTTATTACTTCCAAAGGCGAAGATAAAGTTTGTGTTGCAAGAAGTAAGAAAGTTCATTTTTTGCTAAAGA
>JAKZAN010000051.1:0-101594 GCA_023053545.1 Lepidurus packardi
TAAATCCTTACGGACTGAATTAATTCCTTACGGACTGAATTAATTCCTTACGGACTGAATTAATTCCTTACTGACTGAATTAATTCATTACGGACTTAATTAAATCCTTACAGACTAAATTAATTCCTTATGGACTTAATTAATTCCGTAAGGAATGAATTAATTAATTACGGACTGAAATAATTCCTTACGGACTGAATTAATTCCTTACGGACTTAATTAATTCCTTACGGACTTAATTAATTCCTTACGGACTGAATTAATTCCTTACGGACTGAATTAGTTCCTTACGGACTGAATTAATTCTTTAAGATTGATTGAATTCTTTTCTCACTGAATGAATTCCTTACGGACTGAATGAATTCCTTACGGACTGAATTAATTTCATACGGACTGAATTAATTCCTTACGGACTGAATGAATTCCTTACGGACTGAATGAATTCCTTACGGACTGAATTAATTTCATACGGACTGAATTAATTCATTACGGACTTAATTAATCCATTACGTACTGAATTAATCCATTACGGACTGAATTATTTCCTTACGTACTGAAGTTATTCCTTACGGACTGAATTAATTCATTACGGACTTAATTAAATCCTTACGGACTAAATTAATTCCTTATGGACTTAATTAATTCCGTAAGGAATGAATTAATTAATTACGGACTGAAATAATTCCTTACGGACTGAATTAATTCCTTACGAACTGAATTAATTCCTTACGGACTGAATTAGTTCCTTACGGACTGAATTAATTCTTTAAGATTGATTGAATTCCTTTCTCACTGAATTAATTCCTTACGGAATGAATGAATTCCTTACGGACTGAATGAATTCCTTACGGACTGAATGAATTCCTTACGGACTGAATGAATTCCTTACGGACTGAATTTATTTCATACGGACTGAATTAATTCATTACGGACTTAATTAAATCCTTACAGTCTGAATTAATTCCTTATGGACTTAATTAATTCCGTAAGGAATTAATTAATTAATTACGGACTGAAATAATTCCTTACGGACTGAATTAATTCCTTACGGACTGAATTAATTCCTTACTGACTGAATTAAATCCTTACAGACTAAATTAATTCCTTATGGACTTAATTAATTCCGTAAGGAATGAATTAATTAATTACGGACTGAAATAATTCCTTACGGAATTAATTAATTCCTTACGGACTTAATTAATTCCTTACGGACTTAATTAATTCCTTACGGACTGAATTAATTCCTTACGGACTGAATTAGTTCCTTACGGACTGAATTAATTCTTTAAGATTGATTGAATTCCTTTCTCACTGAATTAATTCCTTACGGACTGAATTAATTCCTTACGGACTGAATTAATTCATTACGGACTTAATTAATCCATTACGGACTGAATTAATTCCTTACGTACTGAACTTATTCCTTACGGACTGAATGAATTCCTTACGGACTGAATGAATTCCTTACGGACTGAATTAATTTCATACGGACTGAATTAATTCATTACGGACTTAATTAATTCCTTACGGACTGAATTAATTCCTTACGGACTGAATTAATACCTTACGGACTGAATTAAACCCTTACGGACTGAATTAATTCCTTACGGACTGAATTAATTCCTTACGGACTGAATTAATTCCTTACTGACTGAATTAATTCCTTACGTACTGAATTAATCCATTACGGACTGAATTATTTCCTTACGTACTGAAGTTTTTCCTTACGGACTGAATTAATTCATTACGGACTTAATTAAATCCTTACAGACTGAATTAATTCCTTATGGACTTAATTAAAATAATTCCTTACGGACTGAATTAATTCCTTACGGACTGAATTAATTCCTTACGGACTGAATTAATTTCATACGGACTGAATTAATTCATTACGGACTGAATTATTCGATTACGGACTGAATTAATTCCTTACGTACTGAACTTATTCCTTACGGACTGAATTAATTCCTTACGGACTGAATTAATTCCTTACGGACTGAATTAATACCTTCCGGACTGAATTAAATCCTTACGGACTGAATTAATTCCTTACGGACTGAATTAATTCCTTACGGACTGAATTAATTCCTTACTGACTGAATTAATTCATTACGGACTTAATTAAATCCTTACAGACTAAATTAATTCCTTATGGACTTAATTAATTCCGTAAGGAATGAATTAATTAATTACGGACTGAAATAATTCCTTACGGACTGAATTAATTCCTTACGGACTTAATTCATTCCTTACGGACTTAATTAATTCCTTACGGACTGAATTAATTCCTTACGGACTGAATTAGTTCCTTACGGACTGAATTAATTCTTTAAGATTGATTGAATTCTTTTCTCACTGAATGAATTCCTTACGGACTGAATGAATTCCTTACGGACTGAATTAATTTCATACGGACTGAATTAATTCCTTACGGACTGAATGAATTCCTTACGGACTGAATGAATTCCTTACGGACTGAATGAATTCCTTACGGACTGAATTAATTTCATACGGACTGAATTAATTCATTACGGACTTAATTAATCCATTACGGACTGAATTAATTCCTTACGTACTGAACTTATTCCTTACGGACTGAACGAATTCCTTACGGACTGAATGAATTCCTTACGGACTGAATTAATTTCATACGGACTGAATTAATTCATTACGGACTTAATTAATTCCTTACGGACTGAATTAATTCCTTACGGACTGAATTAATACCTTACGGACTGAATTAAACCCTTACGGACTGAATTAATTCCTTACGGACTGAATTAATTCCTTACGGACTGAATTAATTCCTTACTGACTGAATTAATTCCTTACGTACTGAATTAATCCATTACGGACTGAATTATTTCCTTACGTACTGAAGTTTTTCCTTACGGACTGAATTAATTCATTACGGACTTAATTAAATCCTTACAGACTGAATTAATTCCTTATGGACTTAATTAATTCCGTAAGGAATGAATTAATTAATTACGGACTGAAATAATTCCTTACGGACTGAATTAATTCCTTACGGACTGAATTAATTCCTTACGGACTGAATTAATTCCTTACGGACTTAATCAATTCCTTACGGACTTAATTAATTCCTTACGTACTTAATTAATTCCTTACGGACTTAATTAATTCCTTACGGACTGAATTAATTCCTTACGGACTGAATTAGTTCCTTACGGACTGAATTAATTCTTTAAGATTGATTGAATTCCTTACGGACTGAATGAATTCCTTACGGACTGAAATATTTCCTTACGGACTGAATTAATTCTTTAGGATTTATTGAATTCCTTTCTTACTGAATTAATTCCTTACGGACTGAAATAATTCCTTACGGACTGAATTAATTCCTTACGGACTGAATTAATTTCTTACGGACTGAATTAATTCCTTACGGACTGAATTAATTCCTTACGGACTGAATTAATTCCTTACGGACTGAATTAATTCATTACGGACTTAATTAAATCCTTACAGACTGAATTAATTCCTTATGGATTGATTGAATTCCTTTCTTACTGAATTAATTCCTTACGGACTGAAATAATTCCTTACGGACTGAATTAATTCCTTACGGACTGAATTAATTCCTTACGGACTGAATTAATTCCTTACGGTCTGAATTAATTCCGTACGGATTTTATTAATTCTTTACGGACTGAATTAATTCATTACGGAATTAATTAATCCATTACGGACTGAATTATTTCCATACGTACAGAAGTTATTCCTTAAGGACTGAATTAATTCATTACGGACTTAATTAAATCCTTACAGACTAAATTAATTCCTTATGGACTTAATTAATTCCGTAAGGAATGAATTAATTAATTACGGACTGAAATAATTCCTTACGGACTGAATTAATTCCTTACGGACTGAATTAATTCCTTACGGACTTCATTAATTCCTTACGATCTTAATTAATTCCTTACGGACTTCATTAATTCCTTACACACTGAATTAATTCCTTACGGACTGAAATAATTCCTTACGGACTGAATTAGTTCCTTACGGACTGAATTAATTCTTTAGGATTGATTGAATTCCTTTCTTACTGAATTAATTCCTTAAGGACTGAATGAATTCCTTACGGACTGAATTAATTTCATACGGACTGAATTAATTCATTACGGACTTAATTAATCCATTACGGACTGAATTAATTCCTTACGGACTGAATTAATTCATTACGGACTTAATTAAATCCTTACAGACTGAATTAATTCCTTATGGACTTAATTAATTCCGTAAGGAATGAATTAATTAATTACGGACTGAAATAATTCCTTACGCACTTAATTAATTCCTTACGGACTGAATTAATTCATTACGGACTTAATTAAATCCTTACAGACTGAATTAATTCCTTATGGATTGATTGAATTCCTTTCTTACTGAATTAATTCCTTACGGACTGAAATAATTCCTTACGGACTGAATTAATTCCTTACGGACTGAATTAATTCCTTACGGACTGAATTAATTCCTTACGGTCTAAATTAATTCCGTACGGATTTTATTAATTCTTTACGGACTGAATTAATTCATTACGGAATTAATTAATCCATTACGGACTGAATTATTTCCTTACGTACAGAAGTTATTCCTTAAGGACTGAATTAATTCATTACGGACTTAATTAAATCCTTACAGACTAAATTAATTCCTTATGGACTTAATTAATTCCGTAAGGAATGAATTAATTAATTACGGACTGAAATAATTCCTTACGGACTGAATTAATTCCTTACGGACTGAATTAATTCCTTACGGACTGAATTAATTCCTTACGGACTGAATTAATTCCTTACGATCTTAATTAATTCCTTACGGACTTAATTAATTCCTTACACACTGAATTAATTCCTTACGGACAGAATTAATTCCTTACGGACTGAATTAGTTCCTTACGGACTGAACTAATTCTTTAGGATTGATTGAATTCCTTTCTTACTGAATTAATTCCTTAAGGACTGAATGAATTCCTTACGGACTGAATGAATTCCTTACGGACTGAATTAATTTCATACGGACTGAATTAATTCATTACGGACTTAATTAATCCATTACGGACTGAATGAATTCCTTACGTACTGAACTTATTCCTTACGGACTGAATGAATTCCTTACGGACTGAATGAATTCCTTACGGACTGAATTAATTTCATACGGATTGAATTAATTCATTACGGACTTAATTAATCCATTACGGACTGAATTAATTCCTTACGTACTGAACTTATTCCTTACGGACTGAATTAATTCCTTACGGACTGAATTAATTCCTTAAGGACTGAATTAATTCCTTACGGACTGAATTAATTCATTACGGACTTAATTAAATCCTTACAGACTGAATTAATTCTTTATGGACTTAATTAATTCCGTAAGGAATGAATTAATTAATTACGGACTGAAATAATTCCTTACGGACTGAATTAATTCCTTACGGACTGAATTAATTCCTTACGGACTGAATTAATTCCTTACGGACTTAATTAATTCCTTACGGACTTAATTAATTCCTTACGGACTTAATTAATTCCTTACGGACTTAATTAATTCCTTACGGACTGAATTAATTCCTTACGGACTGAATTAGTTCCTTACGGACTGAATTAATTCTTTAAGATTGATTGAATTCCTTACGGACTGAATGAATTCCTTACGGACTGAAATATTTCCTTACGGACTGAATTAATTCTTTAGGATTGATTGAATTCCTTTCTTACTGAATTAATTCCTTACGGACTGAAATAATTCCTTACGGACTGAATTAATTCCTTACGGACTGAATTAATTTCTTACGGACTGAATTAATTCCTTACGGACTGAATTAATTCCTTACGGACTGAATTAATTCCTTACGGACTGAATTAATTCATTACGGACTTAATTAAATCCTTACAGACTGAATTAATTCCTTATGGATTGATTGAATTCCTTTCTTACTGAATTAATTCCTTACGGACTGAAATAATTCCTTACGGACTGAATTAATTCCTTACGGACTGAATTAATTCCTTACGGACTGTATTAATTCCTTACGGTCTGAATTAATTCCGTACGGATTTTATTAATTCTTTACGGACTGAATTAATTCATTACGGAATTAATTAATCCATTACGGACTGAATTATTTCCATACGTACAGAAGTTATTCCTTAAGGACTGAATTAATTCATTACGGACTTAATTAAATCCTTACAGACTAAATTAATTCCTTATGGACTTAATTAATTCTGTAAGGAATGAATTAATTAATTACTGACTGAAATAATTCCTTACGGACTGAATTAATTCCTTACGGACTGAATTAATTCCTTACGGATTGAATTAATTCCTTACGGACTGAATTAATTCCTTACGATCTTAATTAATTCCTTACGGACTTCATTAATTCCTTACACACTGAATTAATTCCTTACGGACAGAATTAATTCCTTACGGACTGAATTAGTTCCTTACGGACTGAATTAATTCTTTAGGATTGATTGAATTCCTTTCTTACTGAATTAATTCCTTAAGGACTGAATGAATTCCTTACGGACTGAATTAATTTCATACGGACTGAATTAATTCATTACGGACTTAATTAATCCATTACGGACTGAATTAATTCCTTACGGACTGAAATAATTCCTTACGGACTGAATTAATTCCTTACGGACTGAATTAATTTCTTACGGACTGAATTAATTCCTTACGGACTGAATTAATTCCTTACGGACTGAATTAATTCCTTACGGACTGAATTAATTCATTACGGACTTAATTAAATCCTTACAGACTGAATTAATTCCTTATGGATTGATTGAATTCCTTTCTTACTGAATTAATTAATTACGGACTGAAATAATTCCTTACGGACTGAATTAATTCCTTACGGACTGAATTAATTCCTTACGGACTGAATTAATTCCTTACGGTCTGAATTAATTCCGTACGGATTTTATTAATTCTTTACGGACTGAATTAATTCATTACGGAATTAATTAATCCATTACGGACTGAATTATTTCCATACGTACAGAAGTTATTCCTTAAGGACTGAATTAATTCATTACGGACTTAATTAAATCCTTACAGACTAAATTAATTCCTTATGGACTTAATTAATTCCGTAAGGAATGAATTAATTAATTACGGACTGAAATAATTCCTTACGGACTGAATTAATTCCTTACGGACTGAATTAATTCCTTACGGACTGAATTAATTCCTTACGGACTTCATTAATTCCTTACGATCTTAATTAATTCCTTACGGACTTCATTAATTCCTTACACACTGAATTAATTCCTTACGGACAGAATTAATTCCTTACGGACTGAATTAGTTCCTTACGGACTGAATTAATTCTTTAGGATTGATTGAATTCCTTTCTTACTGAATTAATTCCTTAAGGACTGAATGAATTCCTTACGGACTGAATTAATTTCATACGGACTGAATTAATTCATTACGGACTTAATTAATCCATTACGGACTGAATTAATTCCTTACGGACTGAATTAATTCATTACGGACTTAATTAAATCCTTACAGACTGAATTAATTCCTTATGGACTTAATTAATTCCGTAAGGAATGAATTAATTAATTACGGACTGAAATAATTCCTTACGCACTTAATTAATTCCTTACGGACTGAATTAATTCATTACGGACTTAATTAAATCCTTACAGACTGAATTAATTCCTTATGGATTGATTGAATTCCTTTCTTACTGAATTAATTCCTTACGGACTGAAATAATTCCTTACGGACTGAATTAATTCCTTACGGACTGAATTAATTCCTTACGGACTGAATTAATTCCTTACGGTCTAAATTAATTCCGTACGGATTTTATTAATTCTTTACGGACTGAATTAATTCATTACGGAATTAATTAATCCATTACGGACTGAATTATTTCCTTACGTACAGAAGTTATTCCTTAAGGACTGAATTAATTCATTACGGACTTAATTAAATCCTTACAGACTAAATTAATTCCTTATGGACTTAATTAATTCCGTAAGGAATGAATTAATTAATTACGGACTGAAATAATTCCTTACGGACTGAATTAATTCCTTACGGACTGAATTAATTCCTTACGGACTGAATTAATTCCTTACGATCTTAATTAATTCCTTACGGACTTAATTAATTCCTTACACACTGAATTAATTCCTTACGGACAGAATTAATTCCTTACGGACTGAATTAGTTCCTTACGGACTGAACTAATTCTTTAGGATTGATTGAATTCCTTTCTTACTGAATTAATTCCTTAAGGACTGAATGAATTCCTTACGGACTGAATGAATTCCTTACGGACTGAATTAATTTCATACGGACTGAATTAATTCATTACGGACTTAATTAATCCATTACGGACTGAATTAATTCCTTACGTACTGAACTTATTCCTTACGGACTGAATGAATTCCTTACGGACTGAATGAATTCCTTACGGACTGAATTAATTTCATACGGATTGAATTAATTCATTACGGACTTAATTAATCCATTACGGACTGAATTAATTCCTTACGTACTGAACTTATTCCTTACGGACTGAATTAATTCCTTACGGACTGAATTAATTCCTTAAGGACTGAATTAATTCCTTACGGACTGAATTAATTCATTACGGACTTAATTAAATCCTTACAGACTGAATTAATTCTTTATGGACTTAATTAATTCCGTAAGGAATGAATTAATTAATTACGGACTGAAATAATTCCTTACGGACTGAATTAATTCCTTACGGACTGAATTAATTCCTTACGGACTGAATTAATTCCTTACGGACTTAATTAATTCCTTACGGACTTAATTAATTCCTTACGGACTTAATTAATTCCTTACGGACTTAATTAATTCCCTACGGACTGAATTAATTCCTTACGGACTGAATTAGTTCCTTACAGACTGAATTAATTCTTTAAGATTGATTGAATTCCTTACGGACTGAATGAATTCCTTACGGACTGAAATATTTCCTTACGGACTGAATTAATTCTTTAGGATTGATTGAATTCCTTTCTTACTGAATTAATTCCTTACGGACTGAAATAATTCCTTACGGAAAGAATTAATTTCTTACGGACTGAATTAATTCCTTACGGACTGAATTAATTCCTTACGGACTGAATTAATTCCTTACGGACTGAATTAATTCATTACGGACTTAATTAAATCCTTACAGACTGAATTAATTCCTTATGGATTGATTGAATTCCTTTCTTACTGAATTAATTCCTTACGGACTGAAATAATTCCTTACGGACTGAATTAATTCCTTACGGACTGAATTAATTCCTTACGGACTGAATTAGTTCCTTACGGACTGAATTAATTCTTTAAGATTGATTGAATTCCTTACGGACTGAATGAATTCCTTACGGACTGAAATATTTCCTTACGGACTGAATTAATTCTTTAGGATTGATTGAATTCCTTTCTTACTGAATTAATTCCTTAAGGACTGAATGAATTCCTTACGGACTGAATTAATTTCATACGGACTGAATTAATTCATTACGGACTTAATTAATCCATTACGGACTGAATTAATTCCTTACGGACTGAATTAATTCATTACGGACTTAATTAAATCCTTACAGACTGAATTAATTCCTTATGGACTTAATTAATTCCGTAAGGAATGAATTAATTAATTACGGACTGAAATAATTCCTTACGCACTTAATTAATTCCTTACGGACTGAATTAATTCATTACGGACTTAATTAAATCCTTACAGACTGAATTAATTCCTTATGGATTGATTGAATTCCTTTCTTACTGAATTAATTCCTTACGGACTGAAATAATTCCTTACGGACTGAATTAATTCCTTACGGACTGAATTAATTCCTTACGGACTGAATTAATTCCTTACGGTCTAAATTAATTCCGTACGGATTTTATTAATTCTTTACGGACTGAATTAATTCATTACGGAATTAATTAATCCATTACGGACTGAATTATTTCCTTACGTACAGAAGTTATTCCTTAAGGACTGAATTAATTCATTACGGACTTAATTAAATCCTTACAGACTAAATTAATTCCTTATGGACTTAATTAATTCCGTAAGGAATGAATTAATTAATTACGGACTGAAAAATTCCTTACGGACTGAATTAATTCCTTACGGACTGAATTAATTCCTTACGGACTGAATTAATTCCTTACGGACTGAATTAATTCCTTACGATCTTAATTAATTCCTTACGGACTTAATTAATTCCTTACACACTGAATTAATTCCTTACGGACAGAATTAATTCCTTACGGACTGAATTAGTTCCTTACGGACTGAACTAATTCTTTAGGATTGATTGAATTCCTTTCTTACTGAATTAATTCCTTAAGGACTGAATGAATTCCTTACGGACTGAATGAATTCCTTACGGACTGAATTAATTTCATACGGACTGAATTAATTCATTACGGACTTAATTAATCCATTACGGACTGAATTAATTCCTTACGTACTGAACTTATTCCTTACGGACTGAATGAATTCCTTACGGACTGAATGAATTCCTTACGGACTGAATTAATTTCATACGGATTGAATTAATTCATTACGGACTTAAATAATCCATTACGGACTGAATTAATTCCTTACGTACTGAACTTATTCCTTACGGACTGAATTAATTCCTTACGGACTGAATTAATTCCTTAAGGACTGAATTAATTCCTTACGGACTGAATTAATTCATTACGGACTTAATTAAATCCTTACAGACTGAATTAATTCTTTATGGACTTAATTAATTCCGTAAGGAATGAATTAATTAATTACGGACTGAAATAATTCCTTACGGACTGAATTAATTCCTTACGGACTGAATTAATTCCTTACGGACTGAATTAATTCCTTACGGACTTAATTAATTCCTTACGGACTTAATTAATTCCTTACGGACTTAATTAATTCCTTACGGACTTAATTAATTCCCTACGGACTGAATTAATTCCTTACGGACTGAATTAGTTCCTTACGGACTGAATTAATTCTTTAAGATTGATTGAATTCCTTACGGACTGAATGAATTCCTTACGGACTGAAATATTTCCTTACGGACTGAATTAATTCTTTAGGATTGATTGAATTCCTTTCTTACTGAATTAATTCCTTACGGACTGAAATAATTCCTTACGGACTGAATTAATTCCTTACGGACTGAATTAATTTCTTACGGACTGAATTAATTCCTTACGGACTGAATTAATTCCTTACGGACTGAATTAATTCCTTACGGACTGAATTAATTCATTACGGACTTAACTAAATCCTTACAGACTGAATTAATTCCTTATGGATTGATTGAATTCCTTTCTTACTGAATTAATTCCTTACGGACTGAAATAATTCCTTACGGACTGAATTAATTCCTTACGGACTGAATTAATTCCTTACGGACTGAATTAATTCCTTACGGTCTGAATTAATCCCGTACGGATTTTATTAATTCTTTACGGACTGAATTAATTCATTACGGAATTAATTAATCCATTACGGACTGAATTATTTCCATACGTACAGAAGTTATTCCTTAAGGACTGAATTAATTCATTACGGACTTAATTAAATCCTTACAGACTAAATTAATTCCTTATGGACTTAATTAATTCTGTAAGGAATGAATTAATTAATTACGGACTGAAATAATTCCTTACGGACTGAATCCTTACGGACTTCATTAATTCCTTACACACTGAATTAATTCCTTACGGACAGAATTAATTCCTTACGGACTGAATTAGTTCCTTACGGACTGAATTAATTCTTTAGGATTGATTGAATTCCTTTCTTACTGAATTAATTACTTAAGGACTGAATGAATTCCTTACGGACTGAATTAATTTCATACGGACTGAATTAATTCATTACGGACTTAATTAATCCATTACGGACTGAATTAATTCCTTACGGACTGAATTAATTCATTACGGACTTAATTAAATCCTTACAGACTGAATTAATTCCTTATGGACTTAATTAATTCCGTAAGGAATGAATTAATTAATTACGGACTGAAATAATTCCTTACGCACTTAATTAATTCCTTACGGACTGAATTAATTCATTACGGACTTAATTAAATCCTTACAGACTGAATTAATTCCTTATGGACTTAATTAATTCCGTAAGGAATGAATTAATTAATTACGGACTGAAATAATTCCTTACGGACTGAATTAATACTTTACGGACTGAATTAATTCCTTACGGACTGAATTAATTCCTTACGGACTTAATCAATTCCTTACGGACTTAATTAATTCCTTACGTACTTAATTAATTCCTTACGGACTGAATTAGTTCCTTACGGACTGAATTAATTCTTTAAGATTGATTGAATTCCTTACGGACTGAATGAATTCCTTACGGACTGAAATATTTCCTTACGGACTGAATTAATTCTTTAGGATTGATTGAATTCCTTTCTTACTGAATTAATTCTTTACGGACTGAAATAATTCCTTACGGACTGAATTAATCCATTACGGACTGAATTATTTCCATACGTACAGAAGTTATTCCTTAAGGACTGAATTAATTCATTACGGACTTAATTAAATCCTTACAGACTAAATTAATTCCTTATGGATTGATTGAATTCCTTTCTTACTGAATTAATTCCTTACGGACTGAAATAATTCCTTACGGACTGAATTAATTCCTTACGGACTGAATTAATTCCTTACGGACTGAATTAATTCCTTACGGTCTGAATTAATCCCGTACGGATTTTATTAATTCTTTACGGACTGAATTAATTCATTACGGAATTAATTAATCCATTACGGACTGAATTATTTCCATACGTACAGAAGTTATTCCTTAAGGACTGAATTAATTCATTACGGACTTAATTAAATCCTTACAGACTAAATTAATTCCTTATGGACTTAATTAATTCTGTAAGGAATGAATTAATTAATTACGGACTGAAATAATTCCTTACGGACTGAATCCTTACGGACTTCATTAATTCCTTACACACTGAATTAATTCCTTACGGACAGAATTAATTCCTTACGGACTGAATTAGTTCCTTACGGACTGAATTAATTCTTTAGGATTGATTGAATTCCTTTCTTACTGAATTAATTCCTTAAGGACTGAATGAATTCCTTACGGACTGAATTAATTTCATACGGACTGAATTAATTCATTACGGACTTAATTAATCCATTACGGACTGAATTAATTCCTTACGGACTGAATTAATTCATTACGGACTTAATTAAATCCTTACAGACTGAATTAATTCCTTATGGACTTAATTAATTCCGTAAGGAATGAATTAATTAATTACGGACTGAAATAATTCCTTACGCACTTAATTAATTCCTTACGGACTGAATTAATTCATTACGGACTTAATTAAATCCTTACAGACTGAATTAATTCCTTATGGACTTAATTAATTCCGTAAGGAATGAATTAATTAATTACGGACTGAAATAATTCCTTACGGACTGAATTAATTCCTTACGGACTGAATTAATTCCTTACGGACTGAATTAATTCCTTACGGACTTAATCAATTCCTTACGGACTTAATTAATTCCTTACGTACTTAATTAATTCCTTACGGACTGAATTAGTTCCTTACGGACTGAATTAATTCTTTAAGATTGATTGAATTCCTTACGGACTGAATGAATTCCTTACGGACTGAATTAATTCTTTAGGATTGATTGAATTCCTTTCTTACTGAATTAATTCTTTACGGACTGAAATAATTCCTTACGGACTGAATTAATTCCTTACGGACTGAATTAATTCCTTACGGACTGAATTAATTCCTTACGGTCTGAATTAATCCCGTACGGATTTTATTAATTCTTTACGGACTGAATTAATTCATTACGGAATTAATTAATCCATTACGGACTGAATTATTTCCATACGTACAGAAGTTATTCCTTAAGGACTGAATTAATTCATTACGGACTTAATTAAATCCTTACAGACTAAATTAATTCCTTATGGACTTAATTAATTCTGTAAGGAATGAATTAATTAATTACGGACTGAAATAATTCCTTACGGACTGAATCCTTACGGACTTCATTAATTCCTTACACACTGAATTAATTCCTTACGGACAGAATTAATTCCTTACGGACTGAATTAGTTCCTTACGGACTGAATTAATTCTTTAGGATTGATTGAATTCCTTTCTTACTGAATTAATTCCTTAAGGACTGAATGAATTCCTTACGGACTGAATTAATTTCATACGGACTGAATTAATTCATTACGGACTTAATTAATCCATTACGGACTGAATTAATTCCTTACGGACTGAATTAATTCATTACGGACTTAATTAAATCCTTACAGACTGAATTAATTCCTTATGGACTTAATTAATTCCGTAAGGAATGAATTAATTAATTACGGACTGAAATAATTCCTTACGCACTTAATTAATTCCTTACGGACTGAATTAATTCATTACGGACTTAATTAAATCCTTACAGACTGAATTAATTCCTTATGGACTTAATTAATTCCGTAAGGAATGAATTAATTAATTACGGACTGAAATAATTCCTTACGGACTGAATTAATTCCTTACGGACTGAATTAATTCCTTACGGACTGAATTAATTCCTTACGGACTTAATCAATTCCTTACGGACTTAATTAATTCCTTACGTACTTAATTAATTCCTTACGGACTGAATTAGTTCCTTACGGACTGAATTAATTCTTTAAGATTGATTGAATTCCTTACGGACTGAATGAATTCCTTACGGACTGAATTAATTCTTTAGGATTGATTGAATTCCTTTCTTACTGAATTAATTCTTTACTGACTGAAATAATTCCTTACGGACTGAATTAATTCCTTACGGACTGAATTAATTCCTTACGGACTGAATTAATTCCTTACGGTCTGAATTAATTCCGTACGAATTTTATTAATTCTTTACGGACTGAATTAATTCATTACGGAATTAATTAATCCATTACGGACTGAATTATTTCCATACGTACAGAAGTTATTCCTTAAGGACTGAATTAATTCATTACGGACTTAATTAAATCCTTACAGACTAAATTAATTCCTTATGGACTTAATTAATTCCGTAAGGAATGAATTAATTAATTACGGACTGAAATAATTCCTTACGGACTGAATTAATTCCTTACGGACTGAATTAATTCCTTACGGACTGAATTAATTCCTTACGGACTGAATTAATTCCTTACGGACTGAATTAATTCCTTACGATCTTAATTAATTCCTTACGGACTTCATTAATTCCTTACACACTGAATTAATTCCTTACGGACAGAATTAATTCCTTACGGACTGAATTAGTTCCTTACGGACTGAATTAATTCTTTAGGATTGATTGAATTCCTTTCTTACTGAATTAATTCCTTAAGGACTGAATGAATTCCTTACGGACTGAATTAATTTCATATTCATTACGGACTGAATTAATTCCTTAATTTACGGACTGAATTAATTCCTTATGGACTGAATTAATTCATTACGGACTTAATTAAATCCTTACAGACTGAATTAATTCCTTATGGACTTAATTAATTCCGTAAGGAATGAATTAATTAATTACGGACTGAAATAATTCCTTACGCACTTAATTAATTCCTTACGGACTGAATTAATTCATTACGGACTTAATTAAATCCTTACAGACTGAATTAATTCCTTATGGATTGATTGAATTCCTTTCTTACTGAATTAATTCCTTACGGACTGAAATAATTCCTTACGGACTGAATTAATTCCTTACGGACTGAATTAATTCCTTACGGACTTAATTAAATCCTTACAGACTAAATTAATTCCTTATGGACTTAATTAATTCCGTAAGGAATGAATTAATTAATTACGGACTGAAATAATTCCTTACGGACTGAATTAATTCCTTACGGACTGAATTAATTCCTTACGGACTGAATTAATTCCTTACGGACTGAATTAATTCCTTACGGACTGAATTAATTCCTTACGATCTTAATTAATTCCTTACGGACTTAATTAATTCCTTACACACTGAATTAATTCCTTACGGACAGAATTAATTCCTTACGGACTGAATTAGTTCCTTACGGACTGAACTAATTCTTTAGGATTGATTGAATTCCTTTCTTATTGAATTAATTCCTTAAGGACTGAATGAATTCCTTACGGACTGAATGAATTCCTTACGGACTGAATTAATTTCATACGGACTGAATTAATTCATTACGGACTTAATTAATCCATTACGGACTGAATTAATTCCTTACGTACTGAACTTATTCCTTACGGACTGAATGAATTCCTTACGGACTGAATGAATTCCTTACGGACTGAATTAATTTCATACGGATTGAATTAATTCATTACGGACTTAATTAATCCATTACGGACTGAATTAATTCCTTACGTACTGAACTTATTCCTTACGGACTGAATTAATTCCTTACGGACTGAATTAATTCCTTAAGGACTGAATTAATTCCTTACGGACTGAATTAATTCATTACGGACTTAATTAAATCCTTACAGACTGAATTAATTCTTTATGGACTTAATTAATTCCGTAAGGAATGAATTAATTATTTACGGACTGAAATAATTCCTTACGGACTGAATTAATTCCTTACGGACTGAATTAATTCCTTACGGACTGAATTAATTCCTTACGGACTTAATTAATTCCTTACGGACTTAATTAATTCCTTACGGACTGAATTAATTCCTTACGGACTGAATTAATTCCTTACGGACTGAATTAGTTCCTTACGGACTGAATTAATTCTTTAAGATTGATTGAATTCCTTTCGGACTGAAATATTTCCTTACGGACTGAATTAATTCTTTAGGATTGATTGAATTCCTTTCTTACTGAATTAATTCCTTACGGACTGAAATAATTCCTTACGGACTGAATTAATTCCTTACGGACTGAATTAATTTCTTACGGACTGAATTAATTCCTTACGGACTGAATTAATTCCTTACGGACTGAATTAATTCCTTACGGACTGAATTAATTCCTTACGGTCTGAATTAATTCCGTACGGATTTTATTAATTCTTTACGGACTGAATTAATTCATTACGGAATTAATTAATCCATTACGGACAGAATTATTTCCATACGTACAGAAGTTATTCCTTAAGGACTGAATTAATTCATTACGGACTTAATTAAATCCGTAAGGAATGAATTAATTAATTAAGGACTGAAATAATTCCTTACGGACTGAATTAATTCCTTACGGACTGAATTAATTCCTTACGGACTGAATTAATTCCTTACGATCTTAATTAATTCCTTACGGACTTAATTAATTCCTTACACACTGAATTAATTCCTTACGGACAGAATTAATTCCTTACGGACTGAATTAATTCCTTACGGACTGAATTAATTCCTTACGGACTGAATTAATTCCTTACGGACTGAATTAATTCATTACGGACTTAATTAAATCCTTACAGACTGAATTAATTCCTTATGGATTGATTGAATTCCTTTCTTACTGAATTAATTCCTTACGGACAGAATTAATTCCTTACGGACTGAATTAGTTCCTTACGGACTGAATTAATTCTTTAGGATTGATTGAATTCCTTTCTTACTGAATTAATTCCTTACGGACTGAAATAATTCCTTACGGACTGAATTAATTCCTTACGGACTGAATTAATTTCTTACGGACTGAATTAATTCCTTACGGACTGAATTAATTCCTTACGGACTGAATTAATTCCTTACGGACTGAATTAATTCATTACGGACTTAATTAAATCCTTACAGACTGAATTAATTCCTTATGGATTGATTGAATTCCTTTCTTACTGAATTAATTCCTTACGGACTGAAATAATTCCTTACGGACTGAATTAATTCCTTACGGACTGAATTAATTCCTTACGGACTGAATTAATTCCTTACGGTCTGAATTAATTCCGTACGGATTTTATTAATTCTTTACGGACTGAATTAATTCATTACGGAATTAATTAATCCATTACGGACTGAATTATTTCCATACGTACAGAAGTTATTCCTTAAGGACTGAATTAATTCATTACGGACTTAATTAAATCCTTACAGACTAAATTAATTCCTTATGGACTTAATTAATTCCGTAAGGAATGAATTAATTAATTACGGACTGAAATAATTCCTTACGGACTGAATTAATTCCTTACGGACTGAATTAATTCCTTACGGACTGAATTAATTCCTTACGGACTGAATGAATTCCTTACGATCTTAATTAATTCCTTACGGACTTAATTAATTCCTTACACACTGAATTAATTCCTTACGGACAGAATTAATTCCTTACGGACTGAATTAGTTCCTTACGGACTGAACTAATTCTTTAGGATTGATTGAATTCCTTTCTTACTGAATTAATTCCTTAAGGACTGAATGAATTCCTTACGGACTGAATGAATTCCTTACGGACTGAATTAATTTCATACGGACTGAATTAATTCATTACGGACTTAATTAATCCATTACGGACTGAATTAATTCCTTACGTACTGAACTTATTCCTTACGGACTGAATTAATTCCTTACGGACTGAATTAATTCCTTAAGGACTGAATTAATTCCTTACGGACTGAATTAATTCATTACGGACTTAATTAAATCCTTACAGACTGAATTAATTTTTTATGGACTTAATTAATTCCGTAAGGAATGAATTAATTAGTTACGGACTGAAATAATTCCTTACGGACTGAATTAATTCCTTACGGACTGAATTAATTCCTTACGGACTGAATTAATTCCTTACGGACTTAATTAATTCCTTACGGACTTAATTAATTCCTTACGGACTTAATTAATTCCTTACGGACTGAATTAATTCCTTACGGACTGAATTAATTCCTTACGGACTGAATTAGTTCCTTACGGACTGAATTAATTCTTTAAGATTGATTGAATTCCTTACGGACTGAAATATTTCCTTACGGACTGAATTAATTCTTTAGGATTGATTGAATTCCTTTCTTACTGAATTAATTCCTTACGGACTGAAATAATTCCTTACGGACTGAATTAATTCCTTACGGACTGAATTAATTTCTTACGGACTGAATTAATTCCTTACGGACTGAATTAATTCCTTACGGACTGAATTAATTCCTTACGGACTTAATTAAATCCGTAAGGAATGAATTAATTAATTAAGGACTGAAATAATTCCTTACGGACTGAATTAATTCCTTACGGACTGAATTAATTCCTTACGGACTGAATTAATTCCTTACGATCTTAATTAATTCCTTACGGACTTAATTAATTCCTTACACACTGAATTAATTCCTTACGGACAGAATTAATTCCTTACGGACTGAATTAATTCCTTACGGACTGAATTAATTCCTTACGGACTGAATTAATTCCTTACGGACTGAATTAATTCATTACGGACTTAATTAAATCCTTACAGACTGAATTAATTCCTTATGGATTGATTGAATTCCTTTCTTACTGAATTAATTCCTTACGGACAGAATTAATTCCTTACGGACTGAATTAGTTCCTTACGGACTGAATTAATTCTTTAGGATTGATTGAATTCCTTTCTTACTGAATTAATTCCTTACGGACTGAAATAATTCCTTACGGACTGAATTAATTCCTTACGGACTGAATTAATTTCTTACGGACTGAATTAATTCCTTACGGACTGAATTAATTCCTTACGGACTGAATTAATTCCTTACGGACTGAATTAATTCATTACGGACTTAATTAAATCCTTACAGACTGAATTAATTCCTTATGGATTGATTGAATTCCTTTCTTACTGAATTAATTCCTTACGGACTGAAATAATTCCTTACGGACTGAATTAATTCCTTACGGACTGAATTAATTCCTTACGGACTGAATTAATTCCTTACGGTCTGAATTAATTCCGTACGGATTTTATTAATTCTTTACGGACTGAATTAATTCATTACGGAATTAATTAATCCATTACGGACTGAATTATTTCCATACGTACAGAAGTTATTCCTTAAGGACTGAATTAATTCATTACGGACTTAATTAAATCCTTACAGACTAAATTAATTCCTTATGGACTTAATTAATTCCGTAAGGAATGAATTAATTAATTACGGACTGAAATAATTCCTTACGGACTGAATTAATTCCTTACGGACTGAATTAATTCCTTACGGACTGAATTAATTCCTTACGGACTGAATTAATTCCTTACGATCTTAATTAATTCCTTACGGACTTAATTAATTCCTTACACACTGAATTAATTCCTTACGGACAGAATTAATTCCTTACGGACTGAATTAGTTCCTTACGGACTGAACTAATTCTTTAGGATTGATTGAATTCCTTTCTTACTGAATTAATTCCTTAAGGACTGAATGAATTCCTTACGGACTGAATGAATTCCTTACGGACTGAATTAATTTCATACGGACTGAATTAATTCATTACGGACTTAATTAATCCATTACGGACTGAATTAATTCCTTACGTACTGAACTTATTCCTTACGGACTGAATGAATTCCTTACGGACTGAATGAATTCCTTACGGACTGAATTAATTTCATACGGATTGAATTAATTCATTACGGACTTAATTAATCCATTACGGACTGAATTAATTCCTTACGTACTGAACTTATTCCTTACGGACTGAATTAATTCCTTACGGACTGAATTAATTCCTTAAGGACTGAATTAATTCCTTACGGACTGAATTAATTCATTACGGACTTAATTAAATCCTTACAGACTGAATTAATTCTTTATGGACTTAATTAATTCCGTAAGGAATGAATTAATTAATTACGGACTGAAATAATTCCTTACGGACTGAATTAATTCCTTACGGACTGAATTAATTCCTTACGGACTGAATTAATTCCTTACGGACTTAATTAATTCCTTACGGACTTAATTAATTCCTTACGGACTTAATTAATTCCTTATGGACTTAATTAATTCCTTACGGACTGAATTAATTCCTTACGGACTGAATTAGTTCCTTACGGACTGAATTAATTCTTTAAGATTGATTGAATTCCTTACGGACTGAATGAATTCCTTACGGACTGAAATATTTCCTTACGGACTGAATTAATTCTTTAGGATTGATTGAATTCCTTTCTTACTGAATTAATTCCTTACGGACTGAAATAATTCCTTACGGACTGAATTAATTCCTTACGGACTGAATTAATTCATTACGGACTTAATTAAATCCTTACAGACTGAATTAATTCCTTATGGATTGATTGAATTCCTTTCTTACTGAATTAATTCCTTACGGACTGAAATAATTCCTTACGGACTGAATTAATTCCTTACGGACTGAATTAATTCCTTACGGACTGAATTAATTCCTTACGGTCTGAATTAATTCCGTACGGATTTTATTAATTCTTTACGGACTGAATTAATTCATTACGGAATTAATTAATCCATTACGGACGGAATTATTTCCATACGTACAGAAGTTATTCCTTAAGGACTGAATTAATTCATTACGGACTTAATTAAATCCTTACAGACTAAATTAATTCCTTATGGACTTAATTAATTCCGTAAGGAATGAATTAATTAATTACGGACTGAAATAATTCCTTACGGACTGAATTAATTCCTTACGGACTGAATTAATTCCTTATGGACTGAATTAATTCCTTACGGACTGAATTAATTCCTTACGATCTTAATTAATTCCTTACGGACTTCATTAATTCCTTACACACTGAATTAATTCCTTACGGACAGAATTAATTCCTTACGGACTGAATTAGTTCCTTACGGACTGAATTAATTCTTTAGGATTGATTGAATTCCTTTCTTACTGAATTAATTCCTTAAGGACTGAATGAATTCCTTACGGACTGAATTAATTTCATACGGACTGAATTAATTCATTACGGACTTAATTAATCCATTACGGACTGAATTAATTCCTTACGGACTGAATTAATTCATTACGGACTTAATTAAATCCTTACAGACTGAATTAATTCCTTATGGACTTAATTAATTCCGTAAGGAATGAATTAATTAATTACGGACTGAAATAATTCCTTACGCACTTAATTAATTCCTTACGGACTGAATTAATTCATTACGGACTTAATTAAATCCTTACAGACTGAATTAATTCCTTATGGATTGATTGAATTCCTTTCTTACTGAATTAATTCCTTACGGACTGAAATAATTCCTTACGGACTGAATTAATTCCTTACGGACTGAATTAATTCCTTACGGACTGAATTAATTCCTTACGGTCTAAATTAATTCCGTACGGATTTTATTAATTCTTTACGGACTGAATTAATTCATTACGGAATTAATTAATCCATTACGGACTGAATTATTTCCTTACGTACAGAAGTTATTCCTTAAGGACTGAATTAATTCATTACGGACTTAATTAAATCCTTACAGACTAAATTAATTCCTTATGGACTTAATTAATTCCGTAAGGAATGAATTAATTAATTACGGACTGAAATAATTCCTTACGGACTGAATTAATTCCTTACGGACTGAATTAATTCCTTACGGACTGAATTAATTCCTTACGGACTGAATTAATTCCTTACGATCTTAATTAATTCCTTACGGACTTAATTAATTCCTTACACACTGAATTAATTCCTTACGGACAGAATTAATTCCTTACGGACTGAATTAGTTCCTTACGGACTGAACTAATTCTTTAGGATTGATTGAATTCCTTTCTTACTGAATTAATTCCTTAAGGACTGAATTAATTCCTTACGGACTGAATGAATTCCTCACGGACTGAATTAATTTCATACGGACTGAATTAATTCATTACGGACTTAATTAATCCATTACGGACTGAATTAATTCCTTACGTACTGAACTTATTCCTTACGGACTGAATGAATTCCTTACGGACTGAATGAATTCCTTACGGACTGAATTAATTTCATACGGATTGAAATAATTCATTACGGACTTAATTAATCCATTACGGACTGAATTAATTCCTTACGTACTGAACTTATTCCTTACGGACTGAATTAATTCCTTACGTACTGAATTAATTCCTTAAGGACTGAATTAATTCCTTACGGACTGAATTAATTCATTACGGACTTAATTAAATCCTTACAGACTGAATTAATTCTTTATGGACTTAATTAATTCCGTAAGGAATGAATTAATTAATTACGGACTGAAATAATTCCTTACGGACTGAATTAATTCCTTACGGACTGAATTAATTCCTTACGGACTGAATTAATTCCTTACGGACTTAATTAATTCCATACGGACTTAATTAATTCCTTACGGACTTAATTAATTCCTTACGGACTGAATTAATTCCTTACGGACTGAATTAGTTCCTTACGGACTGAATTAATTCTTTAAGATTGATTGAATTCCTTACGGACTGAATTAATTCCTTAAGGACTGAAATATTTCCTTACGGACTGAATTAATTCTTTTGGATTGATTGAATTCCTTTCTTACTGAATTAATTCCTTACGGACTTAATCAATTCCGTAAGGAATGAATTAATTAATTACGGACTGAAATAATTCCTTACGGACTGAATTAATTCCTTACGGACTGAATTAATTCCTTACGGACTGAATTAATTCCTTACGGACTGAATTAATTCATTACGGACTTAATTAATTCCTTACGGACTTAATTAATTCCTTACGGACTGAATTAATTCCTTACGGACTGAATTAGTTCCTTACGGACTGAATTAATTCTTTAAGATTGATTGAATTCCTTACGGACTGAATGAATTCCTTACGGACTGAAATATTTCCTTACGGACTGAATTAATTCTTTAGGATTGATTGAATTCCTTTCTTACTGAATTAATTCCTTACGGACTGAAATAATTCCTTACGGACTGAATTAATTCCTTACGGACTGAATTAATTTCTTACGGACTGAATTAATTCCTTACGGACTGAATTAATTCCTTACGGACTGAATTAATTCCTTACGGACTGAATTAATTCATTACGGACTTAATTAAATCCTTACAGACTGAATTAATTCCTTATGGATTGATTGAATTCCTTTCTTACTGAATTAATTCCTTACGGACTGAAATAATTCCTTACGGACTGAATTAATTCCTTACGGACTGAATTAATTCCTTACGGACTGAATTAATTCCTTACGGTCTGAATTAATTCCGTACGGATTTTATTAATTCTTTACGGACTGAATTAATTCATTACGGAATTAATTAATCCATTACGGACTGAATTATTTCCATACGTACAGAAGTTATTCCTTAAGGACTGAATTAATTCATTACGGACTTAATTAAATCCTTACAGACTAAATTAATTCCTTATGGACTTAATTAATTCCGTAAGGAATGAATTAATTAATTACGGACTGAAATAATTCCTTACGGACTGAATTAATTCCTTACGGACTGAATTAATTCCTTACGGACTGAATTAATTCCTTACGGACTGAATTAATTCCTTACGATCTTAATTAATTCCTTACGGACTTCATTAATTCCTTACACACTGAATTAATTCCTTACGGACAGAATTAATTCCTTACGGACTGAATTAGTTCCTTACGGACTGAATTAATTCCTTAGGATTGATTGAATTCCTTTCTTACTGAATTAATTCCTTAAGGACTGAATGAATTCCTTACGGACTGAATTAATTTCATACGGACTGAATTAATTTATTACGGACTTAATTAATCCATTACGGACTGAATTAATTCCTTACGGACTGAATTAATTCATTACGGACTTAATTAAATCCTTACAGACTGAATTAATTCCTTATGGACTTAATTAATTCCGTAAGGAATGAATTAATTAATTACGGACTGAAATAATTCCTTACGCACTTAATTAATTCCTTACGGACTGAATTAATTCATTACGGACTTAATTAAATCCTTACAGACTGAATTAATTCCTTATGGATTGATTGAATTCCTTTCTTACTGAATTAATTCCTTACGGACTGAAATAATTCCTTACGGACTGAATTAATTCCTTACGGACTGAATTAATTCCTTACGGACTGAATTAATTCCTTACGGTCTAAATTAATTCCGTACGGATTTTATTAATTCTTTACGGACTGAATTAATTCATTACGGAATTAATTAATCCATTACGGACTGAATTATTTCCTTACGTACAGAAGTTATTCCTTAAGGACTGAATTAATTCATTACGGACTTAATTAAATCCTTACAGACTAAATTAATTCCTTATGGACTTAATTAATTCCGTAAGGAATGAATTAATTAATTACGGACTGAAATAATTCCTTACGGACTGAATTAATTCCTTAAGGACTGAATTAATTCCTTACGGACTGAATTAATTCCTTACGGACTGAATTAATTCCTTACGATCTTAATTAATTCCTTACGGACAGAATTAATTCCTTACGGACTGAATTAGTTCCTTACGGACTGAACTAATTCTTTAGGATTGATTGAATTCCTTTCTTACTGAATTAATTCCTTAAGGACTGAATTAATTTCATACGGACTGAATTAATTCATTACGGACTTAATTAATCCATTACGGACTGAATTAATTCCTTACGTACTGAACTTATTCCTTACGGACTGAATGAATTCCTTACGGACTGAATGAATTCCTTACGGACTGAATTAATTTCATACGGATTGAATTAATTCATTACGGACTTAATTAATCCATTACGGACTGAATTAATTCCTTACGTACTGAACTTATTCCTTACGGACTGAATTAATTCCTTACGGACTGAATTAATTCCGTAAGGACTGAATTAATTCCTTACGGACTGAATTAATTCATTACGGACTTAATTAAATCCTTACAGACTGAATTAATTCTTTATGGACTTAATTAATTCCGTAAGGAATGAATTAATTAATTACGGACTGAAATAATTCCTTACGGACTGAATTAATTCCTTACGGACTGAATTAATTCCTTACGGACTGAATTAATTCCTTACGGACTTAATTAATTCCTTACGGACTTAATTAATTCCTTACGGACTTAATTAATTCCTTACGGACTTAATAAATTCCTTACGGACTGAATTAATTCCTTACGGACTGAATTAGTTCCTTACGGACTGAATTAATTCTTTAAGATTGATTGAATTCCTTACGGACTGAATGAATTCCTTACGGACTGAAATATTTCCTTACGGACTGAATTAATTCTTTAGGATTGATTGAATTCCTTTCTTACTGAATTAATTCCTTACGGACTGAAATAATTCCTTACGGACTGAATTAATTCCTTACGGACTGAATTAATTTCTTACGGACTGAATTAAATCCTTACGGACTGAATTAATTCCTTACGGACTGAATTAATTCCTTACGGACTCAATTAATTCATTACGGACTTAATTAAATCCTTACAGACTGAATTAATTCCTTATGGATTGATTGAATTCCTTTCTTACTGAATTAATTCCTTACGGACTGAAATAATTCCTTACGGACTGAATTAATTCCTTACGGACTGAATTAATTCCTTACGGACTGAATTAATTCCTTACGGTCTGAATTAATTCCGTACGGATTTTATTAATTCTTTACGGACTGAATTAATTCATTACGGAATTAATTAATCCATTACGGACTGAATTATTTCCATACGTACAGAAGTTATTCCTTAAGGACTGAATTAATTCATTACGGACTTAATTAAATCCTTACAGACTAAATTAATTCCTTATGGACTTAATTAATTCCGTAAGGAATGAATTAATTAATTACGGACTGAAATAATTCCTTACGGACTGAATTAATTCCTTACGGACTGAATAAATTCCTTACGGACTGAATTAATTCCTTACGGACTGAATTAATTCCTTACGATCTTAATTAATTCCTTACGGACTTCATTAATTCCTTACACACTGAATTAATTCCTTACGGACAGAATTAATTCCTTACGGACTGAATTAGTTCCTTACGGACTGAATTAATTCTTTAGGATTGATTGAATTCCTTTCTTACTGAATTAATTCCTTAAGGACTGAATGAATTCCTTACGGACTGAATTAATTTCATACGGACTGAATTAATTCATTACGGACTTAATTAATCCATTACGGACTGAATTAATTCCTTACGGACTGAATTAATTCATTACGGACTTAATTAAATCCTTACAGACTGAATTAATTCCTTATGGACTTAATTAATTCCGTAAGGAATGAATTAATTAATTACGGACTGAAATAATTCCTTACGCACTTAATTAATTCCTTACGGACTGAATTAATTCATTACGGACTTAATTAAATCCTTACAGACTGAATTAATTCCTTATGGATTGATTGAATTCCTTTCTTACTGAATTAATTCCTTACGGACTGAAATAATTCCTTACGGACTGAATTAATTCCTTACGGACTGAATTAATTCCTTACGGACTGAATTAATTCCTTACGGTCTAAATTAATTCTGTACGGATTTTATTAATTCTTTACGGACTGAATTAATTCATTACGGAATTAATTAATCCATTACGGACTGAATTATTTCCTTACGTACAGAAGTTATTCCTTAAGGACTGAATTAATTCATTACGGACTTAATTAAATCCTTACAGACTAAATTAATTCCTTATGGACTTAATTAATTCCGTAAGGAATGAATTAATTAATTACGGACTGAAATAATTCCTTACGGACTGAATTAATTCCTTACGGACTGAATTAATTCCTTACGGACTGAATTAATTCCTTACGATCTTAATTAATTCCTTACGGACTTAATTAATTCCTTACACACTGAATTAATTCCTTACGATCTTAATTAATTCCTTACGGACTTAATTAATTCCTTACACACTGAATTAATTCCTTACGGACAGAATTAATTCCTTACGGACTGAATTAGTTCCTTACGGACTGAATTAATTCTTTAGGATTGATTGAATTCCTTTCTTACTGAATTAATTCCTTAAGGACTGAATGAATTCCTTACGGACTGAATTAATTTCATACGGACTGAATTAATTCATTACGGACTTAATTAATCCATTACGGACTGAATTAATTCCTTACGGACTGAATTAATTCATTACGGACTTAATTAAATCCTTACAGACTGAATTAATTCCTTATGGACTTAATTAATTCCGTAAGGAATGAATTAATTAATTACGGACTGAAATAATTCCTTACGCACTTAATTAATTCCTTACGGACTTAATTAGTTCCTTACGGACTTAATTAATTCCTTACGAACTGAATTAATTCCTTACGGACTGAATTAGTTCCTTACGGACTGAATTAATTCTTTAAGATTGATTGAATTCCTTTCTCACTGAATTAATTCCTTACGGACTGAATGAATTCCTTACGGACTGAATGAATTCCTTACGGACTGAATGAATTCCTTACGGACTGAATGAATTCCTTACGGACTGAATTTATTTCATACGGACTGAATTAATTCATTACGGACTTAATTAAATCCTTACAGACTGAATTAATTCCTTATGGACTTAATTAATTCCGTAAGGAATTAATTAATTAATTACGGACTGAAATAATTCCTTACGGACTGAATTAATTCCTTACGGACTGAATTAATTCCTTACGGACTGAATTAATTTCGTACGGACTGAATTAATTCATTACGGACTTAATTAATCGATTACGGACTGAATTAATTCCTTACGTACTGAACTTATTCCTTACGGACTGAATTAATTCCTAACTGACTGAATTAATTCCTTACGTACTGAATTAATCCATTACGGACTGAATTATTTCCTTACGTACTGAAGTTATTCCTTACGGACTGAATTAATTCATTACGGACTGAATTAAATCCTTACAGACTAAATTAATTCCTTATGGACTTAATTAATTCCGTAAGGAATGAATTAATTAATTACGGACTGAAATAATTACTTACGGACTTAATTAATTCCTTACGGACTTAATTAATTCCTTACGGACTGAATTAATTCCTTATGGACTGAATTAGTTCCTTACGGACTGAATTAATTCTTTAAGATTGATTGAATTCCTTTCTCACTGAATTAATTCCTTACGGACTGAATGAATTCCTTACGGACTGAATGAATTCCTTACGGACTGAATTAATTCCTTACGGACTGAATTAATTCCTTACGGACTGAATTAATTCATTACGGACTTAATTAATCCATGACGGACTGAATTAATTCCTTACGTACTGAACTTATTCCTTACGGACTGAATGAATTCCTTACGGACTGAATGAATTCCTTACGGACTGAATTAATTTCATACGGACTGAATTAATTCATTACGGACTTAATTAATTCCTTACGGACTGAATTAATTCCTTACGGACTGAATTAATACCTTACGGACTGAATTAAACCCTTACGGACTGAATTAATTCCTTACGGACTGAATTAATTCCTTACGGACTGAATTAATTCCTTACTGACTGAATTAATTCCTTACGTACTGAATTAATCCATTACGGACTGAATTATTTCCTTACGTACTGAAGTTTTTCCTTACGGACTGAATTAATTCATTACGGACTTAATTAAATCCTTACAGACTGAATTAATTCTTTATGGACTTAATTAAAATAATTCCTTACGGACTGAATTAATTCCATACGGACTGAATTAATTCCTTACGTACTGAATTAATTCCTTACGGACGGAATTAATTCCTTACGGACTGAATTAATACCTTACGGACTGAATTACATCCTCACGGACAGAATTAATTCCTTACGGACTGAATTAACTCCTTACGGACTGAATTAATTCCTTACGGACTGAATTAATTCCTTACGGACTGAATTAATACCTTACGGACTGAATTAAATCCTTACGGACTGAATTAATTCCTTACGGATTGAATTAATTCCTTACGGACTGAATTAATACCTTACGGACTGAATTACATCCTCACGGACAGAATTAATTCCTTACGGACTGAATTAACTCCTTACGGACTGAATTAATTAATTACGGACTGAATTAATTCCTTACGGACTGAATTAATACCTTACGGATTGAATTAAATCCTTACGGACTGAATTAATTCCTTACGGACTGAATTAATTCCTTACGGACTGAATTAATTCCTTACGGACTGAATTAATTCATTACGGACTTAATTAAATCCTTACAGACTGAATTAATTCCTTATGGACTTAATTAATTCCGTAAGGATTGAATTAATTAATTACGGACTGAAATAATTCCTTACGGACTGAATTAATTCCTTACGGACTGAATTAATTCCTTAATTAATTCCTTACGGACTGAGTTAATTTCATACGGACTGAATTAATTCATTACGGACTTAATTAATCGATTACGGACTGAATTAATTCCTTACGTACTGAACTTATTCCTTACGGACTGAATTAATTCCTTACGGACTGAATTAATTCCTTACGGACTGAATTAATTCCTTACGGACTGAATTAATTCCTTACGGACTGAATTAATTCCTTACGGACTGAATTAATTCCTTACGGACTGAATGAATTCCTTACGGACTGAATGAATTCCTTACGGACTGAATTTATTTCATACGGACTGAATTAATTCATTACGGACTTAATTAAATCCTTACAGACTGAATTAATTCCTTATGGACTTAATTAATTCCGCAAGGAATTAATTAATTAATTACGGACTGAAATAATTCCTTACGGACTGAACTTATTCCTTACGGACTGAATTAATTCCTTACTGACTGAATTAATTCCTTACGTACTGAATTAATCCATTACGGACTGAATTATTTCCTTACGTACTGAAGTTATTCCTTACGGACTGAATTAATTCATTACGGACTGAATTAAATCCTTACAGACTAAATTAATTCCTTATGGACTTAATTAATTCCGTAAGGAATGAATTAATTAATTACGGACTGAAATAATTCCTTACGGACTTAATTAATTCCTTACGGACTTAATTAATTCCTTACGGACTTAATTAATTTATTACTTACTGAATTAATTCCTTACGGACTGAATTAGTTCCTTACGGACTGAATTAATTCTTTAAGATTGATTGAATTCCTTTCTCACTGAATTAGTTCCTTACGGACTGAATGAATTCCTTACGGACTGAATGAATTCCTTACGGACTGAATTAATTCATTACGGACTGAATTAATTCCTTACGGACTGAATTAATTCATTACGGACTTAATTAATCCATTACGGACTGAATTAATTCCTTACGTACTGAACTTATTCCTTACGGACTGAATGAATTCCTTACGGACTGAATGAATTCCTTACGGACTGAATTAATTTCATACGGACTGAATTAATTCATTACGGATTTAATTAATTCCTTACGGACTGAATTAATTCCTTACGGACTGAATTAATACCTTACGGACTGAATTAAACCCTTACGGACTGAATTAATTCCTTACGGACTGAATTAATTCCTTACGGACTGAATTAATTCCTTACTGACTGAATTAATTCCTTACGTACTGAATTAATCCATTACGGACTGAATTATTTCCTTACGTACTGAAGTTTTTCCTTACGGACTGAATTAATTCATTACGGACTTAATTAAATCCTTACAGACTGAATTAATTCCTTATGGACTTAATTAAAATAATTCCTTACGGACTGAATTAATTCCTTACGGACTGAATTAATTCCTTACGTACTGAATTAATTCCTTACGGACGGAATTAATTCCTTACGGACTGAATTAATACCTTACGGACTGAATTACATCCTCACGGACAGAATTAATTCCTTACGGACTGAATTAACTCCTTACGGACTGAATTAATTCCTTACGGACTGAATTAATTCCTTACGGACTGAATTAATACCTTACGGACTGAATTAAATCCTTACGGACTGAATTAATTCCTTACGGACTGAATTAATTCCTTACGGACTGAATTAATACCTTACGGACTGAATTACATCCTCACGGACAGAATTAATTCCTTACGGATTGAATTAACTCCTTACGGACTGAATTAATTCCTTACGGACTGAATTAATTCCTTACGGACTGAATTAATACCTTACGGATTGAATTAAATCCTTACGGACTGAATTAATTCCTTACGGACTGAATTAATTCCTTACGGACTGAATTAATTCCTTACGGACTGAATTAATTCATTACGGACTTAATTAAATCCTTACAGACTGAATTAATTCCTTACGGACTGAATTAATTCCTTACGGACTGAATTAATTCATTACGGACTTAATTAATCCATTACGGACTGAATTAATTCCTTACCTACTGAACTTATTCCTTACGGACTGAATGAATTCCTTACGGACTGAATGAATTCCTTACGGACTGAATTAATTTCATACGGACTGAATTAATTCATTACGGACTTAATTAATTCCTTACGGACTGAATTAATTCCTTACGGACTGAATTAATACCTTACGGACTGAATTAAACCCTTACGGACTGAATTAATTCCTTACGGACTGAATTAATTCCTTACGGACTGAATTAATTCCTTACTGACTGAATTAATTCCTTACGTACTGAATTAATCCATTACGGACTGAATTATTTCCTTACGTACTGAAGTTTTTCCTTACGGACTGAATTAATTCATTACGGACTTAATTAAATCCTTACAGACTGAATTAATTCCTTATGGACTTAATTAAAATAATTCCTTACGGACTGAATTAATTCCTTACGGACTGAATTAATTCCTTACGTACTGAATTAATTCCTTACGGACGGAATTAATTCCTTACGGACTGAATTAATACCTTACGGACTGAATTACATCCTCACGGACAGAATTAATTCCTTACGGACTGAATTAACTCCTTACGGACTGAATTAATTCCTTACGGACTGAATTAATTCCTTACGGACTGAATTAATACCTTACGGACTGAATTAAATCCTTACGGACTGAATTAATTCCTTACGGACTGAATTAATTCCTTACGGACTGAATTAATACCTTACGGACTGAATTACATCCTCACGGACAGAATTAATTCCTTGCGGATTGAATTAACTCCTTACGGACTGAATTAATTCCTTACGGACTGAATTAATTCCTTACGGACTGAATTAATACCTTACGGATTGAATTAAATCATTACGGACTGAATTAATTCCTTACGGACTGAATTAATTCCTTACGGACTGAATTAATTCCTTACGGACTGAATTAATTCATTACGGACTTAATTAAATCCTTACAGACTGAATTAATTCCTTATGGACTTAATTAATTCCGTAAGGAATGAATTAATTAATTACGGACTGAAATAATTCCTTATGGACTGAATTAATTCCTTACGGACTGAATTAATTCCTTAATTAATTCCTTACGGACTGAGTTAATTTCATACGGACTGAATTAATTCATTACGGACTTAATTAATTGATTACGGACTGAATTAATTCCTTACGTACTGAACTTATTCCTTACGGACTGAATTAATTCCTTACGGACTGAATTAATTCCTTACGGACTGAATTAATTCCTTACGGACTGAATTAATTCCTTACGGACTGAATTAATTCCTTACGGACTGAATTAATTCCTTACGGACTGAATTAATACCTTACGGACTGAATTAAATCCTTACGGACTGAATTAATTCCTTACGGACTGAATTAATTCCTTACGGACTGAATTAAATCCTTACGGACTGAATTAATTCATTACGGACTTAATTAAATCCTTACAGACTGAATTAATTCCTTATGGACTTAATTAAAATAATTCCTTACGGACTGAATTAATTTCATACGGACTTAATTAATTCATTACGGACTGAATTAATCGATTACGGACTGAATTAATTCCTTACGTACTGAACTTATTCCTTACGGACTGAATTAATTCCTTACGGACTGAATTAATTCCTTACGGACTGAATTAATACCTTCCGGACTGAATTAAATCCTTACGGACTGAATTAATTCCTTACGGACTGAATTAATTCCTTACGGACTGAATTAATTCCTTACTGACTGAATTAATTCATTACGGACTTAATTAAATCCTTACAGACTAAATTAATTCCTTATGGACTAAATTAATTCCGTAAGGAATGAATTAATTAATTACGGACTGAAATAATTCCTTACGGACTGAATTAATTCCTTACGGACTTAATTAATTCCTTACGGACTTAATTAATTCCTTACGGACTTAATTAATTCCTTACGGACTGAATTAATTCCTTACGGACTGAATTAGTTCCTTACGGACTGAATTAATTCTTTAAGATTGATTGAATTCTTTTCTCACTGAATGAATTCCTTACGGACTGAATGAATTCCTTACGGACTTAATTAATCCATTGCGGACTGAATTAATTCCTTACGGACTGAACGAATTCCTTACGGACTGAATGAATTCCTTACGGACTGAATTAATTTCATACGGACTGAATTAATTCATTACGGACTTAATTAATTCCTTACGGACTGAATTAATTCCTTACGTACTGAATTAATCCATTACGGACTGAATTATTTCCTTACGTACTGAAGTTTTTCCTTACGGACTGAATTAATTCATTACGGACTTAATTAAATCCTTACAGACTAAATTAATTCCTTATGGACTTAATTAATTCCGTAAGGAATGAATTAATTAATTACGGACTGAAATATTTCCTTACGTACTGAATTAATTCCTTACGGACTGAATTAATTCCTTACGGACTGAATTAATTCCTTACGGACTGAATTAATTCCTTACTGACTGAATTAATTCATTACGGACTTAATTAAATCCTTACAGACTAAATTAATTCCTTATGGACTAAATTAATTCCGTAAGGAATGAATTAATTAATTACGGACTGAAATAATTCCTTACGGACTGAATTAATTCCTTACGGACTTAATTAATTCCTTACGGACTTAATTAATTCCTTACGGACTTAATTAATTCCTTACGGACTGAATTAATTCCTTACGGACTGAATTAGTTCCTTACGGACTGAATTAATTCTTTAAGATTGATTGAATTCTTTTCTCACTGAATGAATTCCTTACGGACTGAATGAATTCCTTACGGACTTAATTAATCCATTGCGGACTGAATTAATTCCTTACGGACTGAACGAATTCCTTACGGACTGAATGAATTCCTTACGGACTGAATTAATTTCATACGGACTGAATTAATTCATTACGGACTTAATTAATTCCTTACGGACTGAATTAATTCCTTACGTACTGAATTAATCCATTACGGACTGAATTATTTCCTTACGTACTGAAGTTTTTCCTTACGGACTGAATTAATTCATTACGGACTTAATTAAATCCTTACAGACTAAATTAATTCCTTATGGACTTAATTAATTCCGTAAGGAATGAATTAATTAATTACGGACTGAAATATTTCCTTACGTACTGAATTAATTCCTTACGGACTGAATTAATTCCTTACGGACTGAATTACATCCTCACGGACAGAATTAATTCCTTACGGACTGAATTAACTCCTTACGGACTGAATTAATTCCTTACGGACTGAATTAATTCCTTACGGACTGAATTAATACCTTACGGATTGAATTAAATCCTTACGGACTGAATTAATTCCTTATGGACTTAATTAATTCCGTAAGGAATGAATTAATTAATTACGGACTGAAATAATTCCTTACGGACTTAATTAATTCCTTACGGACTGAATTAATTCCTTACGGACTGAATTAATTCCTTACGGACTGAATTACATCCTCACGGACAGAATTAATTCCTTACGGACTGAATTAACTCCTTACGGACTGAATTAATTCCTTACGGACTGAATTAATTCCTTACGGACTGAATTAATACCTTACGGATTGAATTAAATCCTTACGGACTGAATTAATTCCTTACGGACTGAATTAATTCCTTACGGACTGAATTAATTCCTTACGGACTGAATTAATTCATTACGGACTTAATTAAATCCTTACAGACTGAATTAATTCCTTACGGACTGAATTAATTCCTTACGGACTGAATTAATTCCTTACGGACTGAATTAATTCATTACGGACTTAATTAAATCCTTACAGACTGAATTAATTCCTTATGGACTTAATTAATTCCGTAAGGAATGAATTAATTAATTACGGACTGAAATAATTCCTTACGGACTGAATTAATTCCTTACGGACTGAATTAATTCCTTAATTAATTCCTTACGGACTGAGTTAATTTCATACGGACTGAATTAATTCATTACGGACTTAATTAATCGATTACGGACTGAATTAATTCCTTACGTACTGAACTTATTCCTTACGGACTGAATTAATTCCTTACGGACTGAATTAATTCCTTACGGACTGAATTAATTTCATACGGACTGAATTAATTCATTACGGAATGAATTAATTCCTTACTGACTGAATTAATTCATTACGGACTTAATTAAATCCTGACAGACTAAATTAATTCCTTATGGACTAAATTAATTCCGTAAGGAATGAATTAATTAATTACGAACTGAAATAATTCCTTACGGACTTAATTAATTCCTTACGGACTGAATTAATTCCTTACGGACTGAATTAGTTCCTTACGGACTGAATTAATTCTTTAAGATTGATTGAATTCTTTTCTCACTGAATGAATTCCTTACGGACTGAATGAATTCCTTACGGACTTAATTAATCCATTGCGGACTGAATTAATTCCTTACGGACTGAATGAATTCCTTACGGACTGAACGAATTCCTTACGGACTGAATGAATTCCTTACGGACTGAATTAATTTCATACGGACTGAATTAATTCATTACGGACTTAATTAATTCCTTACGGACTGAATTATTTCCTTACGGACTGAATTACATCCTCACGGACAGAATTAATTCCTTACGGACTGAATTAACTCCTTACGGACTGAATTAATACCTTACGGATTGAATTAAATCCTTACGGACTGAATTAATTCCTTATGGACTTAATTAATTCCGTAAGGAATGAATTAATTAATTACGGACTGAAATAATTCCTTACGGACTTAATTAATTCCTTACGGACTTAATTAATTCCTTACGGACTGAATTAATTCCTTACGGACTGAATTACATCCTCACGGACAGAATTAATTCCTTACGGACTGAATTAACTCCTTACGGACTGAATTAATTCCTTACGGACTGAATTAATTCCTTACGGACTGAATTAATACCTTACGGATTGAATTAAATCCTTACGGACTGAATTAATTCCTTACGGACTGAATTAATTCCTTACGGACTGAATTAATTCCTTACGGACTGAATTAATTCCTTACGGACTGAATTAATACCTTACGGACTGAATTACATCCTCACGGACAGAATTAATTCCTTGCGGATTGAATTAACTCCTTACGGACTGAATTAATTCCTTACGGACTGAATTAATTCCTTACGGACTGAATTAATACCTTACGGATTGAATTAAATCATTACGGACTGAATTAATTCCTTACGGACTGAATTAATTCCTTACGGACTGAATTAATTCCTTAAGGACTGAATTAATTCATTACGGACTTAATTAAATCCTTACAGACTGAATTAATTCCTTATGGACTTAATTAATTCCGTAAGGAATGAATTAATTAATTACGGACTGAAATAATTCCTTATGGACTGAATTAATTCCTTACGGACTGAATTAATTCCTTAATTAATTCCTTACGGACTGAGTTAATTTCATACGGACTGAATTAATTCATTACGGACTTAATTAATTGATTACGGACTGAATTAATTCCTTACGTACTGAACTTATTCCTTACGGACTGAATTAATTCCTTACGGACTGAATTAATTCCTTACGGACTGAATTAATTCCTTACGGACTGAATTAATTCCTTACGGACTGAATTAATTCCTTACGGACTGAATTAATTCCTTACGGACTGAATTAATACCTTACGGACTGAATTAAATCCTTACGGACTGAATTAATTCCTTACGGACTGAATTAATTCCTTACGGACTGAATTAAATCCTTACGGACTGAATTAATTCATTACGGACTTAATTAAATCCTTACAGACTGAATTAATTCCTTATGGACTTAATTAAAATAATTCCTTACGGACTGAATTAATTCCTTACGGACTGAATTAATTCCTTACGGACTGAATTAATTCCTTACGGACTGAATTAATTCCTTACGGACTGAATTAATACCTTACGGATTGAATTAAATCCTTACGGACTGAATTAATTCCTTACGGACTGAATTAATTCCTTACGGACTGAATTAATTCCTTACGGACTGAATTAATTCATTACGGACTTAATTAAATCCGTAAGGAATGAATTAATTAATTACGGACTGAAATAATTCCTTATGGACTGAATTAATTCCTTACGGACTGAATTAATTCCTTAATTAATTCCTTACGGACTGAGTTAATTTCATACGGACTGAATTAATTCATTACGGACTTAATTAATTGATTACGGACTGAATTAATTCCTTACGTACTGAACTTATTCCTTACGGACTGAATTAATTCCTTACGGACTGAATTAATTCCTTACGGACTGAATTAATTCCTTACGGACTGAATTAATTCCTTACGGACTGAATTAGTTCCTTACGGACTGAATTAATTCTTTAAGATTGATTGAATTCTTTTCTCACTGAATGAATTCCTTACGGACTGAATGAATTCCTTACGGACTGAACGAATTCCTTACGGACTGAATGAATTCCTTACGGACTGAATTAATTTCATACGGACTGAATTAATTCATTACGGACTTAATTAATTCCTTACGGACTGAATTAAACCCTTACGGACTGAATTAATACCTTACGGACTGAATTAAACCCTTACGGACTGAATTAATTCCTTACGGACTGAATTAATTCCTTACGGACTGAATTAATTCCTTACTGACTGAATTAATTCCTTATGGACTTAATTAATTCCGTAAGGAATGAATTAATTAGTTACGGACTGAAATATTTCCTTACGTACTGAATTAATTCCTTACGGACTTAATTAATTCCTTACGGACTTAATTAATTCCTTACGGACTGAATTAATTCCTTACGGACTGAATTAGTTCCTTACGGACTGAATTAATTCTTTAAGATTGATTGAATTCTTTTCACACTGAATGAATTCCTTACGGACTGAATGAATTCCTTACGGACTGAATTAATTTCATACGGACTGAATTAATTCCTTACGGACTGAATGAATTCCTTACGGACTGAATGAATTCCTTACGGACTGAATTAATTTCATACGGACTGAATTAATTCCTTACGGACTTAATTAATTCCTTACGGACTTAATTAATCCATTACGGACTGAATTAATTCCTTACAGACTGAACTTATTCCTTACGGACTGAATGAATTCCTTACGGACTGAATGAATTCCTTACGGACTGAATTAATTTCATACGGACTGAATTAATTCATTACGTACTGAATTAATCCATTACGGACTGAATTATTTCCTTACGTACTGAAGTTATTCCTTACGGACTGATTTAATTCATTACGGACTTAATTAAATCCTTACAGACTAAATTAATTCCTTATGGACTTAATTAATTCCGTAAGGAATGAATTAATTAATTACGGACTGAAATAATTCCTTACGGACTGAATTAATTCCTTACGGACTGAATTAATTCCTTACGGACTGAATTAATTCCTTACGGACTGAATTAATTCCTTACGGACTGAGTTAATTTCATACGGACTGAATTAATTCATTACGGACTTAATTAATAGATTACGGACTGAATTAATTCCTTACGTACTGAACTTATTCCTTACGGACTGAATTAATTCCTTACGGACTGAATTAATTCCTTACGGACTGAATTAATTCCTTACGGACTGAATTAATTCCTTACGGACTGAATTAATTCCTTACGGACTGAATTAATACCTTACGGACTGAATTAAATCCTTACGGACTGAATTAATTCCTTACGGACTGAATTAATTCCTTACGGACTGAATTAAATCCTTACGGACTGAATTAATTCATTACGGACTTAATTAAATCCTTACAGACTGAATTAATTCCTTATGGACTTAATTAAAATAATTCCTTACGGACTGAATTAATTTCATACGGACTTAATTAATTCATTACGGACTGAATTAATCGATTACGGACTGAATTAATTCCTTACGTACTGAACTTATTCCTTACGGACTGAATTAATTCCTTACGGACTGAATTAATTCCTTACTGACTGAATTAATACCTTCCGGACTGAATTAAATCCTTACGGACTGAATTAATTCCTTACGGACTGAATTAATTCCTTACGGACTGAATTAATTCCTTACTGACTGAATTAATTCATTACGGACTTAATTAAATCCTTACAGACTAAATTAATTCCTTATGGACTAAATTAATTCCGTAAGGAATGAATTAATTAATTACGGACTGAAATAATTCCTTACGGACTGAATTAATTCCTTACGGACTTAATTAATTCCTTACGGACTTAATTAATTCCTTACGGACTTAATTAATTCCTTACGGACTGAATTAATTCCTTACGGACTGAATTAGTTCCTTACGGACTGAATTAATTCTTTAAGATTGATTGAATTCTTTTCTCACTGAATGAATTCCTTACGGACTGAATGAATTCCTTACGGACTTAATTAATCCATTGCGGACTGAATTAATTCCTTACGGACTGAACGAATTCCTTACGGACTGAATGAATTCCTTACGGACTGAATTAATTTCATACGGACTGAATTAATTCATTACGGACTTAATTAATTCCTTACGGACTGAATTAATTCCTTACGTACTGAATTAATCCATTACGGACTGAATTATTTCCTTACGTACTGAATTAATTCCTTACTGACTGAATTAATTCATTACGGACTTAATTAAATCCTTACAGACTAAATTAATTCCTTATGGACTAAATTAATTCCGTAAGGAATGAATTAATTAATTACGGACTGAAATAATTCCTTACGGACTGAATTAATTCCTTACGGACTTAATTAATTCCTTACGGACTTAATTAATTCCTTACGGACTTAATTAATTCCTTACGGACTGAATTAATTCCTTACGGACTGAATTAGTTCCTTACGGACTGAATTAATTCTTTAAGATTGATTGAATTCTTTTCTCACTGAATGAATTCCTTACGGACTGAATGAATTCCTTACGGACTTAATTAATCCATTGCGGACTGAATTAATTCCTTACGGACTGAACGAATTCCTTACGGACTGAATGAATTCCTTACGGACTGAATTAATTTCATACGGACTGAATTAATTCATTACGGACTTAATTAATTCCTTACGGACTGAATTAATTCCTTACGTACTGAATTAATCCATTACGGACTGAATTATTTCCTTACGTACTGAAGTTTTTCCTTACGGACTGAATTAATTCATTACGGACTTAATTAAATCCTTACAGACTAAATTAATTCCTTATGGACTTAATTAATTCCGTAAGGAATGAATTAATTAATTACGGACTGAAATATTTCCTTACGTACTGAATTAATTCCTTACGGACTGAATTAATTCCTTACGGACTGAATTACATCCTCACGGACAGAATTAATTCCTTACGGACTGAATTAACTCCTTACGGACTGAATTAATTCCTTACGGACTGAATTAATTCCTTACGGACTGAATTAATACCTTACGGATTGAATTAAATCCTTACGGACTAAATTAATTCCTTACGGACTGAATTAATTCCTTACGGACTGAATTAATTCCTTACGGACTGAATTAATTCATTACGGACTTAATTAAATCCTTACAGACTGAATTAATTCCTTACGGACTGAATTAATTCCTTACGGACTGAATTAATTCCTTACGGACTGAATTAATTCATTACGGACTTAATTAAATCCTTACAGACTGAATTAATTCCTTATGGACTTAATTAATTCCGTAAGGAATGAATTAATTAATTACGGACTGAAATAATTCCTTACGGACTTAATTAATTCCTTACGGACTGAATTAATTCCTTAATTAATTCCTTACGGACTGAGTTAATTTCATACGGACTGAATTAATTCATTACGGACTTAATTAATCGATTACGGACTGAATTAATTCCTTACGTACTGAACTTATTCCTTACGGACTGAATTAATTCCTTACGGACTGAATTAATTCCTTACGGACTGAATTAATTTCATACGGACTGAATTAATTCATTACGGAATGAATTAATTCCTTACTGACTGAATTAATTCATTACGGACTTAATTAAATCCTGACAGACTAAATTAATTCCTTATGGACTAAATTAATTCCGTAAGGAATGAATTAATTAATTACGGACTGAAATAATTCCTTACGGACTGAATTAATTCCTTACGGACTTAATTAATTCCTTACGGACTTAATTAATTCCTTACGGACTGAATTAATTCCTTACGGACTGAATTAGTTCCTTACGGACTGAATTAATTCTTTAAGATTGATTGAATTCTTTTCTCACTGAATGAATTCCTTACGGACTGAATGAATTCCTTACGGACTTAATTAATCCATTGCGGACTGAATTAATTCCTTACGGACTGAATGAATTCCTTACGGACTGAACGAATTCCTTACGGACTGAATGAATTCCTTACGGACTGAATTAATTTCATACGGACTGAATTAATTCATTACGGACTTAATTAATTCCTTACGGACTGAATTATTTCCTTACGGACTGAATTACATCCTCACGGACAGAATTAATTCCTTACGGACTGAATTAACTCCTTACGGACTGAATTAATACCTTACGGATTGAATTAAATCCTTACGGACTGAATTAATTCCTTATGGACTTAATTAATTCCGTAAGGAATGAATTAATTAATTACGGACTGAAATAATTCCTTACGGACTTAATTAATTCCTTACGGACTTAATTAATTCCTTACGGACTGAATTAATTCCTTACGGACTGAATTACATCCTCACGGACAGAATTAATTCCTTACGGACTGAATTAACTCCTTACGGACTGAATTAATTCCTTACGGACTGAATTAATTCCTTACGGACTGAATTAATACCTTACGGATTGAATTAAATCCTTACGGACTGAATTAATTCCTTACGGACTGAATTAATTCCTTACGGACTGAATTAATTCCTTACGGACTGAATTAATTCATTACGGACTTAATTAAATCCTTACAGACTGAATTAATTCCTTACGGACTGAATTAATTCCTTACGGACTGAATTAATTCCTTACGGACTGAATTAATTCATTACGGACTTAATTAAATCCTTACAGACTGAATTAATTCCTTATGGACTTAATTAATTCCGTAAGGAATGAATTAATTAATTACGGACTGAAATAATTCCTTACGGACTGAATTAATTCCTTACGGACTGAATTAATTCCTTAATTAATTCCTTACGGACTGAGTTAATTTCATACGGACTGAATTAATTCATTACGGACTTAATTAATCGATTACGGACTGAATTAATTCCTTACGTACTGAACTTATTCCTTACGGACTGAATTAATTCCTTACGGACTGAATTAATTCCTTACGGACTGAATTAATTTCATACGGACTGAATTAATTCATTACGGACTGAATTAATTCCTTACTGACTGAATTAATTCATTACGGACTTAATTAAATCCTGACAGACTAAATTAATTCCTTATGGACTAAATTAATTCCGTAAGGAATGAATTAATTAATTACGGACTGAAATAATTCCTTACGGACTGAATTAATTCCTTACGGACTTAATTAATTCCTTACGGACTTAATTAATTCCTTACGGACTGAATTAATTCCTTACGGACTGAATTAGTTCCTTACGGACTGAATTAATTCTTTAAGATTGATTGAATTCTTTTCTCACTGAATGAATTCCTTACGGACTGAATGAATTCCTTACGGACTTAATTAATCCATTGCGGACTGAATTAATTCCTTACGGACTGAATGAATTCCTTACGGACTGAACGAATTCCTTACGGACTGAATGAATTCCTTACGGACTGAATTAATTTCATACGGACTGAATTAATTCATTACGGACTTAATTAATTCCTTACGGACTGAATTAATTCCTTACGGACTGAATTAATACCTTACGGACTGAATTAAACCCTTACGGACTGAATTAATTCCTTACGGACTGAATTAATTCCTTACGGACTGAATTAATTCCTTACTGACTGAATTAATTCCTTACGTACTGAATTAATCCATTACGGACTGAATTATTTCCTTACGTACTGAAGTTTTTCCTTACGGACTGAATTAATTCATTACGGACTTAATTAAATCCTTACAGACTAAATTAATTCCTTATGGACTTAATTAATTCCGTAAGGAATGAATTAATTAATTACGGACTGAAATATTTCCTTACGTACTGAATTAATTCCTTACGGACTTAATTAATTCCTTACGGACTTAATTAATTCCTTACGGACTGAATTAATTCCTTACGGACTGAATTACATCCTCACGGACAGAATTAATTCTTTAAGATTGATTGAATTCTTTTCTCACTGAATGAATTCCTTACGGACTGAATGAATTCCTTACGGACTTAATTAATCCATTGCGGACTGAATTAATTCCTTACAGACTGAATGAATTCCTTACGGACTGAACGAATTCCTTACGGACTGAATGAATTCCTTACGGACTGAATTAATTTCATACGGACTGAATTAATTCATTACGGACTTAATTAATTCCTTACGGACTGAATTAATTCCTTACGGACTGAATTAATACCTTACGGACTGAATTAAACCCTTACGGACTGAATTAATTCCTTACGGACTGAATTAATTCCTTACGGACTGAATTAATTCCTTACTGACTGAATTAATTCCTTACGTACTGAATTAATCCATTACGGACTGAATTATTTCCTTACGTACTGAAGTTTTTCCTTACGGACTGAATTAATTCATTACGGACTTAATTAAATCCTTACAGACTAAATTAATTCCTTATGGATTTAATTAATTCCGTAAGGAAAGAATTAATTAATTACGGACTGAAATATTTCCTTACGTACTGAATTAATTCCTTACGGACTTAATTAATTCCTTACGGACTTAATTAATTCCTTACGGACTGAATTAATTCCTTACGGACTGAATTACATCCTCACGGACAGAATTAATTCCTTACGGACTGAATTAACTCCTTACGGACTGAATTAATTCCTTACGGACTGAATTAATTCCTTACGGACTGAATTAATACCTTACGGATTGAATTAAATCCTTACGGACTGAATTAATTCCTTACGGACTGAATTAATTCCTTACGGACTGAATTAATTCATTACGGACTTAATTAAATCCTTACAGACTGAATTAATTCCTTACGGACTGAATTAATTCCTTACGGACTGAATTAATTCCTTACGGACTGAATTAATTCATTACGGACTTAATTAAATCCTTACAGACTGAATTAATTACTTATGGACTTAATTAATTCCGTAAGGAATGAATTAATTAATTACGGACTGAAATAATTCCTTACGGACTGAATTAATTCCTTACGGACTGAATTAATTCCTTAATTAATTCCTTACGGACTGAGTTAATTTCATACGGACTGAATTAATTCATTACGGACTTAATTAATCGATTACGGACTGAATTAATTCCTTACGTACTGAACTTATTCCTTACGGACTGAATTAATTCATTACGGACTTAATTAATCGATTACGGACTGAATTAATTCCTTACGTACTGAACTTATTCCTTACGGACTGAATTAATTCCTTACGGACTGAATTAATTCCTTACGGACTGAATTAATTCCTTACGGACTGAATTAATTCCTTACGGACTGAATTAATTCCTTACGGACTGAATTAATTCCTTACGGACTGAATTAATTCCTTACGGACTGAATTAATACCTTACGGACTGAATTAAATCCTTACGGACTGAATTAATTCCTTACGGACTGAATTAATTCCTTACGGACTGAATTAAATCCTTACGGACTGAATTAATTCATTACGGACTTAATTAAATCCTTACAGACTGAATTAATTCCTTATGGACTTAATTAAAATAATTCCTTACGGACTGAATTAATTCCTTACGGACTGAATTAATTCCTTACGGACTGAATTAATTTCATACGGACTGAATTAATTCATTACGGACTGAATTAATCGATTACGGACTGAATTAATTCCTTACGTACTGAACTTATTCCTTACGGACTGAATTAATTCCTTACGGACTGAATTAATTCCTTACGGACTGAATTAATACCTTCCGGACTGAATTAAATCCTTACGGACTGAATTATTCCTTACGGACTGAATTAATTCCTTACGGACTGAATTAATTCCTTACTGACTGAATTAATTCATTACGGACTTAATTAAACTCTTACAGACTAAATTAATTCCTTATGGACTAAATTAATTCCGTAAGGAATGAATTAATTAATTACGGACTGAAATAATTCCTTACGGACTGAATTAATTCCTTACGGACTTAATTAATTCCTTACGGACTTAATTAATTCCTTACGGACTGAATTAATTCCTTACGGACTGAATTAATTCCTTACGGACTGAATTAATTCCTTACGGACTGAATTAATTTCATACGGACTGAATTAATTCATTACGGACTTAATTAATTCCTTACGGACTGAATTAATTCCTTACGGACTGAATTAATACCTTACGGACTGAATTAAACCCTTACGGACTGAATTAATTCCTTACGGACTGAATTAATTCCTTACGGACTGAATTAATTCCTTACTGACTGAATTAATTCCTTACGTACTGAATTAATCCATTACGGACTGAATTATTTCCTTACGTACTGAAGTTTTTCCTTACGGACTGAATTAATTCATTACGGACTTAATTAAATCCTTACAGACTAAATTAATTCCTTATGGAATTAATTAATTCCGTAAGGAATGAATTAATTAATTACGGACTGAAATATTTCCTTACGTACTGAATTAATTCCTTACGGACTTAATTAATTCCTTACGGACTTAATTAATTCCTTACGGACTGAATTAATTCCTTACGGACTGAATTAATTCCTTACGGACTGAATTACATCCTCACGGACAGAATTAATTCCTTACGGACTGAATTAACTCCTTACGGACTGAATTAATTCCTTACGGACTGAATTAATTCCTTACGGACTGAATTAATACCTTACGGATTGAATTAAATCCTTACGGACTGAATTAATTCCTTACGGACTGAATTAATTCCTTACGGACTGAATTAATTCCTTACGGACTGAATTAATTCATTACGGACTTAATTAAATCCTTACAGACTGAATTAATTCCTTATGGACTTAATTAATTCCGTAAGGAATGAATTAATTAATTACGGACTGAAATAATTCCTTACGGACTGAATTAATTCCTTACGGACTGAATTAATTCCTTGATTAATTCCTTACGGACTGAGTTAATTTCATACGGACTGAATTAATTCATTACGGACTTAATTAATCGATTACGGACTGAATTAATTCCTTACGTACTGAACTTATTCCTTACGGACTGAATTAATTCCTTACGGACTGAATTAATTCCTTACGGACTGAATTAATTCCTTACGGACTGAATTAATTCCTTACGGAATGAATTAATTCCTTACGGACTGAATTAATTCCTTACGGACTGAATTAATACCTTACGGACTGAATTAAATCCTTACGGACTGAATTAATTCCTTACGGACTGAATTAATTCCTTACGGACTGAATTAAATCCTTACGGACTGAATTAATTCATTACGGACTTAATTAAATCCTTACAGACTGAATTAATTCCTTATGGACTTAATTAATTCCGTAAGGAATGAATTAATTAATTACGGACTGAAATAATTCCTTACGGACTGAATTAATTCCTTACGGACTGAATTAATTCCTTAATTAATTCCTTACGGACTGAGTTAATTTCATACGGACTGAATTAATTCATTACGGACTTAATTAATCGATTACGGACTGAATTAATTCCTTACGTACTGAACTTATTCCTTACGGACTGAATTAATTCCTTACGGACTGAATTAATTCCTTACGGACTGAATTAATTCCTTACGGACTGAATTAATTCCTTACGGACTGAATTAATTCCTTACGGACTGAATTAATTCCTTACGGACTGAATTAATTCCTTACGGACTGAATTAATACCTTACGGACTGAATTAAATCCTTACGGACTGAATTAATTCCTTACGGACTGAATTAATTCCTTACGGACTGAATTAAATCCTTACGGACTGAATTAATTCATTACGGACTTAATTAAATCCTTACAGACTGAATTAATTCCTTATGGACTTAATTAAAATAATTCCTTACGGACTGAATTAATTCCTTACGGACTGAATTAATTCCTTACGGACTGAATTAATTTCATACGGACTGAATTAATTCATTACGGACTGAATTAATCGATTACGGACTGAATTAATTCCTTACGTACTGAACTTATTCCTTACGGACTGAATTAATTCCTTACGGACTGAATTAATTCCTTACGGACTGAATTAATACCTTCCGGACTGAATTAAATCCTTACGGACTGAATTATTCCTTACGGACTGAATTAATTCCTTACGGACTGAATTAATTCCTTACTGACTGAATTAATTCATTACGGACTTAATTAAATCCTTACAGACTAAATTAATTCCTTATGGACTAAATTAATTCCGTAAGGAATGAATTAATTAATTACGGACTGAAATAATTCCTTACGGACTGAATTAATTCCTTACGGACTTAATTAATTCCTTACGGACTTAATTAATTCCTTACGGACTGAATTAATTCCTTACGGACTGAATTAATTTCATACGGACTGAATTAATTCATTACGGACTTAATTAATTCCTTACGGACTGAATTAATTCCTTACGGACTGAATTAATACCTTACGGACTGAATTAAACCCTTACGGACTGAATTAATTCCTTACGGACTGAATTAATTCCTTACGGACTGAATTAATTCCTTACTGACTGAATTAATTCCTTACGTACTGAATTAATCCATTACGGACTGAATTATTTCCTTACGTACTGAAGTTTTTCCTTACGGACTGAATTAATTCATTACGGACTTAATTAAATCCTTACAGACTAAATTAATTCCTTATGGAATTAATTAATTCCGTAAGGAATGAATTAATTAATTACGGACTGAAATATTTCCTTACGTACTGAATTAATTCCTTACGGACTTAATTAATTCCTTACGGACTTAATTAATTCCTTACGGACTGAATTAATTCCTTACGGACTGAATTACATCCTCACGGACAGAATTAATTCCTTACGGACTGAATTAACTCCTTACGGACTGAATTAATTCCTTACGGACTGAATTAATTCCTTACGGACTGAATTAATACCTTACGGATTGAATTAAATCCTTACGGACTGAATTAATTCCTTACGGACTGAATTAATTCCTTACGGACTGAATTAATTCCTTACCGACTGAATTAATTCATTACGGACTTAATTAAATCCTTACAGACTGAATTAATTCCTTATGGACTTAATTAATTCCGTAAGGAATGAATTAATTAATTACGGACTGAAATAATTCCTTACAGACTGAATTAATTCCTTACGGACTGAATTAATTCCTTAATTAATTCCTTACGGACTGAGTTAATTTCATACGGACTGAATTAATTCATTACGGACTTAATTAATCGATTACGGACTGAATTAATTCCTTACGTACTGAACTTATTCCTTACGGACTGAATTAATTCCTTACGGACTGAATTAATTCCTTACGGACTGAATTAATTCCTTACGGACTGAATTAATTCCTTACGGAATGAATTAATTCCTTACGGACTGAATTAATTCCTTACGGACTGAATTAATACCTTACGGACTGAATTAAATCCTTACGGACTGAATTAATTCCTTACGGACTGAATTAATTCCTTACGGACTGAATTAAATCCTTACGGACTGAATTAATTCATTACGGACTTAATTAAATCCTTACAGACTGAATTGATTCCTTATGGACTTAATTAAAATAATTCCTTACGGACTGAATTAATTCCTTACGGACTGAATTAATTCCTTACGGACTGAATTAATTTCATACGGACTGAATTAATTCATTACGGACTGAATTAATCGATTACGGACTGAATTAATTCCTTACGTACTGAACTTATTCCTTACGGACTGAATTAATTCCTTACGGACTGAATTAATTCCTTACGGACTGAATTAATACCTTCCGGACTGAATTAAATCCTTACGGACTGAATTAATTCCTTACGGACTGAATTAATTCCTTACGGACTGAATTAATTCCTTACTGACTGAATTAATTCATTACGGACTTAATTAAATCCTTACAGACTAAATTAATTCCTTATGGACTAAATTAATTCCGTAAGGAATGAATTAATTAATTACGGACTGAAATAATTCCTTACGGACTGAATTAATTCCTTACGGACTTAATTAATTCCTTACGGACTTAATTAATTCCTTACGGACTGAATTAATTCCTTACGGACTGAATTAGTTCCTTACGGACTGAATTAATTCTTTAAGATTGATTGAATTCTTTTCTCACTGAATGAATTCCTTACGGACTGAATGAATTCCTTACGGACTTAATTAATCCATTACGGACTGAATTAATTCCTTACGGACTGAATGAATTCCTTACGGACTGAACGAATTCCTTACGGACTGAATGAATTCCTTACGGACTGAATTAATTTCATACGGACTGAATTAATTCATTACGGACTTAATTAATTCCTTACGGACTGAATTAATTCCTTACGGACTGAATTAATACCTTACGGACTGAATTAAACCCTTACGGACTGACTTAATTCCTTACGGACTGAATTAATTCCTTACGGACTGAATTAATTCCTTACTGACTGAATTAATTCCTTACGTACTGAATTAATCCATTACGGACCGAATTATTTCCTTACGTACTGAAGTTTTTCCTTTCGGACTGAATTAATTTATTACGGACTTAATTAAATCCTTACAGACTAAATTAATTCCTTATGGACTTAATTAATTCCGTAAGGAATGAATTAATTAATTACGGACTGAATTAATTCCTTACTGACTGAATTAATTCCTTACGTACTGAATTAATCCATTACGGACCGAATTATTTCCTTACGTACTGAAGTTTTTCCTTTCGGACTGAATTAATTTATTACGGACTTAATTAAATCCTTACAGACTAAATTAATTCCTTATGGACTTAATTAATTCCGTAAGGAATGAATTAATTAATTACGGACTGAAATATTTCCTTACGTACTGAATTAATTCCTTACGGACTTAACTAATTCCTTACGGACTTAATTAATTCCTTACGGACTGAATTAATTCCTTACGGACTGAATTAGTTCCTTACGGACTGAATTAATTCTTTAAGATTGATTGAATTCTTTTCACACTGAATGAATTCCTTACGGACTGAATGAATTCCTTACGGACTGAATTAATTTCATACGGACTGAATTAATTCCTTACGGACTGAATGAATTCCTTACGGACTGAATGAATTCCTTACGGACTGAATTAATTTCATACGGACTGAATTAATTCATTACGGACTGAATTAATCGATTACGGACTGAATTAATTCCTTACGTACTGAACTTATTCCTTACGGACTGAATTAATTCCTTACGGACTGAATTAATTCCTTACGGACTGAATTAATACCTTCCGGACTGAATTAAATCCTTACGGACTGAATTAATTCCTTACGGACTGAATTAATTCCTTACGGACTGAATTAATTCCTTACTGACTGAATTAATTCATTACGGACTTAATTAAATCCTTACAGACTAAATTAATTCCTTATGGACTAAATTAATTCCGTAAGGAATGAATTAATTAATTACGGACTGAAATAATTCCTTACGGACTGAATTAATTCCTTACGGACTTAATTAATTCCTTACGGACTTAATTAATTCCTTACGGACTGAATTAATTCCTTACGGACTGAATTAGTTCCTTACGGACTGAATTAATTCTTTAAGATTGATTGAATTCTTTTCTCACTGAATGAATTCCTTACGGACTGAATGAATTCCTTACGGACTTAATTAATCCATTGCGGACTGAATTAATTCCTTACGGACTGAATGAATTCCTTACGGACTGAACGAATTCCTTACGGACTGAATGAATTCCTTACGGACTGAATTAATTTCATACGGACTGAATTAATTCATTACGGACTTAATTAATTCCTTACGGACTGAATTAATTCCTTACGGACTGAATTAATACCTTACGGACTGAATTAAACCCTTATGGACTTAATTAATTCCGTAAGGTATGAATTATTTAATTACGGACTGAAATAATTCCTTACGGACTGAATTAATTCCTTAATTAATTCACGGACTGAGTTAATTTCATACGGACTGAATTAATTCATTACGGACTTAATTAATCGATTACGGACTGAATTAATTCCTTACGTACTGAACTTATTCTTTACGGACTGAATTAATTCCTTACGGACTGAATTAATTCCTTACGGACTGAATTAATTAATTACGGACTGAATTAATTCCTTACGGACTGAATTAATTCCTTACTGACTGAATTAATTCCTTACGGACTGAATTAATACCTTACGGACTGAATTAAATCCTTACGGACTGAATTAATTCCTTACGGACTGAATTAATTCCTTACGGACTGAATTAAATCCTTACGGACTGAATTAATTCATTACGGACTTAATTAAATCCTTACAGACTGAATTAATTCCTTATGGACTTAATTAAAATAATTCCTTACGGACTGAATTAATTCCTAACGGACTGAATTAATTCCTTACGGACTGAATTAATTTCATACGGACTGAATTAATTCATTACGGACTGAATTAAACGATTACGGACTGAATTAATTCCTTACGTACTGAACTTATTCCTTACGGACTGAATTAATTCCTTACGGACTGAATTAATTCCTTACGGGCTGAATTAATACCTTCCGGACTGAATTAAATCCTTACGGACTGAATTATTTCCTTACGGACTGAATTAATTCATTACGGACTTAATTAATTCCTTACGGACTGAATTAATTCCTTACGGACTGAATTAATACCTTACGGACTGAATTAAACCCTTACGGACTGAATTAATTCCTTACGGACTGAATTAATTCCTTACGGACTGAATTAATTCCGTACTGACTGAATTAAATCCTTACGGACTGAATTAATTCATTACGGACTTAATTAAATCCTTACAGACTGAATTAATTCCTTATGGACTTAATTAAAATAATTCCTTACGGACTGAATTAATTCCTTACGGACTGAATTAATTCCTTACGGACTGAATTAATTTCATACGGACTGAATTAATTCATTACGGACTGAATTAAACGATTACGGACTGAATTAATTCCTTACGTACTGAACTTATTCCTTACGGACTGAATTAATTCCTTACGGACTGAATTAATTCCTTACGGACTGAATTAATACCTTCCGGACTGAATTAAATCCTTACGGACTGAATTATTTCCTTACGGACTGAATTAATTCATTACGGACTTAATTAAATCCTTACAGACTAAATTAATTCCTTATGGACTAAATTAATTCCGTAAGGAATGAATTAATTAATTACGGACTGAAATAATTCCTTACGGACTGAATTAATTCCTTACGGACTGAATTAATTCCTTAATTAATTCCTTACGGACTGAGTTAATTTCATACGGACTGAATTAATTCATTACGGACTTAATTAATCGATTACGGACTGAATTAATTCCTTACGTACTGAACTTATTCCTTACGGACTGAATTAATTCCTTACGGACTGAATTAATTCCTTACGGACTGAATTAATTTCATACGGACTGAATTAATTCATTACGGACTGAATTAATTCCTTACTGACTGAATTAATTCATTACGGACTTAATTAAATCCTGACACTAAATTAATTCCTTATGGACTAAATTAATTCCGTAAGGAATGAATTAATTAATTACGGACTGAAATAATTCCTTACGGACTGAATTAATTCCTTACGGACTTAATTAATTCCTTACGGACTTAATTAATTCCTTATGGACTGAATTAATTCCTTACGGACTGAATTAGTTCCTTACGGACTGAATTAATTCTTTAAGATTGATTGAATTCTTTTCTCACTGAATGAATTCCTTACGGACTGAATGAATTCCTTACGGACTTAATTAATCCATTGCGGACTGAATTAATTCCTTACGGACTGAATGAATTCCTTACGGACTGAACGAATTCCTTACGGACTGAATGAATTCCTTACGGACTGAATTAATTTCATACGGACTGAATTAATTCATTACGGACTTAATTAATTCCTTACGGACTGAATTAATTCCTTACTTACTGAATTAATACCTTACGGACTGAATTAAACCCTTACGGACTGAATTAATTCCTTACGGACTGAATTAATTCCTTACGGACTGAATTAATTCCTTACTGACTGAATTAATTCCTTACGTACTGAATTAATCCATTACGGACTGAATTATTTCCTTACGTACTGAAGTTTTTCCTTACGGACTGAATTAATTCATTACGGACTTAATTAAATCCTTACAGACTAAATTAATTCCTTATGGACTTAATTAATTCCGTAAGGAATGAATTAATTAATTACGGACTGAAATATTTCCTTACGTACTGAATTAATTCCTTACGGACTGAATTAATTCCTTAATTAATTCCTTACGGACTGAGTTAATTTCATACGGACTGAATTAATTCATTACGGACTTAATTAATCGATTACGGACTGAATTAATTCCTTACGTACTGAACTTATTCCTTACGGACTGAATTAATTCCTTACGGACTGAATTAATTCCTTACGGACTGAATTAATTCCTTACGGACTGAATTAATTCCTTACGGACTGAATTAATTTCTTACGGACTGAATTAATTCCTTACGGACTGAATTAATACCTTACGGACTGAATTAAATCCTTACGGACTGAATTAATTCCTTTCGGACTGAATTAATTCCTTACGGACTGAATTAAATACTTACGGACTGAATTAATTCATTACGGACTTAATTAAATCCTTACAGACTGAATTAATTCCTTATGGACTTAATTAAAATAATTCCTTATGGACTGAATTAATTCCTTACGGACTGAATTAATTCCTTACGGACTGAATTAATTTCATACGGACTGAATTAATTCATTACGGACTGAATTAATCGATTACGGACTGAATTAATTCCTTACGTACTGAACTTATTCCTTACGGACTGAATTAATTCCTTACGGACTGAATTAATTCCTTACGGACTGAATTAATACCTTCCGGACTGAATTAAATCCTTACGGACTGAATTAATTCCTTACGGACTGAATTAATTCCTTACGGACTGAATTAATTCCTTACTGACTGAATTAATTCATTACGGACTTAATTAAATCCTTACAGACTAAATTAATTCCTTATGGACTAAATTAATTCCGTAAGGAATGAATTAATTAATTACGGACTGAAATAATTCCTTACGGACTGAATTAATTCCTTACGGACTTAATTAATTCCTTACGGACTTAATTAATTCCTTACGGACTGAACTAATTCCTTACGGACTGAATGAATTCCTTACGGACTTAATTAATCCATTGCGGACTGAATTAATTCCTTACGGACTGAATGAATTCCTTACGGACTGAACGAATTCCTTACGGACTGAATGAATTCCTTACGGACTGAATTAATTTCATACGGACTGAATTAATTCATTACGGACTTAATTAATTCCTTACGGACTGAATTAATTCCTTACGGACTGAATTAATACCTTACGGACTGAATTAAACCCTTACGGACTGAATTAATTCCTTACGGACTGAATTAATTCCTTACGGACTGAATTAATTCCTTACGGACTGAATTAATTTCATACGGACTGAAATAATTCATTACGGACTGAATTAATCGATTACGGACTGAATTAATTCCTTACGTACTGAACTTATTCCTTACGGACTGAATTAATTCCTTACGGACTGAATTAATTCCTTACGGACTGAATTAATACCTTCCGGACTGAATTAAATCCTTACGGACTGAATTAATTCCTTACGGACTGAATTAATTCCTTACGGACTGAATTAATTCCTTACTGACTGAATTAATTCATTACGGACTTAATTAAATCCTTACAGACTAAATTAATTCCTTATGGACTAAATTAATTCCGTAAGGAATGAATTAATTAATTACGGACTGAAATAATTCCTTACGGACTGAATTAATTCCTTACGGACTTAATTAATTCCTTACGGACTTAATTAATTCCTTACGGACTGAACTAATTCCTTACGGACTGAATGAATTCCTTACGGACTTAATTAATCCATTGCGGACTGAATTAATTCCTTACGGACTGAATGAATTCCTTACGGACTGAACGAATTCCTTACGGACTGAATGAATTCCTTACGGACTGAATTAATTTCATACGGACTGAATTAATTCATTACGGACTTAATTAATTCCTTACGGACTGAATTAATTCCTTACGGACTGAATTAATACCTTACGGACTGAATTAAACCCTTACGGACTGAATTAATTCCTTACGGACTGAATTAATTCCTTACGGACTGAATTAATTCCTTACTGATTGAATTAATTCCTTACGTACTGAATTAATCCATTACGGACTGAATTATTTCCTTACGTACTGAAGTTTTTCCTTACGGACTGAATTAATTCATTACGGACTTAATTAAATCCTTACAGACTAAATTAATTCCTTATGGACTTAATTAATTCCGTAAGGAATGAATTAATTAATTACGGACTGAAATATTTCCTTACGTACTGAATTAATTCCTTACGGACTTAATTAATCGATTACGGACTGAATTAATTCCTTACGGACTGAATTAATTCCTTACGGACTGAATTACATCCTCACGGACAGAATTAATTCCTTACGGACTGAATTAACTCCTTACGGACTGAATTAATTCCTTACGGACTGAATTAATTCCTTACGGACTGAATTAATACCTTACGGATTGAATTAAATCCTTACGGACTGAGTTAATTCCTTACGGACTGAATTAATTCCTTACGGACTGAATTAATTCCTTACGGACTGAATTAATTCATTACGGACTTAATTAAATCCTTACAGACTGAATTAATTCCTTATGGACTTAATTAATTCCGTAAGGAATGAATTAATTAATTACGGACTGAAATAATTCCTTACGGACTGAATTAATTCCTTACGGACTGAATTAATTCCTTAATTAATTCCTTACGGACTGAGTTAATTTCATACGGACTGAATTAATTCATTACGGACTTAATTAATCGATTAAGGACTGAATTAATTCCTTACGTACTGAACTTATTCCTTACGGACTGAATTAATTCCTTACGGACTGAGTTAATTCCTTACGGACTGAATTAATTCCTTACGGACTGAATTAATTCCTTACGGACTGAATTAATTCATTACGGACTTAATTAAATCCTTACAGACTGAATTAATTCCTTATGGACTTAATTAATTCCGTAAGGAATGAATTAATTAATTACGGACTGAAATAATTCCTTACGGACTGAATTAATTCCTTACGGACTGAATTAATTCCTTAATTAATTCCTTACGGACTGAGTTAATTTCATACGGACTGAATTAATTCATTACGGACTTAATTAATCGATTAAGGACTGAATTAATTCCTTACGTACTGAACTTATTCCTTACGGACTGAATTCATTCCTTACGGACTGAATTAATTCCTTACGGACTGAATTAATTCCTTACGGACTGAATTAATTCCTTACGGACTGAATTAATTCCTTACGGACTGAATTAATTCCTTACGGACTGAATTAATACCTTACGGACTGAATTAAATCCTTACGGACTGAATTAATTCCTTACGGACTGAATTAATTCCTTACGGACTGAATTAAATCCTTACGGACTGAATTAATTCATTACGGACTTAATTAAATCCTTACAGACTAAATTAATTCCTTATGGACTAAATTAATTCCGTAAGGAATGAATTAATTAATTACGGACTGAAATAATTCCTTACGGACTGAATTAATTCCTTACGGACTTAATTAATTCCTTACGGACTTAATTAATTCCTTACGGACTGAATTAATTCCTTACGGACTGAATTAGTTCCTTACGGACTGAATTAATTCTTTAAGATTGATTGAATTCTTTTCTCACTGAATGAATTCCTTACGGACTGAATGAATTCCTTACGGACTTAATTAATCCATTGCGGACTGAATTAATTCCTTACGGACTGAATGAATTCCTTACGGACTGAACGAATTCCTTACGGACTGAATTAATTCCTTACGGACTGAATTAATTCCTTACGGACTGAATTAATTCCTTACGGACTGAATTAATTCCTTACGGACTGAATTAATACCTTACGGACTGAATTAAATCCTTACGGACTGAATTAATTCCTTACGGACTGAATTAATTCCTTACGGACTGAATTAAATCCTTACGGACTGAATTAATTCATTACGGACTTAATTAAATATTTACAGACTAAATTAATTCCTTATGGACTAAATTAATTCCGTAAGGAATGAATTAATTAATTACGGACTGAAATAATTCCTTACGGACTGAATTAATTCCTTACGGACTTAATTAATTCCTTACGGACTTAATTAATTCCTTACGGACTGAATTAATTCCTTACGGACTGAATTAGTTCCTTACGGACTGAATTAATTCTTTAAGATTGATTGAATTCTTTTCTCACTGAATGAATTCCTTACGGACTGAATGAATTCCTTACGGACTTAATTAATCCATTGCGGACTGAATTAATTCCTTACGGACTGAATGAATTCCTTACGGACTGAACGAATTCCTTACGGACTGAATGAATTCCTTACGGACTGAATTAATTTCATACGGACTGAATTAATTCATTACGGACTTAATTAATTCCTTACGGACTGAATTAATTCCTTACGGACTGAATTAATACCTTACGGACTGAATTAAACCCTTACGGACTGAATTAATTCCTTACGGACTGAATTATTTCCTTACGTACTGAAGTTTTTCCTTACGGACTGAATTAATTTATTACGGACTTAATTAAATCCTTACAGACTAAATTAATTCCTTATGGACTTAATTAATTCCGTAAGGAATGAATTAATTAATTACGGACTGAAATATTTCCTTACGTACTGAATTAATTCCTTACGGACTTAATTAATTCCTTACGGACTTAATTAATTCCTTACGGACTGAATTAATTCCTTACGGACTGAATTAATTTCATACGGACTGAATTAATTCATTACGTACTGAATTAATCCATTACGGACTGAATTATTTCCTTACGTACTGAAGTTATTCCTTACGGACTTAATTAATTCCTTACGGACTTAATTAATTCCTTACGGACTGAATTAATTCCTTACGGACTGAATTAGTTCCTTACGGACTGAATTAATTCTTTAAGATTGATTGAATTCTTTTCACACTGAATGAATTCCTTACGGACTGAATGAATTCCTTACGGACTGAATTAATTTCATACGGACTGAATTAATTCCTTACGGACTGAATGAATTCCTTACGGACTGAATGAATTCCTTTCGGACTGAATTAATTTCATACGGACTGAATTAATTCATTACGGACTTAATTAATCCATTACGGACTGAATTAATTCCTTACAGACTGAACTTATTCCTTACGGACTGAATGAATTCCTTACGGACTGAATGAATTCCTTACGGACTGAATTAATTTCATACGGACTGAATTAATTCATTACGTACTGAATTAATCCATTACGGACTGAATTATTTCCTTACGTACTGAAGTTATTCCTTACGGACTGAATTAATTCATTACGGACTTAATTAAATCCTTACAGACTGAATTAATTCCTTATGGACTTAATTAATTCCGTAAGGAATGAATTAATTAATTACGGACTGAATTAATTCCTTACGGACTGAATTAATTCCTTAATTAATTCCTTACGGACTGAGTTAATTTCATACGGACTGAATTAATTCATTACGGACTAAATTAATCGATTACGGACTGAATTAATTCCTTACGTACTGAACTTATTGATTACGGACTGAATTTATTCCTTACGGACTGAATTAATTCCTTACGTACTGAATTAATCCATTACGGACTGAATTATTTCCTTACGTACTGAAGTTATTCCTTACGGACTGAATTAATTCATTACGGACTTAATTAAATCCTTACAGACTAAATTAATTCCTTATGGACTTAATTAATTCCGTAAGGAATGAATTAATTAATTACGGACTGAAATAATTCCTTACGGACTGAATTAATTCCTTACGGACTTAATTAATTCCTTACGGACTTAATTAATTCCTTACGGACTGAATTAATTCCTTACGGACTGAATTAATTCCTTACGGACTGAATTAGTTCCTTACGGACTGAATTAATTCTTTAAGATTGATTGAATTCTTTTCTCACTGAATGAATTCCTTACGGACTGAATGAATTCCTTACGGACTGAATTAATTTCATACGGACTGAATGAATTCCTTACGGACTGAATGAATTCCTTACGGACTGAATGAATTCCTTACGGACTGAATTAATTTCATACGGACTGAATTAATTCATTACGGACTTAATTAATCCATTACGGACTGAATTAATTCCTTACGTACTGAACTTATTCCTTACTGACTGAATGAATTCCTTACGGACTGAATGAATTCCTTACGGACTGAATTAATTTCATACGGACTGAATTAATTCATTACGGACTTAATTAATTCCTTACGGACTGAATTAATTCCTTACGGACTGAATTAATACCTTACGGACTGAATTAAACCCTTACGGACTTAATTAATTCCTTACGGACTGAATTAATTCCTTACGGACTGAATTAATCCCTTACGGATTGAATTAAATCCTTACGGACTGAATTAATTCCTTACGGACTGAATTAATTCCTTACGGACTGAATTAATTCCTTACGGACTGAATTAATTCATTACGGACTTAATTAAATCCTTACAGACTGAATTAATTCCTTATGGACTTAATTAATTCCGTAAGGAATGAATTAATTAATTACGGACTGAATTAATTCCTTACGGACTGAATTAATTCCTTAATTAATTCCTTACGGACTGAGTTAATTTCATACGGACTGAATTAATTCATTACGGACTAAATTAATCGATTACGGACTGAATTAATTCCTTACGGACTGAATTAATTCCTTACGTACTGAATTAATCCATTACGGACTGAATTATTTCCTTACGTACTGAAGTTATTCCTTACGGACTGAATTAATTCATTACGGACTTAATTAAATCCTTACAGACTAAATTAATTCCTTATGGACTTAATTAATTCCGTAAGGAATGAATTAATTAATTACGGACTGAAATAATTCCTTACGGACTGAATTAATTCCTTACGGACTTAATTAATTCCTTACGGACTGAATTAATTCCTTACGGACTTAATTAATTCCTTACGGACTGAATTAGTTCCTTACGGACTGAATTAATTCTTTAAGATTGATTGAATTCTTTTCTCACTGAATGAATTCCTTACGGACTGAATGAATTACTTACGGACTGAATTAATTTCATACGGACTGAATTAATTCATTACGGACTTAATAAATTCCTTACGGACTGAATTAATTCCTTACGGACTGAATTAATACCTTACGGACTGAATTAAACCCTTACGGACTTAATTAATTCATTACGGACTGAATTAATTCCTTACGGACTGAATTAATCCCTTACGGATTGAATTAAATCCTTACGACTGAATTAATTCCTTACGGACTGAATTAATTCCTTACGGACTGAATTAATTCCTTACGGACTGAATTAATTCATTACGGACTTAATTAAATCCTTACAGACTGAATTAATTCCTTATGGACTTAATTAATTCCGTAAGGAATGAATTAATTAATTACGGACTGAATTAATTCCTTACGGACTGAATTAATTCCTTAATTAATTCCTTACGGACTGAGTTAATTTCATACGGACTGAATTAATTCATTACGGACTTAATTAATCGATTACGGACTGAATTAATTCCTTACGTACTGAAGTTATTCCTTACGGACTGAATTAATTCATTACGGACTTAATTAAATCCTTACAGACTAAATTAATTCCTTATGGACTTAATTAATTCCGTAAGGAATGAATTAATTAATTACGGACTGAAATAATTCCTTACGGACTGAAATAATTCCTTACGGACTGAATTAATTCCTTACGGACTGAATTAATTTCATACGGACTGAATTAATTCATTACGGACTTAATTAATCGATTACGGACTGAATTAATTCCTTACGTACTGAACTTATTCCTTACTGACTGAATGAATTCCTTACGGACTGAATGAATACCTTACGGACTGAATTAATTTCATACGGACTGAATTAATTCATTACGGACTTAATTAATTCCTTACGGACTGAATTAATTCCTTACGGACTGAATTAATACCTTACGGACTGAATTAAACCCTTACGGACTTAATTAATTCCTTACGGACTGAATTAATTCCTTACGGACTGAATTAATCCCTTACGGATTGAATTAAATCCTTACGGACTGAATTAATTCCTTACGGACTGAATTAATTCCTTACGGACTGAATTAATTCCTTACGGACTGAATTAATTCATTACGGACTTAATTAAATCCTTACAGACTGAATTAATTCCTTATGGACTTAATTAATTCCGTAAGGAATGAATTAATTAATTACGGACTGAATTAATTCCTTACGGACTGAATTAATTCCTTAATTAATTCCTTACGGACTGAGTTAATTTCATACGGACTGAATTAATTCATTACGGACTAAATTAATCGATTACGGACTGAATTAATTCCTTACGTACTGAACTTATTGATTACGGACTGAATTTATTCCTTACGGACTTAATTAATTCATTACGGACTGAATTAATTCCTTACGGACTGAATTAATCCCTTACGGATTGAATTAAATCCTTACGACTGAATTAATTCCTTACGGACTGAATTAATTCCTTACGGACTGAATTAATTCCTTACGGACTGAATTAATTCATTACGGACTTAATTAAATCCTTACAGACTGAATTAATTCCTTATGGACTTAATTAATTCCGTAAGGAATGAATTAATTAATTACGGACTGAATTAATTCCTTACGGACTGAATTAATTCCTTAATTAATTCCTTACGGACTGAGTTAATTTCATACGGACTGAATTAATTCATTACGGACTTAATTAATCGATTACGGACTGAATTAATTCCTTACGTACTGAAGTTATTCCTTACGGACTGAATTAATTCATTACGGACTTAATTAAATCCTTACAGACTAAATTAATTCCTTATGGACTTAATTAATTCCGTAAGGAATGAATTAATTAATTACGGACTGAAATAATTCCTTACGGACTGAAATAATTCCTTACGGACTGAATTAATTCCTTACGGACTGAATTAATTTCATACGGACTGAATTAATTCATTACGGACTTAATTAATCGATTACGGACTGAATTAATTCCTTACGTACTGAACTTATTCCTTACTGACTGAATGAATTCCTTACGGACTGAATGAATACCTTACGGACTGAATTAATTTCATACGGACTGAATTAATTCATTACGGACTTAATTAATTCCTTACGGACTGAATTAATTCCTTACGGACTGAATTAATACCTTACGGACTGAATTAAACCCTTACGGACTTAATTAATTCCTTACGGACTGAATTAATTCCTTACGGACTGAATTAATCCCTTACGGATTGAATTAAATCCTTACGGACTGAATTAATTCCTTACGGACTGAATTAATTCCTTACGGACTGAATTAATTCCTTACGGACTGAATTAATTCATTACGGACTTAATTAAATCCTTACAGACTGAATTAATTCCTTATGGACTTAATTAATTCCGTAAGGAATGAATTAATTAATTACGGACTGAATTAATTCCTTACGGACTGAATTAATTCCTTAATTAATTCCTTACGGACTGAGTTAATTTCATACGGACTGAATTAATTCATTACGGACTAAATTAATCGATTACGGACTGAATTAATTCCTTACGTACTGAACTTATTGATTACGGACTGAATTTATTCCTTACGGACTTAATTAATTCATTACGGACTGAATTAATTCCTTACGGACTGAATTAATCCCTTACGGATTGAATTAAATCCTTACGACTGAATTAATTCCTTACGGACTGAATTAATTCCTTACGGACTGAATTAATTCCTTACGGACTGAATTAATTCATTACGGACTTAATTAAATCCTTACAGACTGAATTAATTCCTTATGGACTTAATTAATTCCGTAAGGAATGAATTAATTAATTACGGACTGAATTAATTCCTTACGGACTGAATTAATTCCTTAATTAATTCCTTACGGACTGAGTTAATTTCATACGGACTGAATTAATTCATTACGGACTTAATTAATCGATTACGGACTGAATTAATTCCTTACGTACTGAAGTTATTCCTTACGGACTGAATTAATTCATTACGGACTTAATTAAATCCTTACAGACTAAATTAATTCCTTATGGACTTAATTAATTCCGTAAGGAATGAATTAATTAATTACGGACTGAAATAATTCCTTACGGACTGAATTAATTCCTTACGGACTGAATTAATTCCTTACGGACTGAATTAATTTCATACGGACTGAATTAATTCATTACGGACTTAATTAATCGATTACGGACTGAATTAATTCCTTACGTACTGAACTTATTCCTTACTGACTGAATGAATTCCTTACGGACTGAATGAATACCTTACGGACTGAATTAATTTCATACGGACTGAATTAATTCATTACGGACTTAATTAATTCCTTACGGACTGAATTAATTCCTTACGGACTGAATTAATACCTTACGGACTGAATTAAACCCTTACGGACTTAATTAATTCCTTACGGACTGAATTAATTCCTTACGGACTGAATTAATCCCTTACGGATTGAATTAAATCCTTACGGACTGAATTAATTCCTTACGGACTGAATTAATTCCTTACGGACTGAATTAATTCCTTACGGACTGAATTAATTCATTACGGACTTAATTAAATCCTTACAGACTGAATTAATTCCTTATGGACTTAATTAATTCCGTAAGGAATGAATTAATTAATTACGGACTGAATTAATTCCTTACGGACTGAATTAATTCCTTAATTAATTCCTTACGGACTGAGTTAATTTCATACGGACTGAATTAATTCATTACGGACTAAATTAATCGATTACGGACTGAATTAATTCCTTACGTACTGAACTTATTGATTACGGACTGAATTTATTCCTTACGGACTGAATTAATTCCTTACGTACTGAATTAATCCATTACGGACTGAATTATTTCCTTACGTACTGAAGTTATTCCTTACGGACTGAATTAATTCATTACGGACTTAATTAAATCCTTACAGACTAAATTAATTCCTTATGGACTTAATTAATTCCGTAAGGAATGAATTAATTAATTACGGACTGAAATAATTCCTTACGGACTGAATTAATTCCTTACGGACTTAATTAATTCCTTACGGACTTAATTAATTCCTTACGGACTGAATTAATTCCTTACGGACTGAATTAGTTCCTTACGGACTGAATTAATTCTTTAAGATTGATTGAATTCTTTTCTCACTGAATGAATTCCTTACGGACTGAATGAATTCCTTACGGACTGAATTAATTTCATACGGACTGAATTAATTCATTACGGACTTAATTAATTCCTTACGGACTGAATTAATTCCTTACGGACTGAATTAATACCTTACGGACTGAATTAAACCCTTACGGACTTAATTAATTCCTTACGGACTGAATTAATTCCTTACGGACTGAATTAATCCCTTACGGATTGAATTAAATCCTTACGGACTGAATTAATTCCTTACGGACTGAATTAATTCCTTACGGACTGAATTAATTCCTTACGGACTGAATTAATTCATTACGGACTTAATTAAATCCTTACAGACTGAATTAATTCCTTATGGACTTAATTAATTCCGTAAGGAATGAATTAATTAATTACGGACTGAATTAATTCCTTACGGACTGAATTAATTCCTTAATTAATTCCTTACGGACTGAGTTAATTTCATACGGACTGAATTAATTCATTACGGACTTAATTAATCGATTACGGACTGAATTAATTCCTTACGTACTGAAGTTATTCCTTACGGACTGAATTAATTCATTACGGACTTAATTAAATCCTTACAGACTAAATTAATTCCTTATGGACTTAATTAATTCCGTAAGGAATGAATTAATTAATTACGGACTGAAATAATTCCTTACGGACTGAATTAATTCCTTACGGACTGAATTAATTCCTTACGGACTGAATTAATTTCATACGGACTGAATTAATTCATTACGGACTTAATTAATCGATTACGGACTGAATTAATTCCTTACGTACTGAACTTATTCCTTACGGACTGAATTAATTCCTTACGGACTGAATTAATTCCTTACGGACTAAATTAATTCATTACGGACTTAATTAAATCCTTACAGACTGAATTAATTCCTTATGGACTTAATTAATTCATTTCGAACTGAATTAATTATTTACGGACTGAATTAATTCTTTACGGACTGAATTAATTCCTTACTGACTGAATTAATTCCTTACGGACTGAATTAATTCCTTACGGACTGAATTAATTCCTTACGGTCTGAATTAATTCCGTACGGATTTTATTAATTCCTTACGGACTTAAATTAATTCATTACGGACTTAATTAATCCATTACGGACTGAATTATTTCCTTACGTACTGAAATTATTCCTTACGGACTGAATTAATTCATTACGGACTTAATTAAATCCTTACAGACTAAATTAATTCCTTATGGACTTAATTAATTCCGTAAGGAATGAATGAATTAATTACGGACTGAAATAATTCCTTACGGAATGAATTAATTCCTTAGGGACTGCATTAATTCCTTACGAACTGAATTAATTCCTTACGGACTGAATTAATTCCTTACGGACTGAATTAATTCCTTACTGACTGAATTAATTCCTTACGGACTGAATTAATTCCTTACGGACTGAATTAATTCCTTACTGTCTGAATAAATTCCGTACGGATTTTATTAATTCCTTACGGACTGAATTAATTCATTACGGACTTAATTAATCCATTACGGACTGAATTAATTCCTTACGTACTGAACTTATTCCTTACGGACTGAATTAATTCCTTACGGACTGAATTAATTCCTTACGTACTGAATTAATCCATTACGGACTGAATTAATTCCTTTCTTACTGAATTAATTCCTTACGGACTGAATGAATTCATTACGGACTTAATTAAATCCTTACAGACTAAATTAATTCCTTATGGACTTAATTAATTCCGTAAGGAATGAATGAATTAATTACGGACTGAAATAATTCCTTACGGAATGAATTAATTCCTTAGGGACTGCATTAATTCCTTACGAACTGAATTAATTCCTTACGGACTGAATTAATTCCTTACGGACTGAATTAATTCCTTACTGACTGAATTAATTCCTTACGGACTGAATTAATTCCTTACGGACTGAATTAATTCCTTACTGTCTGAATAAATTCCGTACGGATTTTATTAATTCCTTACGGACTGAATTAATTCATTACGGACTTAATTAATCCATTACGGACTGAATTAATTCCTTACGTACTGAACTTATTCCTTACGGACTGAATTAATTCCTTACGGACTGAATTAATTCCTTACGTACTGAATTAATCCATTACGGACTGAATTAATTCCTTTCTTACTGAATTAATTCCTTACGGACTGAATGAATTCCTTACGGAATGAATTAATTTCATACGGACTGAATTAATTCCTTACGGACTGAATTAATATATTACGGACTGAATTAATACCTTACGGACTGAATTAATTCCTTACGGACTTAATTAATTCCTTACGGACTGAATTAATTCCTTACGGACTGAATTAGTTCCTTACGGACTGAATTAGTTCCTTACGGACTGAATTAATTCTTTAAGATTGATTGAATTCTTTTCACACTGAAGGAATTCCTTACGGACTGAATGAATTTCATACGGACTGAATTAATTCATTACGGACTTAATTAATCCATTACGGACTGAATTAATTCCTTACGGACTGAACTTATTCCTTACGGACTGAATGAATTCCTTACGGACTGAATGAATTCCTTACGGACTGAATTAATTTCATACGAACTGAATTAATTCATTACGGACTGAATTAATCCATTACGGACTGAATTAATTCCTTACGTACTGGACTTATTCCTTACGGATTGAATTAATTCCTTACGGACTGAATTAATTCCTTATGGACTTAATTAATTCCGTAAGGAATGAATTAATTAATTACGGACTGAAATAATTCCTTACGGACTGAATTAATTCCTTACGGACTGAATTAATTCCTTACGGACTGAATTAATTTCATACGGACTGAATTAATTCATTACGGACTTAATTAATCGATTACGGACTGAATTAATTCCTTACGTACTGAACTTATTCCTTACGGACTGAATTAATTCCTTACGGACTGAATTAATTCCTTACGGACTGAATTAATTCATTACGGACTTAATTAAATCCTTACAGACTGAATTAATTCCTTATGGACTTAATTAATTCATTTCGAACTGAATTAATTATTTACGGACTGAATTAATTCATTACGGACTTAATTAATCCATTACGGACTGAATTAATTCCTTACGTACTGAACTTATTCCTTACGGACTGAATTAATTCCTTACGGACTGAACTAATTCCTTTCTTACTGAATTAATTCCTTACGGACTGAATGAATTCCTTACGGACTGAATTAATTTCATACGGACTGAATTAATTCCTTACGGACTGAATTAATACCTTACGGACTGAATTAATACCTTACGGACTGAATTAATTCCTTACGGACTTAATTAATTCCTTACGGACTGAATTAATTCCTTACGGACTGAATTAGTTCCTTACGGACTGAATTAATTCTTTAAGATTGATTGAATTCTTTTCACATTGAATGAATTCCTTACGGACTGAATTAATTCATTACGGACTGAATTAATCCATTACGGACTGAATTAATTCCTTACGTACTGAACTTATTCCTTACGGATTGAATTAATTCCTTACGGACTGAATTAATTCCTTACGTACTGAATTAATCCATTACGGACTGAATTATTTCCTTACGTACTGAAGTTATTCCTTACGGACTGAATTAATTCATTACGGACTTAATTAAATCCTTACAGACTAAATTAATTCCTTATGGACTTAATTAATTCCTTACGGACTGAATTAATTCCTTACGGACTTAATTAATTCCTTACGGACTTAATTAATTCCTTACGGACTGAATTAATTCCTTACGGACTGAATTAGTTCCTTACGGACTGAATTAATTCTTTAAGATTGATTGAATTCTTTTCTCACTGAATGAATTCCTTACGGACTGAATTAATTCCTTACGGACTGAATTAATTTCAAACGGACTGAATTAATTACTTGCGGACTGAATGAATTCCTTACGGACTGAATGAATTCCTTACGGACTGAATTAATTTCATACGTACTGAATTAATTCTCTACGGACTTAATTAATCCATTACGGACTGAATTAATTCCTTACGTACTGAACTTATTCCTTACGGACTGAATGAATTCCTTACGGACTGAATGAATTCCTTACGGATTGAATTAATTTCATACGGATTGAACTAATTCATTACGGACTTAATTAATCCATTACGGACTGAATTAATTCCTTACGTACTGAACTTATTCCTTACGGACTGAATTAATTCCTTACGGACTGAATTAATTCCTTAAGGACTGAATTAATTCCTTACGGACTGAATTAATTCATTTCGGACTTAATTAAATCCTTACAGACTGAATTAATTCCTTACGGACTGAATTAATTCCTTACTGACTGAATTAATTCCTTACGGACTGAATTAATTCCTTACGGACTGAATTAATTCCTTACTGTCTGAATAAATTCCGTACGGATTTTATTAATTCCTTACGGACTGAATTAATTCATTACGGACTTAATTAATCCATTACGGACTGAATTAATTCCTTTCTTACTGAATTAATTCCTTACGGACTGAATGAATTCCTTACGGACTGAATTAATTTCATACGGACTGAATTAATTCCTTACGGACTGAATTAATACCTTACGGACTGAATTAATACCTTACGGACTGAATTAATTCCTTACGGACTGAATTAATTCCTTACGGACTTAATTAATTCCTTACGGACTGAATTAATTCCTTACGGACTGAATTAGTTCCTTACGGACTGAATTAATTCTTTAAGATTGATTGAATTCTTTTCACACTGAATGAATTCCTTACGGACTGAATGAATTTCATACGGACTGAATTAATTCATTACGGACTGAATTAATTCCTTACGGACTGAACTTATTCCTTACTGACTGAAAGAATTCCTTACGGAATGAATGAATTCCTTACGGACTGAATTAATTTCATACGGACTGAATTAATTCATTACGGACTGAATTATTTCCTTACGTACTGAAGTTATTCCTTACGGACTGAATTAATTCATTACGGACTTAATTAAATCCTTACAGACTAAATTAATTCCTTATGGACTTAATTAATTCTTTACGGAATGAATTAATTCCTTACGGACTTAATTAATTCCTTACGGACTTAATTAATTCCTTACGGACTGAATTAATTCCTTACGGACTGAATTAGTTCCTTACGGACTGAATTAATTCTTTAGGATTGATTGAATTCTTTTCTCACTGAATGAATTCCTTACGGACTGAATGAATTCCTTACGGACTGAATTAATTTTATACGGACTGAATTAATTCCTTGCGGACTGAATGAATTCCTTACGGACTGAATGAATTCCTTACGGACTGAATTAATTTCATACGTACTGAATTAATTCTCTACGGACTTAATTAATCCATTACGGACTGAATTAATTCCTTACGTACTGAACTTATTCCTTACGGACTGAATTAATTCCTTACGGACTGAATGAATTCCTTACGGATTGAATTAATTTCATACGGATTGAATTAATTCATTACGGACTTAATTAATCCATTACGGACTGAATTAATTCCTTACGTACTGAACTTATTCCTTACGGACTGAATTAATTCCTTACGGACTGAATTAATTCCTTAAGGACTGAATTAATTCCTTACGGACTGAATTAATTCATTACGGACTTAATTAAATCCTTACAGACTGAATTAATTCCTTACGGACTGAATTAATTCCTTACTGACTGAAATAATTCCTTACGGACTGAATTAATTCCTTAGGGACTGAATTAATTCCTTACGAACTGAATTAATTCCTTACGTACTGAATTAATCCATTACGGACTGAATTAATTCCTTTCTTACTGAATTAATTCCTTACGTACTGAAATTATTCCTTACGGACTGAATTAATTCATTACGGACTTAATTAAATCCTTACAGACTAAATTAATTCCTTATGGACTTAATTAATTCCGTAAGGAATGAATGAATTAATTACGGACTGAAATAATTCCTTACGGACTGAATTAATTAATTAGGGACTGAATTAATTCCTTACGAACTGAATTAATTCCTTACGGACTGAATTAATTCCTTACGGACTGAATTAATTCCTTACTGACTGAATTAATTCCTTACGGACTGAATTAATTCCTTACGGACTGAATTAATTCCTTACTGTCTGAATAAATTCCGTACGGATTTTATTAATTCCTTACGGACTGAATTAATTCCTTACGGACTGAATTAATTCCTTACGTACTGAATTAATCCATTACGGACTGAATTAATTCCTTTCTTACTGAATTAATTCCTTACGGACTGAATGAATTCCTTACGGACTGAATTAATTTCATACGGACTGAATTAATTCCTTACGGACTGAATTAATACCTTACGGACTGAATTAATACCTTACGGACTGAATTAATTCCTTACGGACTTAATTAATTCCTTACGGACTGAATTAATTCCTTACGGACTGAATTAGTTCCTTACGGACTGAATTAATTCTTTAAGATTGATTGAATTCTTTTCACACTTAATGAATTCCTTACGGACTGAATGAATTTCATACGGACTGAATTAATTCATTACGGACTTAATTAATCCATTACGGACTGAATTAATTCCTTACGGACTGAACTTATTCCTTACGGACTGAATGAATTCCTTACGGACTGAATGAATTCCTTACGGACTGAATTAATTTCATACGGACTGAATTAATTCATTACGGACTGAATTAATCCATTACGGACTGAATTATTTCCTTACGTACTGAAGTTATTCCTTACGGACTGAATTAATTCATTACGGACTTAATTAAATCCTTACAGACTAAATTAATTCCTTATGGACTTAATTAATTCCTTACGGACTTAATTAATTCCTTACGGACTTAATTAATTCCTTACGGACTGAATTAATTCCTTACGGACTGAATTAGTTCCTTACGGACTTAATTAATTCTTTAAGATTGATTGAATTCTTTTCTCACTGAATGAATTCCTTACGGACTGAATGAATTCCTTACGGACTGAATTAATTTCATACGGACTGAATTAATTCCTTGCGGACTGAATGAATTCCTTACGGACTGAATGAATTCCTTACGGACTGAATTAATTCCTTACGGACTGAATTAATTCATTACGGACTTAATTAAATCCTTACAGACTGAATTAATTCCTTATGGACTTAATTAAAATAATTCCTTACGGACTGAATTAATTCCTTACGGACTGAATTAATTCCTTACGGACTGAATTAATTCCTTACGGACTGAATTAATTCCTTACGTACTGAACTTATTCCTTACATACTGAATTAATTCCATACGGACTGAATTAATTCCTTACGGACTGAATTAATACCTTCCGGACTGAATTAAATCCTTACGGACTGAATTAATTCCTTACGGACTGAATTAATTCCTTACGGACTGAATTAATTCCTTACTGACTGAATTAATTCATTACGGACTTAATTAAATCCTTACAGACTAAATTAATTCCTTATGGACTAAATTAATTCCGTAAGGAATGAATTAATTAATTACGGACTGAAATATTTCCTTACGTACTGAATTAATTCCTTACGGACTTAATTAATTCCTTACGGACTGAATTAATTCCTTACGGACTGAATTACATCCTCACGGACAGAATTAATTCCTTACGGACTGAATTAACTCCTTACGGACTGAATTAATTCCTTACGGACTGAATTAATTCCTTACGGACTGAATTAATACCTTACGGATTGAATTAAATCCTTACGGACTGAATTAATTCCTTACGGACTGAATTAATTCCTTACGGACTGAATTAATTCCTTACGGACTGAATTAATTCATTACGGACTTAATTAAATCCTTACAGACTGAATTAATTCCTTATGGACTTAATTAATTCCGTAAGGAATGAATTAATTAATTACGGACTGAAATAATTCCTTACGGACTGAATTAATTCCTTACGGACTGAATTATTTCCTTACGGACTGAATTAATACCTTACGGACTGAATTACATCCTCACGGACAGAATTAATTCCTTACGGACTGAATTAACTCCTTACGGACTGAATTAATTCCTTACGGACTGAATTAATTCCTTACGGACTGAATTAATACCTTACGGATTGAATTAAATCCTTACGGACTGAATTAATTCCTTACGGACTGAATTAATTCCTTACGGACTGAATTAATTCCTTACGGACTGAATTAATTCATTACGGACTTAATTAAATCCTTACAGACTGAATTAATTCCTTATGGACTTAATTAATTCCGTAAGGAATGAATTAATTAATTACGGACTGAAATAATTCCTTACGGACTGAATTAATTCCTTACGGACTGAATTATTTCCTTAATTAATTCCTTACGGACTGAGTTAATTTCATACGGACTGAATTAATTCATTACGGACTTAATTAATCGATTACGGACTGAATTAATTCCTTACGTACTGAACTTATTCCTTACGGACTGAATTAATTCCTTACGGACTGAATTAATTCCTTACGGACTGAATTAATTCCTTACGGACTGAATTAATTCCTTACGGACTGAATTAATTCCTTACGGACTGAATTAATTCCTTACGGACTGAATTAATACCTTACGGACTGAATTAAATCCTTACGGACTGAATTAATTCCTTACGGACTGAATTAATTCCTTACGGACTGAATTAAATCCTTACGGACTGAATTAATTCATTACGGACTTAATTAAATCCTTACAGACTGAATTAATTCCTTATGGACTTAATTAAAATAATTCCTTACTGACTGAATTAATTCCTTACGGACTGAATTAATTCCTTACGGACTGAATTAATTCCTTACTGTCTGAATAAATTCCGTACGGATTTTATTAATTCCTTACGGACTGAATTAATTCCTTACGGACTGAATTAATTCCTTACGTACTGAATTAATCCATTACGGACTGAATTAATTCCTTTCTTACTGAATTAATTCCTTACGGACTGAATGAATTCCTTACGGACTGAATTAATTTCATACGGACTGAATTAATTCCTTACGGACTGAATTAATACCTTACGGACTGAATTAATACCTTACGGACTGAATTAATTCCTTACGGACTTAATTAATTCCTTACGGACTGAATTAATTCCTTACGGACTGAATTAGTTCCTTACGGACTGAATTAATTCTTTAAGATTGATTGAATTCTTTTCACACTGAATGAATTCCTTACGGACTGAATGAATTTCATACGGACTGAATTAATTCATTACGGACTTAATTAATCCATTACGGACTGAATTAATTCCTTACGGACTGAACTTATTCCTTACGGACTGAATGAATTCCTTACGGACTGAATGAATTCCTTACGGACTGAATTAATTTCATACGGACTGAATTAATTCATTACGGACTGAATTAATCCATTACGGACTGAATTAATTCCTTACGTACTGAACTTATTCCTTACGGATTGAATTAATTCCTTACGGACTGAATTAATTCCTTACGTACTGAATTAATCCATTACGGACTGAATTATTTCCTTACGTACTGAAGTTATTCCTTACGGACTGAATTAATTCATTACGGACTTAATTAAATCCTTACAGACTAAATTAATTCCTTACGGACTGAATTTAATTCCTTACGGACTGAATTAGTTCCTTACGGACTTAATTAATTCTTTAAGATTGATTGAATTCTTTTCTCACTGAATGAATTCCTTACGGACTGAATGAATTCCTTACGGACTGAATTAATTTCATACGGACTGAATTAATTCCTTGCGGACTGAATGAATTCCTTACGGACTGAATGAATTCCTTACGGACTGAATTAATTCCTTACGGACTGAATTAATTCATTACGGACTTAATTAAATCCTTACAGACTGAATTAATTCCTTATGGACTTAATTAAAATAATTCCTTACGGACTGAATTAATTCCTTACGGACTGAATTAATTCCTTACGGACTGAATTAATTCCTTACGTACTGAACTTATTCCTTACATACTGAATTAATTCCTTACGGACTGAATTAATTCCTTACGGACTGAATTAATACCTTCCGGACTGAATTAAATCCTTACGGACTGAATTAATTCCTTACGGACTGAATTAATTCCTTACGGACTGAATTAATTCCTTACTGACTGAATTAATTCATTACGGACTTAATTAAATCCTTACAGACTAAATTAATTCCTTATGGACTTAATTAATTCCGTAAGGAATGAATTAATTAATTACGGACTGAAATATTTCCTTACGTACTGAATTAATTCCTTACGGACTTAATTAATTCCTTACGGACTTAATTAATTCCTTACGGACTGAATTAATTCCTTACGGACTGAATTACATCCTCACGGACAGAATTAATTCCTTACGGACTGAATTAACTCCTTACGGACTGAATTAATTCCTTACGGACTGAATTAATTCCTTACGGACTGAATTAATACCTTACGGATTGAATTAAATCCTTACGGACTGAATTAATTCCTTACGGACTGAATTAATTCCTTACGGACTGAATTAATTCCTTACGGACTGAATTAATTCATTACGGACTTAATTAAATCCTTACAGACTGAATTAATTCCTTATGGACTTAATTAATTCCGTAAGGAATGAATTAATTAATTACGGACTGAAATAATTCCTTACGGACTGAATTAATTCCTTACGGACTGAATTAATTCCTTACGGATTGAATTAATACCTTACGGACTGAATTACATCCTCACGGACAGAATTAATTCCTTACGGACTGAATTAACTCCTTACGGACTGAATTAATTCCTTACGGACTGAATTAATTCCTTACGGACTGAATTAATACCTTACGGATTGAATTAAATCCTTACGGACTGAATTAATTCCTTACGGACTGAATTAATTCCTTACGGACTGAATTAATTCCTTACGGACTGAATTAATTAATTACGGACTTAATTAAATCCTTACAGACTGAATTAATTCCTTATGGACTTAATTAATTCCGTAAGGAATGAATTAATTAATTACGGACTGAAATAATTCCTTACGGACTGAATTAATTCCTTACGGACTGAATTATTTCCTTAATTAATTCCTTACGGACTGAGTTAATTTCATACGGACTGAATTAATTCATTACGGACTTAATTAATCGATTACGGACTGAATTAATTCCTTACGTACTGAACTTATTCCTTACGGACTGAATTAATTCCTTACGGACTGAATTAATTCCTTACGGACTGAATTAATTCCTTACGGACTGAATTAATTCCTTACGGACTGAATTAATTCCTTACGGACTGAATTAATTCCTTACGGACTGAATTAATACCTTACGGACTGAATTAAATCCTTACGGACTGAATTAATTCCTTACGGACTGAATTAATTCCTTACGGACTGAATTAAATCCTTACGGACTGAATTAATTCATTACGGACTGAATTATTTCCTTAATTAATTCCTTACGGACTGAGTTAATTTCATACGGACTGAATTAATTCATTACGGACTTAATTAATCGATTACGGACTGAATTAATTCCTTACGTACTGAACTTATTCCTTACGGACTGAATTAATTCCTTACGGACTGAATTAATTCCTTACGGACTGAATTAATTCCTTACGGACTGAATTAATTTCTTACGGACTGAATTAATTCCTTACGGACTGAATTAATTCCTTACGGACTGAATTAATACCTGACGGACTGAATTAAATCCTTACGGACTGAATTAATTCCTTACGGACTGAATTAATTCCTTACGGACTGAATTAAATCCTTACGGACTGAATTAATTCATTACGGACTTAATTAAATCCTTACAGACTGAATTAATTCCTTATGGACTTAATTAAAATAATTCCTTACGGACTGAATTAATTCCTTACGGACTGAATTAATTCCTTACGGACTGAATTAATTTCATACGGACTGAATTAATTCATTACGGACTGAATTAATTCCTTACTGACTGAATTAATTCATTACGGACTTAATTAAATCCTGACAGACTAAATTAATTCCTTATGGACTAAATTAATTCCGTAAGGAATGAATTAATTAATTACGGACTGAAATAATTCCTTACGGACTGAATTAATTCCTTACGGACTTAATTAATTCCTTACGGACTTAATTAATTCCTTACGGACTGAATTAGTTCCTTACGGACTGAATTAGTTCCTTACGGACTGAATTAATTCTTTAAGATTGATTGAATTCTTTTCTCACTGAATGAATTCCTTACGGACTGAATGAATTCCTTACGGACTTAATTAATCCATTGCGGACTGAATTAATTCCTTACGGACTGAATTAATTCCTTACGGACTGAATTAATTCCTTACGGACTGAATTAATACCTTACGGACTGAATTAAATCCTTACGGACTGAATTAATTCCTTACGGACTGAATTAATTCCTTACGGACTGAATTAAATCCTTACGGACTGAATTAATTCATTACGGACTGAATTATTTCCTTAATTAATTCCTTACGGACTGAGTTAATTTCATACGGACTGAATTAATTCATTACGGACTTAATTAATCGATTACGGACTGAATTAATTCCTTACGTACTGAACTTATTCCTTACGGACTGAATTAATTCCTTACGGACTGAATTAATTCCTTACGGACTGAATTAATTCCTTACGGACTGAATTAATTTCTTACGGACTGAATTAATTCCTTACGGACTGAATTAATTCCTTACGGACTGAATTAATACCTGACGGACTGAATTAAATCCTTACGGACTGAATTAATTCCTTACGGACTGAATTAATTCCTTACGGACTGAATTAAATCCTTACGGACTGAATTAATTCATTACGGACTTAATTAAATCCTTACAGACTGAATTAATTCCTTATGGACTTAATTAAAATAATTCCTTACGGACTGAATTAATTCCTTACGGACTGAATTAATTCCTTACGGACTGAATTAATTTCATACGGACTGAATTAATTCATTACGGACTGAATTAATTCCTTACTGACTGAATTAATTCATTACGGACTTAATTAAATCCTGACAGACTAAATTAATTCCTTATGGACTAAATTAATTCCGTAAGGAATGAATTAATTAATTACGGACTGAAATAATTCCTTACGGACTGAATTAATTCCTTACGGACTTAATTAATTCCTTACGGACTTAATTAATTCCTTACGGACTGAATTAGTTCCTTACGGACTGAATTAGTTCCTTACGGACTGAATTAATTCTTTAAGATTGATTGAATTCTTTTCTCACTGAATGAATTCCTTACGGACTGAATGAATTCCTTACGGACTTAATTAATCCATTGCGGACTGAATTAATTCCTTACGGACTGAATGAATTCCTTACGGACTGAACGAATTCCTTACGGACTTAATTAATTCCTTACGGACTGAATTAATTCCTTACGGACTGAATTAATACCTTACGGACTGAATTAAACCCTTACGGACTGAATTAATTCCTTACGGACTGAATTAATTCCTTACGGACTGAATTAATTCATTACGGACTTAATTAAATCCTTACAGACTGAATTAATTCCTTATGGACTTAATTAATTCCGTAAGGAATGAATTAATTAATTACGGACTGAAATAATTCCTTACGGACTGAATTAATTCCTTACGGACTGAATTATTTCCTTAATTAATTCCTTACGGACTGAGTTAATTTCATACGGACTGAATTAATTCATTACGGACTTAATTAATCGATTACGGACTGAATTAATTCCTTACGTACTGAACTTATTCCTTACGGACTGAATTAATTCCTTACGGACTGAATTAATTCCTTACGGACTGAATTAATTCCTTACGGACTGAATTAATTCCTTACGGACTGAATTAATTCCTTACGGACTGAATTAATTCCTTACGGACTGAATTAATACCTTACGGACTGAATTAAATCCTTACGGACTGAATTAATTCCTTACGGACTGAATTAATTCCTTACGGACTGAATTAATTCCTTACGGACTGAATTAATTCCTTACGGACTGAATTAATTCCTTACGGACTGAATTAATACCTTACGGACTGAATTAAATCCTTACGGACTGAATTAATTCCTTACGGACTGAATTAATTCCTTACGGACTGAATTAAATCCTTACGGACTGAATTAATTCATTACGGACTTAATTAAATCCTTACAGACTGAATTAATTCCTTATGGACTTAATTAAAATAATTCCTTACGGACTGAATTAATTCCTTACGGACTGATTTAATTCCTTACGGACTGAATTAATTTCATACGGACTGAATTAATTCATTACGGACTGAATTAATTCCTTACTGACTGAATTAATTCATTACGGACTTAATTAAATCCTGACAGACTAAATTAATTCCTTATGGACTAAATTAATTCCGTAAGGAATGAATTAATTAATTACGGACTGAAATAATTCCTTACGGACTGAATTAATTCCTTACGGACTTAATTAATTCCTTACGGACTTAATTAATTCCTTACGGACTGAATTAGTTCCTTACGGACTGAATTAGTTCCTTACGGACTGAATTAATTCTTTAAGATTGATTGAATTCTTTTCTCACTGAATGAATTCCTTACGGACTGAATGAATTCCTTACGGACTTAATTAATCCATTGCGGACTGAATTAATTCCTTACGGACTGAATGAATTCCTTACGGACTGAACGAATTCCTTACGGACTTAATTAATTCCTTACGGACTGAATTAATTCCTTACGGACTGAATTAATACCTTACGGACTGAATTAAACCCTTACGGACTGAATTAATTCCTTACGGACTGAATTAATTCCTTACGGACTGAATTAATTCATTACGGACTGAATTAATTCCTTACTGACTGAATTAATTCATTACGGACTTAATTAAATCCTGACAGACTAAATTAATTCCTTATGGACTAAATTAATTCCGTAAGGAATGAATTAATTAATTACGGACTGAAATAATTCCTTACGGACTGAATTAATTCCTTACGGACTTAATTAATTCCTTACGGACTTAATTAATTCCTTACGGACTGAATTAGTTCCTTACGGACTGAATTAGTTCCTTACGGACTGAATTAATTCTTTAAGATTGATTGAATTCTTTTCTCACTGAATGAATTCCTTACGGACTGAATGAATTCCTTACGGACTTAATTAATCCATTGCGGACTGAATTAATTCCTTACGGACTGAATGAATTCCTTAATTCCTTATGGACTTAATTAAAATAATTCCTTACGGACTGAATTAATTCCTTACGGACTGAATTAATTCCTTACGGACTGAATTAATTTCATACGGACTGAATTAATTCATTACGGACTGAATTAATTCCTTACTGACTGAATTAATTCATTACGGACTTAATTAAATCCTGACAGACTAAATTAATTCCTTATGGACTAAATTAATTCCGTAAGGAATGAATTAATTAATTACGGACTGAAATAATTCCTTACGGACTGAATTAATTCCTTACGGACTTAATTAATTCCTTACGGACTTAATTAATTCCTTACGGACTGAATTAGTTCCTTACGGACTGAATTAGTTCCTTACGGACTGAATTAATTCTTTAAGATTGATTGAATTCTTTTCTCACTGAATGAATTCCTTACGGACTGAATGAATTCCTTACGGACTTAATTAATCCATTGCGGACTGAATTAATTCCTTACGGACTGAATGAATTCCTTACGGACTGAACGAATTCCTTACGGACTTAATTAATTCCTTACGGACTGAATTAATTCCTTACGGACTGAATTAATACCTTACGGACTGAATTAAACCCTTACGGACTGAATTAATTCCTTACGGACTGAATTAATTCCTTACGGACTGAATTAATTCCTTACTGACTGAATTAATTCCTTACGTACTGAATTAATCCATTACGGACTGAATTATTTCCTTACGTACTGAAGTTTTTCCTTACGGACTGAATTAATTCATTACGGACTTAATTAAATCCTTACAGACTAAATTAATTCCTTATGGGCTTAATTAATTCCGTAAGGAATGAATTAATTAATTACGGACTGAAATATTTCCTTACGTACTGAATTAATTCCTTACGGACTTAATTAATTCCTTACGGACTTAATTAATTCCTTACGGACTGAATTAATTCCTTACGGACTGAATTACATCCTCACGGACAGAATTAATTCCTTACGGACTGAATTAACTCCTTACGGACTGAATTAATTCCTTACGGACTGAATTAATTCCTTACGGACTGAATTAATACCTTTCGGATTGAATTAATTCCTTACGGACTGAATTAATTCCTTACGGACTGAATTAATTCCTTACGGACTGAATTAATACCTTACGGACTGAATTAAATCCTTACGGACTGAATTAATTCCTTACGGACTGAATTAATTCCTTACGGACTGAATTAAATCCTTACGGACTGAATTAATTCATTACGGACTTAATTAAATCCTTACAGACTGAATTAATTCCTTATGGACTTAATTAAAATAATTCCTTACGGACTGAATTAATTCCTTACGGACTGAATTAATTCCTTACGGACTGAATTAATTTCATACGGACTGAATTAATTCATTACGGACTGAATTAATCGATTACGGACTGAATTAATTCCTTACGTACTGAACTTATTCCTTACGGACTGAATTAATTCCTTACGGACTGAATTAATTCCTTACGGACTGAATTAATACCTTCCGGACTGAATTAAATCCTCACGGACTGAATTAATTCCTTACGGACTGTATTAATTCCTTACGGACTGAATTAATTCCTTACTGACTTAATTAATTCATTACGGACTTAATTAAATCCTTACAGACTAAATTAATTCCTTATGGACTAAATTAATTCCGTAAGGAATGAATTAATTAATTACGGACTGAAATAATTCCTTACGGACTGAATTAATTCCTTACGGACTTAATTAATTCCTTATGGACTTAATTAATTCCTTACGGACTGAATTAATTCCTTACGGACTGAATTAGTTCCTTACGGACTGAATTAATTCTTTAAGATTGATTGAATTCTTTTCTCACTGAATGAATTCCTTACGGACTGAATGAATTCCTTACGGACTTAATTAATCCATTACGGACTGAATTAATTCCTTACGGACTGAATGAATTCCTTACGGACTGAACGAATTCCTTACGGACTGAATGAATTCCTTACGGACTGAATTAATTTCATACGGACTGAATTAATTCATTACGGACTTAATTAATTCCTTACGGACTGAATTAATTCCTTACGGACTGAATTAATACCTAACGGACTGAATTAAACCCTTACGGACTGAATTAATTCCTTACGGACTGAATTAATTCCTTACGGACTGAATTAATTCCTTACTGACTGAATTAATTCCTTACGTACTGAATTAATCCATTACGGACTGAATTATTTCCTTACGTACTGAAGTTTTTCCTTACGGACTGAATTAATTTATTACGGACTTAATTAAATCCTTACAGACTAAATTAATTCCTTATGGACTTAATTAATTCCGTAAGGAATGAATTAATTAATTACGGACTGAAATATTTCCTTACGTACTGAATTAATTCCTTACGGACTTAATTAATTCCTTACGGACTTAATTAATTCCTTACGGACTGAATTAATTCCTTACGGACTGAATTAGTTCCTTACGGACTGAATTAATTCTTTAAGATTGATTGAATTCTTTTCACACTGAATGAATTCCTTACGGACTGAATGAATTCCTTACGGACTGAATTAATTTCATACGGACTGAATTAATTCCTTACGGACTGAATGAATTCCTTACGGACTGAATGAATTCCTTACGGACTGAATTAATTTCATACGGACTGAATTAATTCATTACGGACTGAATTAATCGATTACGGACTGAATTAATTCCTTACGTACTGAACTTATTCCTTACGGACTGAATTAATTCCTTACGGACTGAATTAATTCCTTACGGACTGAATTAATACCTTCCGGACTGAAATAAATCCTTACGGACTGAATTAATTCCTTACGGACTGAATTAATTCCTTACGGACTGAATTAATTCCTTACTGACTGAATTAATTCATTACGGACTTAATTAAATCCTTACAGACTAAATTAATTCCTTATGGACTAAATTATTTCCGTAAGGAATGAATGAATTAATTACGGACTGAAATAATTCCTTACGGACTGAATTAATTCCTTACGGACTTAATTAATTCCTTACGGACTTAATTAATTCCTTACGGACTGAATTAATTCCTTACGGACTGAATTAGTTCCTTACGGACTGAATTAATTCTTTAAGATTGATTGAATTCTTTTCTCACTGAATGAATTCCTTACGGACTAAATGAATTCCTTACGGACTTAATTAATCCATTGCGGACTGAATTAATTCCTTACGGACTGAATGAATTCCTTACGGACTGAATGAATTCCTTACGGACTGAATGAATTCCTTACGGACTGAATTAATTTCATACGGACTGAATTAATTCATTACGGACTGAATTAATCGATTACGGACTGAATTAATCCTTACGTACTGAACTTATTCCTTACGGACTGAATTAATTCCTTACGGACTGAATTAATTCCTTACGGACTGAATTAATACCTTCCGGACTGAATTAAATCCTTACGGACTGAATTAATTCCTTACGGACTGAATTAATTCCTTACGGACTGAATTAATTCCTTACTGACTGAATTAATTCATTACGGACTTAATTAAATCCTTACAGACTAAATTAATTCCTTATGGACTAAATTATTTCCGTAAGGAATGAATTAATTAATTACGGACTGAAATAATTCCTTACGGACTGAATTAATTCCTTACGGACTTAATTAATTCCTTACGGACTTAATTAATTCCTTACGGACTGAATTAATTCCTTACGGACTGAATTAGTTCCTTACGGACTGAATTAATTCTTTAAGATTGATTGAATTCTTTTCTCACTGAATGAATTCCTTACGGACTGAATGAATTCCTTACGGACTTAATTAATCCATTGCGGACTGAATTAATTCCTTACGGACTGAATGAATTCCTTACGGACTGAACGAATTCTTTACGGACTGAATGAATTCCTTACGGACTGAATTAATTTCATACGGACTGAATTAATTCATTACGGACTTAATTAATTCCTTACGGACTGAATTAATTCCTTACGGACTGAATTAATACCTTACGGACTGAATTAAACCCTTACGGACTGAATTAATTCCTTACGGACTGAATTAATTCCTTACGGACTGAATTAATTCCTTACTGACTGAATTAATTCCTTACGTACTGAATTAATCCATTACGGACTGAATTATTTCTTTCCGTACTGAAGTTTTTCCTTACGGACTGAATTAATTCATTACGGACTTAATTAAATCCTTACAGACTAAATTAATTCCTTATGGACTTAATTAATTCCGTAAGGAATGAATTAATTAATTACGGACTGAAATATTTCCTTACGTACTGAATTAATTCCTTACGGACTTAATTAATTCCTTACGGACTTAATTAATTCCTTACGGACTGAATTAATTCCTTACGGACTGAATTAACTCCTTACGGACTGAATTAATTCCTTACGGACTGAATTAATTCCTTACGGACTGAATTAATACCTTACGGATTGAATTAAATCCTTACGGACTGAATTAATTCCTTACGGACTGAATTAATTCCTTACGGACTGAATTAATTCCTTACGGACTGAATTAATTCCTTACGGACTGAATTAATTCATTACGGACTTAATTAAATCCTTACAGACTGAATTAATTCCTTATGGACTTAATTAATTCCGTAAGGAATGAATTAATTAATTACGGACTGAAATATTTCCTTACGTACTGAATTAATTCCTTACGGACTTAATTAATTCCTTACGGACTTAATTAATTCCTTACGGACTGAATTAATTCCTTACGGACTGAATTACATCCTCACGGACAGAATTAATTCCTTACGGACTGAATTAACTCCTTACGGACTGAATTAATTCCTTACGGACTGAATTAATTCCTTACGGACTGAATTAATACCTTACGGATTGAATTAAATCCTTACGGACTGAATTAATTCCTTACGGACTGAATTAATTCCTTACGGACTGAATTAATTCCTTACGGACTGAATTAATTCATTACGGACTTAATTAAATCCTTACAGACTGAATTAATTCCTTATGGACTTAATTAATTCCGTAAGGAATGAATTAATTAATTACGGACTGAAATAATTCCTTACGGACTGAATTAATTCCTTACGGACTGAATTAATTCCTTACGGACTGAATTAATACCTTACGGACTGAATTACATCCTCACGGACAGAATTAATTCCTTACCTACTGAATTAACTCCTTACGGACTGAATTAATTCCTTACGGACTGAATTAATTCCTTACGGACTGAATTAATACCTTACGGATTGAATTAAATCCTTACGGATTGAATTAATTCCTTACGGACTGAATTAATTCCTTACGGACTGAATTAATTCCTTACGGACTGAATTAATTCATTACGGACTTAATTAAATCCTTACAGACTGAATTAATTCCTTATGGACTTAATTAATTCCGTAAGGAATGAATTAATTAATTACGGACTGAAATAATTCCTTACGGACTGAATTAATTCCTTACGGACTGAATTAATTCCTTAATTAATTCCTTACGGACTGAGTTAATTTCATACGGACTGAATTAATTCATTACGGACTTAATTAATCGATTACGGACTGAATTAATTCCTTACGTACTGAACTTATTAATTACGGACTGAATTAATTCCTTACGGACTGAATTAATTCCTTACGGACTGAATTAATTCCTTACGGACTGAATTAATTCCTTACGGACTGAATTAATTCCTTACGGACTGAATTAATTCCTTACGGACTGAATTAATACCTTACTGACTGAATTAAATCCTTACGGACTGAATTAATTCCTTACGGACTGAATTAATTCCTTACGGACTGAATTAAATCCTTACGGACTGAATTAATTCATTACGGACTTAATTAAATCCTTACAGACTGAATTAATTCCTTATGGACTTAATTAAAATAATTCCTTACGGACTGAATTAATTCCTTACGGACTGAATTAATTCCTTACGGACTGAATTAATTTCATACGGACTGAATTAATTCATTACGGACTGAATTAATCGATTACGGACTGAATTAATTCCTTACGTACTGAACTTATTCCTTACGGACTGAATTAATTCCTTACGGACTGAATTAATTCCTTACGGACTGAATTAATACCTTCCGGACTGAATTAAATCCTTACGGACTGAATTAATTCCTTACGGACTGAATTAATTCCTTACGGACTGAATTAATTCCTTACTGACTGAATTAATTCATTACGGACTTAATTAAATCCTTACAGACTAAATTAATTCCTTATGGACTAAATTAATTCCGTAAGGAATGAATTAATTAATTACGGACTGAAATAATTCCTTACGGACTGAATTAATTCCTTACGGACTTAATTAATTCCTTACGGACTGAATTAATTCCTTACGGACTGAATTAATTCCTTACGGACTGAATTAGTTCCTTACGGACTGAATTAAATCTTTAAGATTGATTGAATTCTTTTCTCACTGAATGAATTCCTTACGGACTGAATGAATTCCTTACGGACTTAATTAATCCATTGCGGACTGAATTAATTCCTTACGGACTGAATGAATTCCTTACGGACTGAACGAATTCCTTACGGACTGAATGAATTCCTTACGGACTGAATTAATTTCATACGGACTGAATTAATTCATTACGGACTTAATTAATTCCTTACGGACTGAATTAATTCCTTACGGACTGAATTAATACCTTACGGACTGAATTAAACCCTTACGGACTGAATTAATTCCTTACGGACTGAATTAATTCCTTACGGACTGAATTAATTCCTTACTGACTGAATTAATTCCTTACGTACTGAATTAATCCATTACGGACTGAATTATTTCCTTACGTACTGAAGTTTTTCCTTACGGACTGAATTAATTCATTACGGACTTAATTAAATCCTTACAGACTAAATTAATTCCTTACGGACTTAATTAATTCCGTAAGGAATGAATTAATTAATTACGGACTGAAATATTTCCTTACGTACTGAATTAATTCCTTACGGACTTAATTAATTCCTTACGGACTTAATTAATTCCTTACGGACTGAATTAATTCCTTACGGGCTGAATTACATCCTCACGGACAGAATTAATTCCTTACGGACTGAATTAACTCCTTACGGACTGAATTAATTCCTTACGGACTGAATTAATTCCTTACGGACTGAATTAATACCTTACGGATTGAATTAAATCCTTACGGACTGAATTAATTCTTTACGGACTGAATTAATTCCTTACGGACTGAATTAATTCCTTACGGACTGAATTAATTCATTACGGACTTAATTAAATCCTTACAGACTGAATTAATTCCTTACGGACTGAATTAATTCATTACGGACTTAATTAAATCCTTACGGACTGAATTAATTCATTACGGACTTAATTAAATCCTTACAGACTGAATTAATTCCTTATGGACTTAATTAAAATAATTCCTTACGGACTGAATTAATTCCTTACGGACTGAATTAATTCCTTACGGACTGAATTAATTTCATACGGACTGAATTAATTCATTACGGACTGAATTAATCGATTACGGACTGAATTAATTCCTTACGTACTGAACTTATTCCTTACGGACTGAATTAATTCCTTACGGACTGAATTAATTCCTTACGGACTGAATTAATTCCTTACTGACTGAATTAATTCATTACGGACTTAATTAAATCCTTACAGACTAAATTAATTCCTTATGGACTAAATTAATTCCGTAAGGAATGAATTAATTAATTACGGACTGAAATAATTCCTTACGGACTGAATTAATTCCTTACGGACTTAATTAATTCCTTACGGACTTAATTAATTCCTTACGGACTGAATTAATTCCTTACGGACTGAATTAGTTCCTTACGGACTGAATTAATTCTTTAAGATTGATTGAATTCTTTTCTCACTGAATGAATTCCTTCCGGACTGAATGAATTCCTTACGGACTTAATTAATCCATTACGGACTTAATTAAATCCTTACAGACTGAATTAATTCCTTATGGACTTAATTAAAATAATTCCTTACGGACTGAATTAATTCCTTACGGACTGAATTAATTCCTTACGGACTGAATTAATTTCATACGGACTGAATTAATTCATTACGGACTGAATTAATCGATTACGGACTGAATTAATTCCTTACGTACTGAACTTATTCCTTACGGACTGAATTAATTCCTTACGGACTGAATTAATTCCTTACGGACTGAATTAATTCCTTACTGACTGAATTAATTCATTACGGACTTAATTAAATCCTTACAGACTAAATTAATTCCTTATGGACTAAATTAATTCCGTAAGGAATGAATTAATTAATTACGGACTGAAATAATTCCTTACGGACTGAATTAATTCCTTACGGACTTAATTAATTCCTTACGGACTTAATTAATTCCTTACGGACTGAATTAATTCCTTACGGACTGAATTAGTTCCTTACGGACTGAATTAATTCTTTAAGATTGATTGAATTCTTTTCTCACTGAATGAATTCCTTCCGGACTGAATGAATTCCTTACGGACTTAATTAATCCATTACGGACTGAATTAATTCCTTACGGACTGAATGAATTCCTTACGGACTGAACGAATTCCTTACGGACTGAATGAATTCCTTACGGACTGAATTAATTTCATACGGACTGAATTAATTCATTACGGACTTAATTAATTCCTTACGGACTGAATTAATTCCTTACGGACTGAATTAATACCTTACGGACTGAATTAAACCCTTACGGACTGAATTAATTCCTTACGGACTGAATTAATTCCTTACGGACTGAATTAATTCCTTACTGACTGAATTAATTCCTTACGTACTGAATTAATCCATTACGGAATGAATTATTTCCTTACGTACTGAAGTTTTTCCTTACGGACTGAATTAATTTACTACGGACTTAATTAAATCCTTACAGACTAAATTAATTCCTTATGGACTTAATTAATTCCGTAAGGAATGAATTAATTAATTACGGACTGAAATATTTCCTTACGTACTGAATTAATTCCTTACGGACTTAATTAATTCCTTACGGACTTAATTAATTCCTTACGGACTGAATTAATTCCTTACGGACTGAATTAGTTCCTTACGGACTGAATTAATTCTTTAAGATTGATTGAATTCTTTTCACACTGAATGAATTCCTTACGGACTGAATGAATTCCTTACGGACTGAATTAATTTCATACGGACTGAATTAATTCCTTACGGACTGAATGAATTCCTTACCGACTGAATGAATTCCTTACGGACTGAATTAATTTCATACGGACTGAATTAATTCATTACGGACTGAATTAATCGATTACGGACTGAATTAATTCCTTACGGACTGAATTAGTTCCTTACGGACTGAATTAATTCTTTAAGATTGATTGAATTCTTTTCTCACTGAATGAATTCCTTACGGACTGAATGAATTCCTTACGGACTTAATTAATCCATTACGGACTGAATTAATTCCTTACGGACTGAATGAATTCCTTACGGACTGAACGAATTCCTTACGGACTGAATGAATTCCTTACGGACTGAATTAATTCCTTACGGACTGAATTAATTCCTTACGGACTTAATTAATTCCTTACGGACTGAATTAATTCCTTACGGACTGAATTAATACCTTACGGACTGAATTAAACCCTTACGGACTGAATTAATTCCTTACGGACTGAATTAATTCCTTACGGACTTAATTAATTCCTTACTGACTGAATTAATTCCTTACGTACTGAATTAATCCATTACGGACTGAATTATTTCCTTACGTACTGAAGTTTTTCCTTACGGACTGAATTAATTCATTACGGACTTAATTAAATCCTTACAGACTAAATTAATTCCTTATGGACTTAATTAATTCCGTAAGGAATGAATTAATTAATTACGGACTGAAACATTTCCTTACGTACTGAATTAATTCCTTACGGACTTAATTAATTCCTTACGGACTTAATTAATTCCTTACGGACTGAATTAATTCCTTACGGACTGAATTACATCCTCACGGACAGAATTAATTCCTTACGGACTGAATTAACTCCTTACGGACTGAATTAATTCCTTACGGACTGAATTAATTCCTTACGGACTGAATTAATACCTTACGGATTGAATTAAATCCTTACGGACTGAATTAATTCCTTACGGACTGAATTAATTCCTTACGGACTGAATTAATTCCTTACGGACTGAATTAATTCATTACGGACTTAATTAAATCCTTACAGACTGAATTAATTCCTTATGGACTTAATTAATTCCGTAAGGAATGAATTAATTAATTACGGACTGAAATAATTCCTTACGGACTGAATTAATTCCTTACGGACTGAATTAATTCCTTACGGACTGAATTAATTCCTTACGGACTGAATTAATAGCTTACGGATTGAATTAAATCCTTACGGACTGAATTAATTCCTTACGGACTGAATTAATTCCTTACGGACTGAATTAATTCCTTACGGACTGAATTAATTCATTACGGACTTAATTAAATCCTTACAGACTGAATTAATTCCTTACGGACTGATTTAATTCCTTACGGACTGAATTAATTCCTTAATTAATTCCTTACGGACTGAGTTAATTTCATACGGACTGAATTAATTCATTACGGACTTAATTAATCGATTACGGACTGAATTAATTCCTTACGTACTGAACTTATTCCTTACGGACTGAATTAATTCCTTACGGACTGAATTAATTCCTTACGGACTGAATTAATTAATTACGGACTGAATTAATTCCTTACGGACTGAATTAATTCCTTACGGACTGAATTAATTCCTTACGGACTGAATTAATACCTTACGGACTGAATTAAATCCTTACGGACTGAATTAATTCCTTACGGACTGAATTAATTCATTACGGACTTAATTAAATCCTTACAGACTGAATTAATTCCTTATGGACTTAATTAAAATAATTCCTTACGGACTGAATTAATTCCTTATGGACTGAATTAATTCCTTACGGACTGAATTAATTTCATACGTACTGAATTAATTCCTTACGGACTTAATTAATCGATTACGGACTGAATTAATTCCTTACGTACTGAACTTATTCCTAACGGACTGAATTAATTCCTTACGGACTAAATTAATTCCTTACGGACTGAATTAATTCCTTACGGACTGAATTAATTCCTTACGTACTGAACTTATTCCTTACGGACTGAATTAATTCCTTACGGACTGAATTAATTCCTTACGGACTGAATTAAATCCTTACGGACTGAATTAATTCATTACGGACTTAATTAAATCCTTACAGACTGAATTAATTCCTTACGGACTGAATTAATTCCTTACGGACTGAATTACATCCTCACGGACAGAATTAATTCCTTACGGACTGAATTAACTCCTTACGGACTGAATTAATTCCTTACGTACTGAATTAATTCCTTACGGACTGAATTAATACCTTACGGATTGAATTAAATCCTTACGGACTGAGTTAATTCCTTACGGACTGAATTAATTCCTTACGGACTGAATTAATTCCTTACGGACTGAATTAATTTCATACGGACTGAATTAATTCCTTACGGACTGAATGAATTCCTTACGGACTGAATGAATTCCTTACGGACTGAATTAATTTCATACGGACTGAATTAATTCATTACGGACTGAATTAATCGATTACGGACTGAATTAATTCCTTACGGACTGAATTAGTTCCGTACGGACTGAATTAATTCTTTAAGATTGATTGAATTCTTTTCTCACTGAATGAATTCCTTACGGACTGAATGAATTCCTTACGGACTTAATTAATCCATTACGGACTGAATTAATTCCTTACGGACTGAATGAATTCCTTACGGACTGAACGAATTCCTTACGGACTGAATGAATTCCTTACGGACTGAATTAATTCCTTACGGACTGAATTAATTCCTTACGGACTTAATTAATTCCTTACGGACTGAATTAATTCCTTACGGACTGAATTAATACCTTACGGACTGAATTAAACCCTTACGGACTGAATTAATTCCTTACGGACTGAATTAATTCCTTACGGACTGAATTAATTCCTTACTGACTGAATTAATTCCTTACGTACTGAATTAATCCATTACGGACTGAATTATTTCCTTACGTACTGAAGTTTTTCCTTACGGACTGAATTAATTCATTACGGACTTAATTAAATCCTTACAGACTAAATTAATTCCTTATGGACTTAATTAATTCCGTAAGGAATGAATTAATTAATTACGGACTGAAACATTTCCTTACGTACTGAATTAATTCCTTACGGACTTAATTAATTCCTTACGGACTTAATTAATTCCTTACGGACTGAATTAATTCCTTACGGACTGAATTACATCCTCACGGACAGAATTAATTCCTTACGGACTGAATTAACTCCTTACGGACTGAATTAATTCCTTACGGACTGAATTAATTCCTTACGGACTGAATTAATACCTTACGGATTGAATTAAATCCTTACGGACTGAATTAATCCCTTACGGACTGAATTAATTCCTTACGGACTGAATTAATTCCTTACGGACTGAATTAATTCATTACGGACTTAATTAAATCCTTACAGACTGAATTAATTCCTTATGGACTTAATTAATTCCGTAAGGAATGAATTAATTAATTACGGACTGAAATAATTCCTTACGGACTGAATTAATTCCTTACGGACTGAATTAATTCCTTACGGACTGAATTAATTCCTTACGGACTGAATTAATACCTTACGGATTGAATTAAATCCTTACGGACTGAATTAATTCCTTACGGACTGAATTAATTCCTTACGGACTGAATTAATTCCTTACGGACTGAATTAATTCATTACGGACTTAATTAAATCCTTACAGACTGAATTAATTCCTTATGGACTTAATTAATTCCGTAAGGAATGAATTAATTAATTACGGACTGAAATAATTCCTTACGGACTGATTTAATTCCTTACGGACTGAATTAATTCCTTAATTAATTCCTTACGGACTGAGTTAATTTCATACGGACTGAATTAATTCATTACGGACTTAATTAATCGATTACGGACTGAATTAATTCCTTACGTACTGAACTTATTCCTTACGGACTGAATTAATTCCTTACGGACTGAATTAATTCCTTACGGACTGAATTAATTAATTACGGACTGAATTAATTCCTTACGGACTGAATTAATTCCTTACGGACTGAATTAATTCCTTACGGACTGAATTAATACCTTACGGACTGAATTAAATCCTTACGGACTGAATTAATTCCTTACGGACTGAATTAATTCCTTACGGACTGAATTAAATCCTTACGGACTGAATTAATTCATTACGGACTTAATTAAATCCTTACAGACTGAATTAATTCCTTATGGACTTAATTAAAATAATTCCTTACGGACTGAATTAATTCCTTACGGACTGAATTAATTCCTTACGGACTGAATTAATTTCATACGTACTGAATTAATTCCTTACGGACTTAATTAATCGATTACGGACTGAATTAATTCCTTACGTACTGAACTTATTCCTTACGGACTGAATTAATTCCTTACGGACTAAATTAATTCCTTACGGACTGAATTAATTCCTTACGGACTGAATTAATTCCTTACGTACTGAACTTATTCCTTACGGACTGAATTAATTCCTTACGGACTGAATTAATTCCTTACGGACTGAATTAAATCCTTACGGACTGAATTAATTCATTACGGACTTAATTAAATCCTTACAGACTGAATTAATTCCTTACGGACTGAATTAATTCCTTACGGACTGAATTACATCCTCACGGACAGAATTAATTCCTTACGGACTGAATTAACTCCTTACTTACTGAATTAATTCCTTACGGACTGAATTAATTCCTTACGGACTGAATTAATACCTTACGGATTGAATTAAATCCTTACGGACTGAGTTAATTCCTTACGGACTGAATTAATTCCTTACGGACTGAATTAATTCCTTACGGACTGAATTAATTCCTTACGGACTGAATTAATTCATTACGGACTTAATTAAATCCTTACAGACTGAATTAATTCCTTATGGACTTAATTAATTCCGTAAGGAATGAATTAATTAATTACGGACTGAAATAATTCCTTACGGACTGAATTAATTCCTTACGGACTGAATTAATTCCTTAATTAATTCCTTACGGACTGAGTTAATTTCATACGGACTGAATTAATTCATTACGGACTTAATTAATCGATTACGGACTGAATTAATTCCTTACGTACTGAACTTATTCCTTACGGACTGAATTAATTCCTTACGGACTGAATTAATTCCTTACGGACTGAATTAATTCCTTACGGACTGAATTAATTCCTTACGGACTGAATTAATTCCTTACGGACTGAATTAATTCCTTACGGACTGAATTAATACCTTACGGACTGAATTAAATTCTTACGGACTGAATTAATTCCTTACGGACTGAATTAATTCCTTACGGACTGAATTAAATCCTTACGGACTGAATTAATTCATTACGGACTTAATTAAATCCTTACAGACTGAATTAATTCCTTATGGACTTAATTAAAATAATTCCTTATGGACTGAATTAATTCCTTACGGACTGAATTAATTCCTTACGGACTGAATTAATTTCATACGGACTGAATTAATTCATTACGGACTGAATTAATCGATTACGGACTGAATTAATTCCTTACGTACTGAACTTATTCCTTACGGACTGAATTAATTCCTTACGGACTGAATTAATTCCTTACGGACTGAATTAATACCTTCCGGACTGAATTAAATCCTTACGGACTGAATTAATTCCTTACGGACTGAATTAATTCCTTACGGACTGAATTAATTCCTTACTGACTGAATTAATTCATTACGGACTTAATTAAATCCTTACAGACTAAATTAATTCCTTATGGACTAAATTAATTCCGTAAGGAATGAATTAATTAATTACGGACTGAAATAATTCCTTACGGACTGAATTAATTCCTTACGGACTTAATTAATTCCTTACGGACTTAATTAATTCCTTACGGACTGAATTAATTCCTTACGGACTGAATTAGTTCCTTACGGACTGAATTAATTCTTTAAGATTGATTGAATTCTTTTCTCACTGAATGAATTCCTTACGGACTGAATGAATTCCTTACGGACTTAATTAATCCATTGCGGACTGAATTAATTCCTTACGGACTGAATGAATTCCTTACGGACTGAACGAATTCCTTACGGACTGAATGAATTCCTTACGGACTGAATTAATTTCATACGGACTGAATTAATTCATTACGGACTTAATTAATTCCTTACGGACTGAATTAATTCCTTACGGACTGAATTAATACCTTACGTACTGAATTAAACCCTTACGGACTGAATTAATTCCTTACGGACTGAATTAATTCCTTACGGACTGAATTAATTCCTTACTGACTGAATTAATTCCTTACGTACTGAATTAATCCATTACGGACTGAATTTTTTCCTTACGTACTGAAGTTTTTCCTTACGGACTGAATTAATTCATTACGGACTTAATTAAATCCTTACAGACTAAATTAATTCCTTATGGACTTAATTAATTCCGTAAGGAATGAATTAATTAATTACGGACTGAAATATTTCCTTACGTACTGAATTAATTCCTTACGGACTTAATTAATCGATTACGGACTGAATTAATTCCTTACGTACTGAACTTATTCCTTACGGACTGAATTAATTCCTTACGGACTGAATTAATTCCTTACGGACTGAATTAATTCCTTACGGACTGAATTAATTCCTTACGGACTGAATTAAATCCTTACGGACTGAATTAATTCATTACGGACTTAATTAAATCCTTACAGACTGAATTAATTCCTTACGGACTGAATTAATTCCTTACGGACTGAATTACATCCTCACGGACAGAATTAATTCCTTACGGACTGAATTAACTCCTTACGGACTGAATTAATTCCTTACGGACTGAATTAATTCCTTACGGACTGAATTAATACCTTACGGATTGAATTAAATCCTTACGGACTGAGTTAATTCCTTACGGACTGAATTAATTCCTTACGGACTGAATTAATTCCTTACGGACTGAATGAATTCCTTACGGACTGAACGAATTCCTTACTGACTGAATTAATTCCTTACGTACTGAATTAATCCATTACGGACTGAATTATTTCCTTACGTACTGAAGTTTTTCCTTACGGACTGAATTAATTCATTACGGACTTAATTAAATCCTTACAGACTAAATTAATTCCTTATGGACTTAATTAATTCCGTAAGGAATGAATTAATTAATTACGGACTGAAATATTTCCTTACGTACTGAATTAATTCCTTACGGACTTAATTAATTCCTTACGGACTTAATTAATTCCTTACGGACTGAATTAATTCCTTACGGACTGAATTAATTCCTTACGGACTGAATTACATCCTCACGGACAGAATTAATTCCTTACGGACTGAATTAACTCCTTACGGACTGAATTAATTCCTTACGGACTGAATTAATTCCTTACGGACTGAATTAATACCTTACGGATTGAATTAAATCCTTACGGACTGAATTAATTCCTTACGGACTGAATTAATTCCTTACGGACTGAATTAATTCCTTACGGACTGAATTAATTCATTACGGACTTAATTAAATCCTTACAGACTGAATTAATTCCTTATGGACTTAATTAATTCCGTAAGGAATGAATTAATTAATTACGGACTGAAATAATTCCTTACGGACTGAATTAATTCCTTACGGACTGAATTAATTCCTTACGGACTGAATTAATTCCTTACGGACTGAATTAATACCTTACGGATTGAATTAAATCCTTACGGACTGAATTAATTCCTTACGGACTGAATTAATTCCTTACGGACTGAATTAATTCCTTACGGACTGAATTAATTCATTACGGACTTAATTAAATCCTTACAGACTGAATTAATTCCTTATGGACTTAATTAATTCCGTAAGGAATGAATTAATTAATTACGGACTGAAATAATTCCTTACGGACTGAATTAATTCCTTACGGACTGAAGTAATTCCTTAATTAATTCCTTACGGACTGAGTTAATTTCATACGGACTGAATTAATTCATTACGGACTTAATTAATCGATTACGGACTGAATTAATTCCTTACGTACTGAACTTATTCCTTACGGACTGAATTAATTCCTTACGGACAGAATTAATTCCTTACGGACTGAATTAATTAATTACGGACTGAATTAATTCCTTACGGACTGAATTAATTCCTTACGGACTGAATTAATTCCTTACGGACTGAATTAATACCTTACGGACTGAATTAAATCCTTACGGACTGAATTAATTCCTTACGGACTGAATTAATTCCTTACGGACTGAATTAAATCCTTACGGACTGAATTAATTCATTACGGACTTAATTAAATCCTTACAGACTGAATTAATTCCTTATGGACTTAATTAAAATAATTCCTTACGGACTGACTTAATTTCTTACGGACTGAATTAATTCCTTACGGACTGAATTAATTTCATACGTACTGAATTAATTCCTTACGGACTTAATTAATCGATTACGGACTGAATTAATTCCTTACGTACTGAACTTATTCCTTACGGACTGAATTAATTCCTTACGGACTGAATTAATTCCTTACGGACTGAATTAATTCCTTACGGACTGAATTAATTCCTTACGGACTGAATTAAATCCTTACGGACTGAATTAATTCATTACGGACTTAATTAAATCCTTACAGACTGAATTAATTCCTTACGGACTGAATTAATTCCTTACGGACTGAATTACATCCTCACGGACAGAATTAATTCCTTACGGACTGAATTAACTCCTTACGGACTGAATTAATTCCTTACGGACTGAATTAATTCCTTACGGACTGAATTAATACCTTACGGATTGAATTAAATCCTTACGGACTGAGTTAATTCCTTAGGGACTGAATTAATTCCTTACGGGCTGAATTAATTCCTTACGGACTGAATTAATTCATTACGGACTTAATTAAATCCTTACAGACTGAATTAATTAATTACGGACTGAAATAATTCCTTACGGACTGAATTAATTCCTTACGGACTGAATTAATTCCTTAATTAATTCCTTACGGACTGAGTTAATTTCATACGGACTGAATTAATTCATTACGGACTTAATTAATCGATTACGGACTGAATTAATTCCTTACGTACTGAACTTATTCCTTACGGACTGAATTAATTCCTTACGGACTGAATTAATTCCTTACGGACTGAATTAATTCCTTACGGACTGAATTAATTCCTTACGGACTGAATTAATTCCTTACGGACTGAATTAATTCCTTACGGACTGAATTAAATCCTTACGGACTGAATTAATTCATTACGGACTTAATTAAATCCTTACAGACTGAATTAATTCCTTATGGACTTAATTAAAATAATTCCTTATGGACTGAATTAATTCCTTACGGACTGAATTAATTCCTTACGGACTGAATTAATTTCATACGGACTGAATTAATTCATTTCGGACTGAATTAATCGATTACGGACTGAATTAATTCCTTACGTACTGAACTTATTCCTTACGGACTGAATTAATTCCTTACGGACTGAATTAATTCCTTACGGACTGAATTAATACCTTCCGGACTGAATTAAATCCTTACGGACTGAATTAATTCCTTACGGACTGAATTAATTCCTTACGGACTGAATTAATTCCTTACTGACTGAATTAATTCATTACGGACTTAATTAAATCCTTACAGACTAAATTAATTCCTTATGGACTAAATTAATTCCGTAAGGAATGAATTAATTAATTACGGACTGAAATAATTCCTTACGGACTGAATTAATTCCTTACGGACTTAATTAATTCCTTACGGACTTAATTAATTCCTTAAGGACTGAATTAATTCCTTACGGACTGAATTAGTTCCTTACGGACTGAATTAATTCTTTAAGATTGATTGAATTCTTTTCTCACTGAATGAATTCCTTACGGACTGAATGAATTCCTTACGGACTTAATTAATCCATTGCGGACTGAATTAATTCCTTACGGACTGAATGAATTCCTTACGGACTGAACGAATTCCTTACGGACTGAATGAATTCCTTACGGACTGAATTAATTTCATACGGACTGAATTAATTCATTACGGACTTAATTAATTCCTTACGGACTGAATTAATTCCTTACGGACTGAATTAATACCTTACGGACTGAATTAAACCCTTACGGACTGAATTAATTCCTTACGGACTGAATTAATTCCTTACGGACTGAATTTATTCCTTACTGACTGAATTAATTCCTTACGTACTGAATTAATCCATTACGGACTGAATTATTTCCTTACGTACTGAAGTTTTTCCTTACGGAATGAATTAATTCATTACGGACTTAATTAAATCCTTACAGACTAAATTAATTCCTTACGTACTGAATTAATTCCTTTCGGACTTAATTAATCGATTACGGACTGAATTAATTCCTTACGTACTGAACTTATTCCTTACGGACTGAATTAATTCCTTACGGACTGAATTAAGTCCTTACGGACTGAATTAATTCCTTACGGACTGAATTAATTCCTTACGGACTGAATTAAATCCTTACGGACTGAATTAATTCATTACGGACTTAATTAAATCCTTACAGACTGAATTAATTCCTTACGGACTGAATTAATTCCTTACGGACTGAATTACATCCTCACGGACAGAATTAATTCCTTACGGACTGAATTAACTCCTTACGGACTGAATTAATTCCTTACGGACTGAATTAATTCCTTACGGACTGAATTAATACCTTACGGATTGAATTAAATCCTTACGGACTGAGTTAATTCCTTACGGACTGAATTAATTCCTTACGGACTGAATTAATTCCTTACGGACTGAATTAATTCATTACGGACTTAATTAAATCCTTACAGACTGAATTAATTCCTTATGGACTTAATTAATTCCGTAAGGAATGAATTAATTAATTACGGACTGAAATAATTCCTTACGGACTGAATTAATTCCTTACGGACTGAATTAATTCCTTACGGACTGAATTAATTCCTTAATTAATTCCTTACGGACTGAGTTAATTTCATACGGACTGAATTAATTCATTACGGACTTAATTAATCGATTACGGAATGAATTAATTCCTTACGTACTGAACTTATTCCTTACGGACTGAATTAATTCCTTACGGACTGAATTAATTCCTTACGGACTGAATTAATTCCTTACGGACTGAATTAATTCCTTACGGACTGAATTAATTCCTTACGGACTGAATTAATTCCTTACGGACTGAATTAATACCTTACGGACTGAATTAAATCCTTACGGACTGAATTAATTCCTTACGGACTGAATTAATTCCTTACGGACTGAATTAAATCCTTACGGACTGAATTAATTCATTACGGACTTAATTAAATCCTTACAGACTGAATTAATTCCTTATG